>OX359288.1:100621690-101221690 GCA_947179395.2 Pulicaria dysenterica | reverse complement strand
CCTAAAAAAAGTAAAAATAAAATAAAAAGAGGGGGGGGGGGGGGGGGGTTATCCAATAAACTTTTTGCTAATTGTACACATCAATTCGCACCTTGTTCACTAGTACTAAATCTGATATATCCATAGACAGGTTTATCACTCAAAATCGTGTTTTTATTTCAGATGGAAACCTGCAGAAGAAGATAAATTGGTGTTTTTCCCAACGACGAGGACGCAAAAGCGGTATCCTATCATCGTACAACCGCGTAATATACTAGACTGATTTAGACGGTAAAAAGATTATAAAAGTTTATTGAACCGTGATTTTGAAAATTAGAAAGTATCACAATTTAGGTCTAGAGAATTTGCAAGGTTATATTGGTAAAAAAAAATATATTCTTGTGAATTGATATTTATGAATTATGAGTATTTAACACTTTACGATAGCAAAGATGATGTATATTTGATTGAATCCTCTTTGCCTTTGAACCGTTTGGTTTAAATCAGAGGGCAAAATATAACAGATGTAGGAATAACTTATCATAAAGACATGTCTTACAAATAAAAAAGGTTTATAATCATAAAATTTAATGAAATATTATTTAACGTAACGAATTAAACTTTATTGATAGTAGTATATAGAACGTTGATGGTTTCTATTTACTCTTCTCTACCGTAACTAAAACCTGTCACCATGATTCAATCTTCTCCGACACATCACACATTGTAACTTAGATCCGTTGATGAAAATGAAGGTCGCCTGTTTTGCATATCTTTTCGTCTGATTTCAACCTAGATCTTTCACCAATGAGTCACCTCGAAGGATCGCCGCCGTTGATGAACACCGTAAGTCATCTACACCTATGCCTCCGGCATCATCCATCTTTTCCTCTACATTCTCTCTCTGTAATCAGATTTGAATGACTTGAAGAGCTCAACAGGCCTTTTAGGGTTTTCGTTTTTGCTCAATTTTGAGTGGGTTCTCGTTTTTGTTAATCGATTTGAAGAACTCAACATATACGTCAATCGGTTGATCATTGATATAAAGGTTCCAATTAGAATCGATTTTTATTTGACTTGGTAAGGGTTCATTTGATGAGTGAAATCCGGATTTGAAGTTTAAATATGTGTTTGATAAATGTTGGTTCGATGATACAAAGATAAAAGAAGAATGGTAATAAAAATGAATCTGAAGATGAATGGTAATAAGATGATTACAATAGAATGCGTGACTCTTGGTAATCAATGAGAGAGAGAGAGTTGAGGACGAGCTCAACCAAACAGGATTAAATTTGAAAAAATCAGAACTAGAAATGGCCCACGTAAGGATTGAGGACCGGATTGTTTGTTTCTAATCGATTCTGGTTCGGTTATGGGCAATAAATCGAGCTTGTTCAAAGCAAAAACCGAAATAAGGAAAGTGTAAAACCGAGAAACGGCCCAATAGTGTGTAAATCAATCTAGTTTGGTTCGAGCCAAACAAGAATAAGTTGACATTTGGTAACATGAATAAGTATAGTTCAAACAAAATTGGTGTTTTATAACGAAAAAGTTCGTTTAAAAGGAAAATCTTATTTGGAAACAAATTTAAGCAATTAAATGGCTAAAATGCTCTTACACTAAATATGAAATTTAATACCGGTTGGTATAAAGGAATAAGTTTGAAAGAAATGTCAACTAAAAGAACGAGTGTCATTTTTAATTTTTAAAGGACTAAATATGAACTTTAAGTCAAACCATATGAACAATTTACACAATTAACTCTTAATGAAATAATCTCAAAAGTATGAAGGAATTTTTTTTTAAACTTTCTCTTAAAAGTGAAACATTTGGATAGAAAAATAAAATAAAAAGTTGAACAAATGATTTTAAAAAATAGGATAATATTATAATATAAGTTGTTTTTTCATTTCTCTGGGAAAACAAAATTTTCTTAACTTTTTTTCGAAACCTCTAACACAAAAAACTAAAACAAAATTTTTTTTTCTTCTTATTTTCTGTTATGCTCTTTTCCATCAAATTCTAAAACTCTAAGGGTGTGTTTGGTAGGGAGAAATGAGGGGTAGGGAAATGGAAATGGAAATGGAAAAGAAATACCCTGTTTGGTTACCTCTGAGAATAAGGAAAGGAGAAATATTTCAATTCCTTTTCTCTGTTTTGGTTTCTCTGTAACAAGAGGAGAAATGGGGAGAATTACTATATCAATTCTCTGGTGAAAAAAAAAATCACGACACATCTCCTCCAACCCATCGCCTTCTTCTTTAGCACCTCCTTCACGGCAGCACCGGTGACTTAGCGATTCCAACGGCGACGACCTCCGGCAGCTCTAACGTCTCCAGCGGTGAAGACCTCCGGCGGCTCCATCGATTCCAGCGGCGACGAACTCTGGCGGATCCATCGATGACATCCGGCGGCTCCATCGATTCCAGCGGCGACGACGTCCGGCGGCTCTATCAATTCCAGCGATGACGATGTCCGGCGCCTCCATCGATTGCAGCGGCGACGAGGCGTGAACCAACGGCAATCGAGGTCTATTTATTTTCATGTTTCTGCTTCTGAGGTATGCTAATTCTTGAAATTTTTATGTTAATAACCCCATAAATGGCTCAAGAGGAAGTCTACAGACCATAATCGTTGCCTATATAACTGGCAATCGAGGTCTCTGTTTATTTTTATCTTTTTTTTAATGTTTATCTTTCTTATTTGTTTTTAGAATGTTGTTCTTGAAATCTCGGTGCTACCAAACGAGATAAATGATTCTTTGTTATATTTTCTCTGCTAAAATCTCTGTGTTACCAAATAGGAGATTCAATTCTCATTCTCTAGACTAATTCCATTTCTCTGTAATTCCATTCTCTGCAATCATTTCTCTGCAATTCCATTCTCTGTACCAAACGCACCCTAATGTACCGTTCTCAAGTATTTTTAGTAAAAAAATAATAATTAAAAAATAACACGAAAAATTGATGACTTGATTTTTATTTAAAGAAGAAGAGTGAAGAAATAATTTGCATATTTACGCGGGGAAGTCGGATGCAAAGAATGAACAAGAAAGAAAGAACCCTTCCAAACCCTATTCTAAAGGAAACAAAAGGCAAACTGCAATAGAAAACCCTAGCCTTGAAATTGCACCAGCCAAACGGCAATTTTTATGGTTACTAACTATCAAGCTCCTACTTGATTCGTTCATGACTTATTGGCTTTGGTTAAATCAATAGCCGAACGCTTAAAGACAAATTCTTGCATCGCAAATAATTTGCTTCGTTAGTTTTCATTAGATCACAGCGTATTTTTTAGGGTAAAAAACCCAATACACCCACTACCGGAACAAAATCATCGGCTCACAAACATGGCGGTCTCGCGATCTTTTTGGCGTTCAAAATGGAAGCTTGCCTTTGCTGCCACCGCCTTGGGCTGTGGAGTTGGTGCCGCTAAAATTGCCAACTCCGACGATCCTGCCACCTCCCTCAAGCTCTGTACCACCGTCCCTCTCCGCCTCTTTCGCCTCTCAGTCACCGCTGCTACCATTGCCTTTGGTAAATTTACTTAATTTCATTTATACATTTCAGATTAGCAATGTTAGTTGTGATTTCAATCTAATTTATGGATTCTAGTACTACATTTCTGAAGTCGTAATAACTCTATTGAGAATTTGGGATGGATCACCTTATTGAAAAACAACCGTTTAGAAAACAACTTTTACTCCCCCTTAAGGGTAATAAGCACGTTTCTTTGTCCAAAAAGTATTACAGGGTTTATCAGAAAAACATCTTATTTCATTTAAAATAAGCAGAGAAAAATAAGCACTTTTCTTTGTTCAAACACGCAATAGTGCTTCAAATAAGCAATCCCAAACGCCCCCTATACAATTCTTATTTATCTTCCCTCATATGTGCTTTTGATTCTGGCACAAGTTTCCGCTTGCTGTCAAATGGACTGTTTTCCCATTTTCATATGTTGTTCTTGAATGAAATTTGCAGAGTCTTATTATTGCTAAGCTCTAAAGTTCAGCTTACCAATTACCAATTCTGCATTATCTCTTCTAAAAGATGACTTAGTTTATCTTAACTTTTGAGGATAGGGTTATAGTATGCTTCCTGATTTTGGAAGCATACAGCAGTCTTCTTGAGGTGAATGTACCATGTATGAGATTCTCTATCCAATGTAGTTGACCATAATTATGTTTTAATCCTCTAGATTACGAGTATTCACTACTGGGACTGCCAGAAGGTAGTGATGAGAGGGAAAAAGTTAAACATGAAGTTCACACCAGGAGTGCACGTAGGCTTGAAGACCTATGTTTCAAGAATGGTGGAATTTATATCAAACTTGGTCAACATGTTGGTCAACTGGTATGTCCTGGCGTCCTGGCCCTTATTCATGAATACACACAGATTAAATCTCAAGAAGCTTAGTTCATGATTTCAAGATTCAGCTGCTTTAGTTCATGAAAATTCAGATAAAGTAATAATTATTGTTAGTTGTTTCATTTTAGGAGTACTTGGTACCGCTAGAATATGCGAAAACAATGAGGGAGTCAATGTTGAATAGATGTCCAACTTCTACATATGATCAAGTGTGCCATGTTGTGAAGAAAGAACTTGGTGGGACCCCTGAAGAGGTGCTTTAACATTTAACATATCCTTTTCCATAATTTTCTCTTTCTTTAAATTCTGACTTTTAGTTGTACTTTTTCTTTCTCAGATGTTTGATGAGTTTGATCCTGTTCCAATTGCAAGTGCTTCTCTTGCACAAGTTCACGTTGCTCGTACTTATGAGGGACAAAAAGTTGCTGTTAAGGTTTCAAATTCATTCCACTGGCCAATTTTGTGGTTTTTTAACTGTGAAGAACTATATATTTGATTGAAATCTCAAAGTCATGATTTGATGTTTCGTTCTGTTTAGGTACAACATACACACATGACGGATACTGCAGCTGCTGATTTTGCCACAGTGGAACTGATTGTGAATACTTTGCACCGCTTCTTTCCTTCATTTGATTACAGGTTTGTATTTAATATCATTGCTATAGCTATGTTCTATATGCATAAAGTTCATGTTTTTTACGCATATCTAATATAAAGATGCCAATTAAGTTTAGCTGTTTGAATATCTAAATTTGGTGTTGAAACTTACATGTTATGTATACGAGTTTCACTTGGTCTTTATGTAGGTGGTTGGTAGATGAAGTACGAGAAACGTCACCGAAGGTTGGATTTGAAATTTCCCATTCTGTTTTTCTAATATTTTAGGTATATGCACAATATGTACGGTAATCTGTTTATGGTCTTTTAATTTTGTTGCTAATAAGTTATAATGCTCGTTATCAGGAGCTTGATTTCTTAATTGAAGCCAAGAACAACGTAAAATGTATGGATAACTTTCGAAGATTATCTCCTCATATTGCAGACTATGTGTATGCCCCTAGAATCTATTGGAGTCTAAGTACCTCAAAAGTGTTGACCATGGAGTTTATTGAAGGTCCACAAGTCAATGATTTAAAGAGCATAAAAAAACTTGGAATTCGACCTCATGACATTTCAAAACTGGTAGGCCCACTTCAACGTTCTTTTCTGAATTGTAGACTTCTAGTGGAAGGGTATGCCGGCTTGATTATTGAATGTTTATAAGTATTTGGTTTGACTTTGATACAGGTTAGTCAAACTTTTGCTGAAATGATGTTCAAACATGGATTTGTGCACTGTGATCCACATGCTGCTAACTTGCTAGTTCGTGCTCTGCCTTCGGGTAGAAGTAGCATGTTTGGTAGGTCATTACCTTATGTGATTTTCACGTGTTCTATTTGACTATTTGCTAGTTTATCTTGTAGGATAGGTGTTTTTTAACACAATAAGTTGGTTTAGTTACAGAAAACAAGTATAATAATCAAATCTCTCTTCTAATTATACAAGTACCGATACGTTCACCCTATCACGTTCTTCTGTTTAGAACTCCCTGTATTTAAATGAGTGTTGTTTGTAACATCTTGAGTTCTCTTCCCCAAACAGGTAATTTTGTAATATGTTTCAAACCGGACCAGACTGGGTTCACTTACCAGACCTTTTTTTTACTTTCTTATAATCTTATAAACATTAATTTATCAAGATGTTAGAAACGAATCTCGTATGTAAATCACATTGTTTTAAATGTTTTTTCTTCTTCTTCTTTGTGAAGGAAGACCGAAACCACAATTGGTACTCCTTGACCATGGTCTCTACAAAGAACTTGACACTTACACGAGGATCAACTATGCTGCACTGTGGAAGGTGCACTTTGTGATTTCTTTAATCTTTTGCTCCTTTGTAGAGGTAGCTAAATGGGCAGGTCAGGCGGGTTGGGTAACTGGTCAATTAGTCAAACAAGTAATTTCTGTATGGGTTGAAACTGGGTGGACCGGCCAGATTGACCTGAAACATTTTTTTATAGCTTTTACTTTTTCTAAAGTAATAAGTGTGTTAAATATGATTTAAAAAATTTATAATATTAATTTAATAATGTTAGTAGAACATCTAGCAAGAGCACAAAAATAATATACACTTTGGGCAACTTTAGACCCATTGGACATATACCTTATAAATTATCTTATCGACTTTACCCATTTGACCTTTCAGAGATAATACATAACTTGAATCAATGCATCCATAAGTAAATGGGTATATATTGCCACCTTTACTGCTTTGAAAATAAAAAAAAAATTAAAAAACGGAAATGAGATTCATAAAGAGAAGAAAATTGCAAAAATATAAAAAGTGCTGAGAAGTGTTTTTTTACAGGCTTTGGTATTGGCTGATGCCAATGCAATTAAGGAAAATTGCTTGAAATTTGGTGCTGGAGAGGATCTGTATACATTTTTTACAAGTATTCTTACTATGAAACCGTGGGAAAGAGTTATTGATCCGGCTGTTGATCATTTGGCAATAAACCATTCATCAGAACTTCAGGTGAGCATCCATTGTTAAAAAATCTCTTATTCCCAAATGCATTAGACATTTAGACCGTCTGTATAGCTTATGTTTTGGGTTCAGCAACCCAACTGCCACATTAGTGCCACATCACCTTCCTCTTACCTTCTCCTTTCCAACCCAAAAGCTAGTAAAGCTTAACTCAATTTTAATTGATAATTTGAATTGCAGATATATGGTCCTGAGTATTTTTCCCAAGTCACTGAGCTTCTGCGTAGATTGCCTCGTGTCATACTTCTAATGATGAAAACAAATGACTGCTTACGTGCAGTCAACAATGCATTGGTATTACATTTTTCCAGATTGTCATAAAAAGCATGTTTTTTTTTATGAATTTTGCTCGTCAATATGGTCTTCTCACATGCCTTTAAACTTGAAAAATGATTTTGTTTTGTCAACAGTTACAAAAACCTTCTCTGGAGTCGTTCTTGATTATAGGTAGAGTTTCATCTGAGGCAGTTATTGAGGAGAAGTTATCACATGCCAAGTCCTTATTTAGCTTAATAAGTGTCTGGTTAGAAGAGATCTCAGTAGAAGCTCGGTTTATCATAATGCGAGTGGCCTTGTCGATCCTACAATTCAAGAGATCTTTGAACTTGTGAAGGGAGTATCATATACTAAAATAACTTAATATTAGTTTCGCATACTTTTTCCCTACTATGAGGGATTTTGCGTCAACTAGATAAATGTGTCTTATACTGATGCTGGATATTGAGGTTTTTTGTTCTGGATATTCTGATAGTTACAGTACATAGAATGAGATTAGTACATGTAAACGAGATTTCAACTGTATTTTTTGGACATTACTACTGGGGAAAAGGAAACCCTGATGATTTGTGACAGAATTCATTAACACTTTTTCTTTGAAGCAAGACATATTTATGTTCTGCATCCATGATTTTAATTTCTATACATGTTGGCATATTGTTATTGTTATTTTCATTAGATTCAAGAATGTAAATATAGTTCATGTATTAATGGTTCTAATGATATTATCGAGATTATTGCTTGTGTATCGCTATTAATTGATCACGGAGATTGGTTTTGTGTACTTTTTTGTTAGTAAACCGGTAGTGTAATGCAATCGCCAATTTGTATGACTAAGAATGAAGGGAGTTTTTGTTTTATTTTTTATTTTTTTGGGGGGGTTTGGGGGGGGGGGGGGGGGGGGGGGGGGGGGGGGGGAATTGGACGCGTGGTGTGAGGGAGGATGGCGTAGTGAGTGGAACCGGCCTCACCACTGCCATGAGGTAGTGGCTGTGTAGGAAATCCACGCCGAGAGTAGCAGCATGACGGAGGAGGTGGAGTAGCCACATTTCTTTTCCTTTTTTATTTTTTATTTTGTTTATTAATTGATTAGATGTGTATTATATAGGTCTGAGTTTGGTGTTTTGAAGAGCTGTGAGAAGTGACTACACACTTATTAAGTGGTATGATTAGAAATGTTGATGCTTGGGGTGAGAAATGACCTTACTATGGTTAAGTGATGAGAATGAAAAATTGTGTTAAGGAGTGATAGTAGAGACGACTACCCACACTATGATGCTAGTATGCAGTAAGTAAACATGAGGCTATTTTTGGTATGGACATATATGTTATTTGATCTAGAGAAGAGTTAAATTCTAAAAAAATAGTCAAGGGGACATGTATGGTCATTTCTTTTTAAGATAGTAAAGACTGTGATATAGGAAACATGTGGTTGTTTTTTGCATTTATGAATAATGTATAGTAGCCATCGGTAGTTTATTGCCTTGTACGGTGTTTGCATGCATCCACTGTTGAAGTTTAAATTTTGGGTCATATGTTCACAGGAGGTTTTGGTTTATTTCTAATTATAATGGACGAAATATGGCTTGAAGCAAACACAGGGGTCATGAATAGCCTGGAAACCTGTGGAATTTGGCAAACCAAAACCCAGCGGTGGATCTTGTTTACATTGTGTTCTCGAGTTTAAAAAGTGTGTTTGGTTATATGTAACCGAATGATACGCACAAGGTAATGTAAAATTGAATGATCTATTACCATATTTAGTCTACATAAGGAATCGTGATGATCCAAACCACTATAATTGGAGATGAACAACACGACTCATCACAAATACTTCTCATACCCATGCCGGCTAACAAATACACGATGAAATGGCATGAGTAACTCAGTAATACAATTAAGTACGACATTTTAGAGAAAATCAAATATTTCTTTTGTTATATATTTTTATTCGAAAATTAGATCTCCTATATTAGAGTTTCATGAATTCATGTTATGCACTCACTTTTGGATATATATATATATATATATATATATATATATATATATATATATATATATATATATATATATATATATATATATATATATCTCAAGATAAAAAGATTAAACATAAAATAATGTATTCTAGTAAATGATATAAATAAAGAAAACTGTCTCTTATATTTTGAGAATTAAAATTAGTAAAATCTATAAAAAAATTGAATTGTAGCATTTTATTCCATTACTTGAATTGTAAAAAGAGAAAAATACCCTCGTGTACAATGTATATGAGGGAATTTAACAGACTAGACTAACGGAAATCATTAAATAGGACAAAGAGTTTAAACTATCAAACTTGCAACTTTTTTTAAAAAAAATTAGTCACTTTTTTAAAAGAGTTTAAAAGAAATTATAAAAGAAATTACGTACCATAAGTGTCTTTTTTTCACAAACTCATAATTAGTCACTTTATAAGGACTTAATTTACTAAAATATATTGCATTTATCCCTTTTTATTGCTATTTTGTGTATCGAACTATAAAAGTTTCTATTATATGTATCAATATTATAATTTGTTGATACTCTATCTATTTTGATTACATAAAAATGAAAAAAATAATGTATAAATTTGACACACACAATAAAATGTTTAATACAAATAATAATGACAAATTAAATGTTCGATACACTAGCTAGAAATTATTGAATTGAATTCAATATACACAATAGTAAAATGAGACAAGTTAGATACATTTTACTATACTAAACACTTTTTATAAAAATAAGAAACGTAAGTTAACATTAACACATTTAAGGACCAAATTACAACAAAATTAAGTACGATAATTCTGGAAAGTTAATTAGAGATGACAAATACAATTTTTCAACCCAATAATTTTTTTTTAATTTACTCAATATCTAGTAGATCACATACTTAGACTCCTATGCAACGCCAATTGTATTTTCATTTTTGTTTAATTTATGTAACGTCAATAGTTAAAAGTTACAAGCACTTGAAAGAAAAATGTAGCAAATTCAAGTTTGATAATTAACACTCAACTAAACAACATACACTGTGACATAACTGATATACTTTGACGTCTAGTAACCTTCGAAATGATATATACTATCAACAGTATCTACATTGGATTATGTCATATACACATAACATGTAAATGAAAGATTTTTTTCTATCATTTAAGTGTTATAATATAATAGTCAAAGGGAAAAATTTTGTCTTTAGTGCTTTGCATTTTTTTTGTCTTTTAGTTATAATAATAATAATAATAATTATTATTATTACTATTATAATTATAATTATTATAATTATATAAATAAATTTATTTACAAGGAAAAAAATTTGTTTCTTGTGGTGGAATTTTTTTTCGTCTTTTTGTGTTAATTTTTTTTTTGTTTTTTTATGTTAGACATTATTATTATTATTATTATTATTATTATTTATATACTAATAATAATAATTATTATTATTTTATTAGTAAATAGATATATAATTTATATTTCATCTCTTATTATTAAAACCTATTATTATTATTTATATTAAAAACAATTTAGTTTTATACAATAGTTATTTATATTAATATTAGTGACTTAAGTCAAGGCTAAAACTTTGAAGCCTTTTAAATTATTTTTTATAGAGTCGTTTGAACGCATTTTATTAAAAATAAAGTAATAGTATAATTTTATAGTAGACGAGATATTATTTTTATCCCGTCACGAAGCGCGGATAATATTTACTTGTTAGGTACTATTAACATTATATTTAATTTTCTCCGTGTACGAATAGATTTTTGCCTGGAATATAAATAGAAACATGAAAAATAGAAAAGATTTAACTATTTTCTTTTTTTAGGTTGACGGATAGATAACTTTATGAAGATGTGGGAGTCTGGTGTTGGAATGAATACAGAAGTGGGTAAACTAATTAATGCGTGAATGTCTTCGCATGCCTTATTTGGTGAACCACCCTTGCCTATTCAATTTAACTATTATAGGAACACCATTGTCCTCCACCCCTCAAGCTTAGAGAGAGATGTATGTAAGGTTAGAGTGATAGAAGTGACATGAAATGAAAGAAAGATAATAAATGATGTGGTCCTGACGTGATAACGAGAACTTGTGAGTTGGATGCTTTTGGTCTACGGATGAGATTGGTTTAAAAATTAAACTAGATTAAAATTTGAAATTTATAAAAGATTCGATCAAATATTAGACCGACCATATTAAACCGGTCTCAATCCAGTTTAATTTAATTGTTAGCTTTTACTATTTATCGGGTCGCATGCATACCCTTAATTTAATACTCTTTTAACCAAACAATTACAAATTAAAATTAATCATCTTCAAAATACGATTTAATATCTTATTAATAGCTCCTTAACAATGCATTAATGAGAATTATTTTGGAAAAATCAAGTCTCGCAAATTAACGACCTCTCACCTGGACGCAATTCATGATTAGGTAAATGTATAAATGTTCAATATACCCCATTAATTGGTGATAAATGAAGTTATAAACAATATTCGTACAAAAAACAGTTTCCGATTAATCTAGGAGAACCAATTTTGGCACTTGATTAAAATTAGTCAATGGCTAAAATTTTTTGAGGGCTCACTAATGATTCATTAATGGCTCATTAATCACTCACTAATGAAAGATATTTTGAATTAAGTCTTGCTCATTAATGACAGTCCATCTAAACGCAATTCACGGTTAGGTATATGTGAGACTGGTCTGTAAGGAATTTTAAGATACTCTAGGAGGTGTTTGTGTAAGTTTTTTTTTTTAATGTTAAGCTTATGAGATAATAAGTTTAATAGTTTGTGAGTTTATGAGCTTATTAGAGAAAAAATGTTTGCATTAACTTAATTCTTATAAGATAATAAGGTTTTTTAGTATCGCTTGAATGAGGAGGATGCCTATCTTCTTAGCTCACGGGGCTTAAATGATCTTAGGCTAGACTTCGTAAATTGACTTGTATCCAATAAATAAATCAATAAATAATAAATTGAATCGCTATTTAAATAAATGATTTTCTTTTGAATGAGCTCATTTCTAGAAAAACAGAGGCTATTAAAAGAGGTGAAATGTTGTTGTCGCCCAAGTTGCCTTTATCATGTTTAATATTAAATAAATTTAATAGATAAGATAAAAGACGAATAATATTTTTTTTAATAGTAAATTAGTGGGCCGGGTCCGTAATGACATCTATACGGGCAGTATGCGAACCCCGAGCCACTCATCATGAGGGATTCAACCCTCCTCCGTTATTTACAGAGATTACTCACTATGAGGAATAATACATCCATCAATTTTTTAAGGAAACCACCACCTCCAAGGCTTGAACCCAAGACCTTGAGGATGTTGTAAAACCCAGTAATATATCGTAATGTTTTTATAAGGTCAAGCTTATAATCAAGCCCAATCATTTTTTCGTGACTCTGGGTTGCTTCGGCTCACCCGGAAACATTGGTACCACCCATCTTCGGGTTGGGCTCCCGGCTTCCCAAACCCGTGGTTATCCGAGTAATTTCTTTTTTTTGGTTGTGTAAAAGAGAGTAAAGAGTAATAAAATATTTAGGTTGTTTGGGATAAGTGTTATTTGGGTTGGAAAGAGAAAAAGGAAGAAAAACTGATGTAACAAGTGATGTGACATTTGTCTTAATTTGGAGTGAGAAAGACTATACTCATGACATAACTATTTTTTTAAAATATGGTTGAGATTGATAAACTCGGTATGTGTATCTGTGATAATAATAATAATAATAATAATAATAATAATAATCTAATCACAATAACCTGTTAGCTAATAAAAGTTAATCTGCTATTGTAGGTTTGATGCATACATTAATAAGTTTTTACAAGGTTAATACATTAAAAAACAATTTTGAAATGTAGATACTTACAATAACTTTTCTATTATAGTTTAATGCATTTTGGGGTATTTAACCCTATATATAAATTTAACGGATTTATATAATTTTGTAAGTATGGTCGTGATGCACTAATCTATTTATGACACGCCAACCACTTTAGTGTTTATCTAGATTTTAGTCTTTGTACTAACTTGCAAACCTGATTACGAAAAGTTAACCCGCAAATGACTGGCGATAGTTAATCTGTATAATTATACGAGTTAGACAATTCGTGTTCATAACTTTATATCTCACACATATAGGTTAGTGTTTCAAATACTGACGTAACTAAATAATTAAACAGACTAATGTTTATGTCACTTGTTTAAACCCGTCAATCCAACCAGCTTGAAAGTTACACGATTGACCCTCATAAGTCATAACAATTCATTAAAGTTAGGGGTGTTCAAAATATCCGAAACCGAAAGAATGAACCGAAATCTAAGTTAACCAAACCGAATATTTTAATTTTTTCGGTTTGGTTAACTGAACCTAAAAAAAATTGGGTTATTCGGTTCGGTTACGGTTCATGATCTTAGAGACGGCAGTTAACTGAAAAACCGAAAACTTAAAAAATGAAAATTTTATTTTTTACGTTTATCAATACTAACAAATTAATCAATATTACATACAATAATTATAACAAATTGTTACCCAAGGTTAATGTCTATATTCCACTTTTCAATATAGATATTAGTAGATTTATGTTTTATGTAAGTTTACGAGCCAACTAAATTTATAAATCTTATCATTTACTATTTATTTACTTAGCTTCACTTTAAATTAGTCACATTTTTATTCAAAATATTATCTTATGTCATAACCGATTGTTAAAAAAGGTTAACTGGATACCGAACCGAAAAAATGGTTAACAGATTATTGGTTGACAAGTGGTTTTGGTTTAGATAGTAATTAGAACAACGTGTTGTAAATGCATTTAATCTACATATTCAAAGAAATATTTCAATGAATTAATTAATAGAAGAGGTTGTTCAAAATACATAAATGCGACCCTACTGTCTAAAAACCCATTAAAACCATAGCATCTCCCTCCCTCCCTCTCTGCACGACTGCACCCATCACCTAATCTTCCTATACATTCAACTCCGATCAACAATACACATTACGTGATTCAGCTGTCGGAATTTTTTGAATATTTACCGATGGTCGGACCGGAGAGGCCGCAGATAGTACTGTTTGGATCCTCGATTGTCCAGATCAGTTTCAGCAACGATGGTTGGGGTGCCATTCTCGCCGACGTCTACGCTCGTAAGGTATTCCTTTCTTTCACTTAATATCGTCAAATTTGCTCTACAGAAAATGTTTTGCGTACTGTACCTATTACCGTATCAAAATAATTGATCGCCTAATTTTGTGAGTTCAAAATTATTAATTACGAATGGATATAATCTAGGTAGAATGGAAGTTAGACAAAGTATTTTGGAGATTAACATTTATCTTAACAAATTTAAATAGAAAGATATACGGTTTCCAAATATAATTGCATCATTCGTCTTATTTGGTATTTATTCAGAGGATTGATTATATTGATCGCCAAGTGTTTTGGTAGATTATGTATATAATTGTGCGTTAATATGTGTGCGGATGTATCTGTTTGTGGATTGGTGGGCTTATTTCGCTGGATTGACTAACTTCGATTGCAGGTTAGAAGGGATAAGGGAACTTAGGTTTTATGATCTATCGTTGTTTCTATAGTTGGTTATGGTGGAAAGAGAACTGTATGGTTGTGCAATAGGAAGGGAATGTGCTTCTAATTTCTCATATATTATGAAAAGGAATTACATTGTATTTAGGTGAACTCATTCTAGTTTTAACACTACAAAAGCACAATTTAAATATCAATGCTAAACATTATTTCTGTTATAATAAGAGTGCTCAATTATCAAGTAATTACTTTAATCTAAAAGTAGAAACGCAAATTTTTACCAAGGTCAGTAGTTACACTCTAAAAGTTTCAACTTTAAAGCTATATCAAGAATAAACAGAAATATGGTAACCCAAAAAAAAATTTCAAAGAAAAAACACGAGTTATGTCCCAGTCATAAAACTTGTGAAAACACGAGTTTTCTACTGCAGGCGGATATAGTGTTGCGAGGGTACTATGGCTGGAATTCACGACGCGCAGTCAATGTTCTTGATCAGATTTTTCCAAAGGTAAATATATGACAGCCACTTGAATTTTTTTACCTTTGTAATAGGGGACACAGTTAGATTACCAATTAAATCATTTTCTTTATTGTTGGGGAGACGGATGTGTGAAATCAAAGTCTCTTTGCTAATCTGCATCTTATTATTATCATGTAGAATGCTGCTAGCCAGCCTTCATTAATCATTGTCTACTTTGGTGGTAATGATTCAATGGGACCTCACTCATCTGGTCTTGGTCCCCATGTCCCCCTTCCTGAATATATCGAAAACATGAGAAAAATTGCTACTCATCTCCAGGTACCAATACCATTTTCTTTATTAACATGTTTTCTTTAAAGAACATGATAATTCACCTGTGTAGTAGAGCACCACAGATAGATTTGACGTTTGGAATGTTTCCAATCCATGCATTCAACTAAATCTTAGGAAGTAAAATGTTGAACAAAGGATGCACGTTCCCTAATGTATCATTTTGTTAGAACAGTTAAGACGGGGTTGTGGGTTTACAATTTGGAACTGTTATCTGAAAACTGCAACTTAGGAGTCATAATATTCAGTTTTTAATCTGCGAATAAACATATCTGTGCCTTGGATTATAAAATTTTCTTAAAAAGTTCATACCACCTGGCACCTGCATCATAATTGATTATCTAAGGATAAACTAAATAACCCATTTACCCATTCTTCTTTCATACAAATGATAAACATAGTCCTTAAGGAGTTAGGACTAGGGTTAAAGGTGATTTTGGAGTTTGAAGTACAATACATAACCACTTAAAGGTGTTAGTTGCTCTTGGGTGGAAGTTAAATATATAATAATTTAAGCGCAGAAAATAGCGGAAGTTAACTCTTAAATTTATCCTACTTTATGAGACAGTCAAATATCTAGTTAATTATTACAACTCCAAATAGCAGAAAGACATCCACAGACTATCTTCTACAATTCATTTTATTGTAGCTGTTTATCTGATATTACAATTCAGTTTCACACAATCATTTTAAAACACAAATCCAAAAACCCTGTTAGTTTTAACACTTACACAAATATGAAAATCAGGGGCTTTCAGAGACAACCCGTTTAATTTTCCTCACTTGCCCTCCGGTAGACGAGGTCAAACTTCGTGAAAACACAAGGTACCTTCACTAGTGTTTTTTCCCACTCCAATCTTCTTATTCAATGCATTAGATCTAAACTAATGACCTGACTTGTATAAACAGCTCAATTTTTAGTGAACTTATTCGAACAAATGAGTTATGCCGGATATACTCGGATGCTTGTGTAGAGTTGTGCAATGAGATGGGGATCAAAGTCATTGATCTTTGGACTGCAATTCAGAAACGAGATGATTGGTTGACTACTTGCTTTACGTAAGCATTCTTGCTTCTAATCCTTATCCACTAATATTTCATTGAAGTATATACTTATGAACATGCCAATGAAGTAAGGAAGAATAAGTCTACTTTATGCTGTCAAGTAGTAAAAAGGCCCTAGAGGCGAAAAAGTGGGCTGGTCGAATGGATAGATAACAGATCAAACTGAGTCGGGCTGGCCTAAAACTTTTTTTGGTCCTAAAAGTTATTAGTACTACTATTATAATTTTGTATAAATAACTACGGTGCAAAATATGTTAAAAAAATTATATAAGCAATAATATCGAACTTTAGAAAACCAATTTAGGAGGTTTTATACTGATATGTTGTAAAGATATCTTAGGCGACTTTGGACGAATTGTGACCTGTTTGACTTATTTGTTTTAATTTTTTTTTTCTTATAAAATGTTTTGACTTGTTCAAGATAAAACATAAACAGAATGATTTACTGTTCTTGCAGGGATGGGGTGCATTTATCAGGTGAGGGCAGCAAGATAGTTGTTGAGGAGATATTAAAGGTGGTTAAAGAAGCAGAATGGAAACCGAGTCTACACTGGAAATCTATGCCAACAGAGTTCTCAGAAGATTCACCCTACGATTTAGTCTATTCGGATGGCAAAACGACCCTAAACCCGTCTGATTGGACCTTTCACAGAGATATTCAATGGGACTAAATAAGATGATTTCACTTGTTTAAACACATGTGGTGATTCATTGCTGCAAAAGACACGCATTTGAGTGTAAGTAATGCAACACTTTATATGCAATAAATGAGATTTTGTACCAATGATCTCTAATCTGTTTCATTGTACTACTTTTTACGCTTATGTTACAATCTTTTAAAGCAACATCTACAACAAGTAGCATTGCCAATAGATTCCTTGTTATGTATGATGTTTCTATGGCAAAAAGCTTGTATCATATGTAGCATTGCCAATCAGATTCCTTGTTATGTATGATGTTTCCATATACCACTAGGTACCAAAGTGCCTTTGGCCAAGTGATATCTGTTGTAAGGTCGTGGGTTCAAGTCTTGTCGTGAACAATATGTAGCTTTAGTAGTAACTTCGGGACGTGTGTGTGAGTGTTGCTGTACAATATAATTACTTTGAATTAGTATATTGATGGTTATCTAAAAACAAGACTTGAAAATGCTAGGTATTAAGAACGATAATTAGAATGCACGAAAACTATTAAGAGTGAATTTATATGGTTCATATGATTGGAGTAATCGTGCTATGTTCACAACGAACTAAATGAGATTTTTTTATCATAGGTTTTTAGTCGTTTACATTAGGGTTATAATGATACATAGAGATCTATCTATAGGCCAAAGAAGCTTGACCTAATCTTGACAATGAGTCTTGCCCACTACCCAAAATTACGTCACAACTCTTTTTCTTTCAACCTTCTTAGCATTAGCGTCAATGATTACGTCCATCGTGTTGAACTGCTTCAACGATCGGTAAGAACTGATTCAATAGTAATTTTAACGACAGATAAACAAATTGCTCCCCAAAAAATTTCTAGCTGGACCTATTGTTAATCTTATTAGTAACAATAAGATTAATAAGACATATTTGATTCCACAACTTAATGAAAAATCCTACAAATAGACAATTATTAAAAAATAATATTATTTAGAACGTATTCAACTACAAGTTTGCAAGACAATCTAAGGACAAATTCCGTACAACAAGAAGTCTTATTGGATGAAATTGATTCTAATATAATGATACATCAACCTACAGCTTCATTACATGTATCTACACTTTATTGGTGGTGCAACACAAAGTTCTTTATCAACATCTTATTGGTTAATCGATCTCTCATTCTTCTTTGTCTACCTTTTACTAGTAAGAATCTGATTGATGATATATTAAATCAATAAGCATTTGTTATACATGTGATTTAAGTTTTTTTCTGATTTCATATATCTTATTGACTTAGTTTTATATATCAAAAAAGTCATGCTATTGAGTTGATTAATAAAGTTTTACTTAAGGAAAATAGTCTTTAAGCTTCTTCGTTTGTAATTTAAATTAGTTTATATATTTCAACTATTATCCTTCATATGTTGAAATACCATTCAAGTTCCAACGAAAACAGTTTTCTCTCCTGGTTTGTTTTGCAATGATAACAAAAGTCAAGACCAATCGTTGTCTAATGTTGGATTGTTTTTTAGACGGCTCGTTTTCTCTGATGGACAGTTATCTGTGACAGCTTCTAGAGTGAAAAGTAAGGATGGTTTGAAAGTTTTAATCTGCGATGAAGAATGCAACCCTACTAATAAACCAAATAAACCATAAATGTTGTTTATAAAGAAGTTTTACAGAAAATATGATGAAGATGTTATATATGAATTTCCGAATTTGTTTAGATTTACTAATTTTTAATTACATTCTATATTATATGTACGTTTTACAATTTATAAATACATTCTACTAATTTTGTGAAAACCTCTTTATCATAATGCCTCTTACACGGTTACACCTCTTATATTTTTTTACATTTTATTTGATCCTGATTATAGTGGGGTTATGTGTGTGTGTGTGTGGGGGGGGGGGGGGGGGTTGTCAAATGAGAATAGTTAGGTGACCGTAAATGACTTAATCTTGACTCTACATTTGATTTGATAGGGTAGTTTACGATTGTCCCTTATTTAATTCGTAACTCAACGATGAATTATGACGACCATGAATTGCAACGAGTGATTGCGACTGTTATTCTTTAATAGATCAACATCTAATTGATGGCTAGGATTTATTTTTTCATTCATCCATTCTCATAATAACTTTCCCCCTTATATATATATATATATATATATATATATATATATATATATATATATATATATATATATATATATATATATATATATATATATTTGGGAACCATTTTTATTGCAAGAACCAATCGGAGTCGTCCAATTCCACCTCCTTCAATGCATCACCCACTCATGAATTCATCACATGCACTCTGCCACATTTGATCCTCCACACTCTACATCCATGAATTCCACTTATCAATTCAACGACTAAGATTGGTTATCGCAGTTCTCACACATAAACCAATTTTCAAATAAACCTTCCCCTATATATAGTGCAGAGAAACATACTTAATTATTTTAAATAAGTTCATTAGATTAAAAAACGATCATATATAAATAATCATACATATATATGCATTAGATCACCATTTATGTTTGAACACCCAACCATCCGGAAACGGGGCCGTATTATTCTTAGCAAAATAAAAACCATCATCCCTGGCTAACCAGCAGCAAGGTTTAGGCTTTCCAGTCCCGCATTTAGTTGATATCATGAGGTCAAAAACCGGAAAACTCACAGATTTCAGCTCGTGATCATCATCGTCTGACATCGATCGAAAAGTACAGTTGAATTCTGTAGTGAATAAGAAATTTTGTCGAAATTTCCAATGAAAATATTGGTTGGGTACCATTTACTTATCTCCTAGATAGTCGTCGTAAGACCAGCAATGAGCCCTTAAGTTATAAACGTCTCCATCAGTGATGAATACTTCATAAGGATCAAGCAAGAAGAACTTTTTACGATTATCAACCTTAGGAAAACCATTAGCGCTCCATGCTAATAAGACCATCAACAAGCAGCTGCATGTATAGTAACAATGATCTCAGGAAACTGTTTACCTGTGAGACTCATGATTTAATGATACTTGCAATGGTTTTAGTCGGCAAATTTGATCGTTATATTCATAAGAGTCATCGTTATTTTTTATTTTTTTTTAAAAGATATCATTAATTAATAGTAAATACGGTCTCACATTGACCTGTTAAACTTTGATTATTTTTTTTGCAAAGCAGACTTTAGAATATATATATAAACTCTGTACCCTACAAGAAGTAGAGCCACATAACAGTACAAGTGCACAATCAAGAACAAAAGAAACAACAGCCCTCCCACTTATAAATCACCATTCAGCAGGAGGCCAAAAATAAAAAATAAAACCATAAAAACTAACCTACAACTAGTACATCAACCGTAACAATAAAGTCAAACTACTTTAGGAAGTTTGCCACTCTTTCCGGATCCGATAACCACACCTCCCAAACCAAAGATTTATGCCACTTGAGAGAACTCTTCAGCCACTGAAACATATTTATTTGAACATCAAAAAGAATCCATTCCGTGTTGAAACTTTTACCGCTAAAAATACCTCTATTTCTGTTTTTCCAAATACCATAAACTAAGTTTTTTGCTGCTGCTTTCCACAGTTCCATTTGGGTCAGTGACCACGAAGATGATTTTCTGTTACATATGTCTCGAAGATTTGAATCTACGGTGTACTCCAAGCCCCACCACTTGTACAACTCTTTCCATAGAGGAACTAACTTTGTACAGCTGATCAAGGCATGATTTACATCTTCTACTACCTCTAAACATCTTGGACAAAGAAGAGAATGTACCTCGATATTTCTATCATCAAGTTTTGTTAGAACCGATAATTGTTAGCGAAATACCCTCCATATAAATATGTTGATCTTCTTCGGAATCAGCTTCGTCCATTCCGTTGGCTTTTGCGGATGTTGTGATTGAACTCTTGATTCTTCAAGTTTTTGCTTCATGATGTTGACCGAGTAAGTATCCTTGTTGTTCATCGACCATATCCACTTGTCTTCCATCTGTTTGTGAAGTGACACACGACTCAACAAATCCCTTAGACTCTTACTTTCCACCCCGACTCTACCATGATCCGACTCAAAAAGACTCAAATCCCAAACCCAAGATTGTTGAGACCAACACCCAACATCCCCGACCTTACAATCTTTATGCCTAGACCTGTTAAATAGTCTAGGAAATGACTCCGACAGTTTCAAGTCCCCAACCCATTTATCCAACCAGAATCTAGTCTTTTTCCCATCACCTACTATGACTCTAAAGTGCCCTTCCAATGAAACCCCCAAGGACTCTATCTCTTTAACAGCCTTCACAATCCCTCCCCATAAGGAACCCCTATCAACTCTACCCGACTCAAAACCACCGTCTACACCGTAGAGACTCTTAATAATATTGACCCACATTGACCTGTTCCCACTCTAAACTTCCAGAACCATTTACCCAAAAGACCCAAGTTAAAAAATTTTAAGTCACCCAAATTTAGACCCCCCCCCTTCGAAACTTCTCACTGTGTGTTCCCATTTGACCCAAACCAATCTTTTATTTGTCCCGTCCCCACCCCAAAAAAATGATCTTCTCAAACCCTCAAGAGTTCGGATGATACCAACCGGTGCATGAAACAACGAGAAGAAGTACAACGGTAGACCATTAAGAACCGATCTGATTAATGTAGTACGACCCCCAAACGATAGCATACTTTTTTTCCAAGAAGCTAGTCGATGCTCAAATTTCTCTACCGTTTTCCTCCAATACTCCTTTTTTCCCATATTAACGTTTATTGGTACCCCCCAAATAATTAATCTCTACCGTTAAACTTTGATTATTACAAATGGGACGAACTGAAAATTGTAAGTATTTCTATTTAAATATGCAAATGAACATATATAAGAAAGAAGTAATGCAATGCTAGCTCCTATATTTCTAATTGTCATGGTCTCCATTTTTTTTTAATTTCTTTAGGTTTTGAAATGTATGTTGTTACAGTTATAATATATTTAATGTACGTTCTCGTATAAGATTAATTAAGGATCTGTTTTTTTTTAATTTCTTATTAACTAATGTCTAGATAAATAGAACAAAATAAAAAATCATTGACTTAATGTTAAAACAACTTATCAGAATATATATATATATATATATATATATATATATATATATATATATATATATATATATATATATATAAAAGTTTTTTCCCCATAATATTTATTAAGTCAAAATTGTACACCACTTAAATATTATAACAAACAACAGTTATACACACACACACATATATATATATATATATATATATATATATATATATATATATGTGTGTGTGTGTATAACTGTTGTTTGTTATAATATTTAAGTGGTGTACAATTTTGACTTAATAAATATTATGGGGAAAAAACTTATATATATATATATATGATCGAACACTATATTTTTTTTTGTAATTAATATTATCAGGAGAATCAATAAAGCTAGTTCCAAGTCTGTGATACAAATAATAAATATTGAGTATTCAAAATCACAAAAAGTATAAACTAAAACATTTGACCTCTCATAAATGAATATGTACGTGCATAATATAATAAATAATAGGGTTAAAGCCATAAAATAACGGTCTACTTTCCCCATTTTACCATTGTGGCACGTCATTTTTTTTTTTTACATATTTGGCCAGTCAACTTATTAATAACGTGTCAATGTGCCAAAAAACGACCTGCAACTTTTCCAGCCGGTTTCTCATCGTTTTCGCTAATTTTTTGATCGTTTTCGCTAATTCTTTTTGCATAACCTTGTAAATAATCATTTTATCTTTCAAAGGACACCAATTTCATGAATTTTCATCAAGTGTAGGCCAAGAATTTGCTAATTAAAGTCGGTTATGGCCATCTTAGTGTTTTTTAAAGAATTGATTCACTTTAAACTCGTTTTTGCCCATTTTTTTGTACTACTTTAAAAAAACTTGATTTCCTTTCCATAGGATCAAGAATCATAAATTTTCATGATGTATAAATGGATAATTTCGAGATTAAAGTGTTGGAATGTTGTTTGAATTTAGTTCAAGAACAGAGCAGGAAAAAAACTCATTTTTCGCTCGATTCTTACTCGTTTTACATAATTCTTTTTACAAATTATTATAGATAATCTTTTTACCTTTCAAAGGACACCAAATTCATGAATTTTCATCAACTATAGGCCAAGAAATTGTTAAATAAAGTCGGGTATTACTCCTTAAGCACCCTTACGGTATTTTTGATGAATTGACATATTTTAAACTCGTTTTTATTCGCTTTTTTTGTACTACTTGATAGACAACTCGATTACCTTTTCATAGACTCAAGAATTATTAATTTTCATCAAGTATAAATGGAGAATTTCGGGTTTAAAGTTTCGATTTTAAGATGAAGAAGAAATTGGGGAAAGGTGACCTGCTATAGCAGGTCAAAATAAACAAAATGGGTACAATAACACGTTTTTTATAAGTTAGCTGGCCAAAAGTGTAAAAAAAAAACATGACGTACCACAATGGTAAAATGGGAAAAGTAGACCGTTATTTTATGGCTTTAACCCTAAATAATATTACAAAAATATGTAATAACATATATAAGTAAATAAATCACATACAAGATAATGTAGTTATTATATTATTATAATATATAATAATTGTGAGGAGTAATGAACAGTGGTGTTTTGTTTTTTTGTGTGTGTAGATTATATAAATATAGAAGAAACTATAAAGATTTAACAAAATACAAAGTAGATGGGCTGAGAAGGTGACTTCCTCATGACTAATTGAGTAATTGGTGCCAAGGTCAAACCCTACTTAGTATTCTTTCCGTCTTTTTAGTTTTTAACATCGTAGTGCCTCCCCCTCCTTTTTTTCTTCTTCTTTAAAGCCTTTCTCATCTCTAAAATCGCTCCATTTTTTCCTAAGTTTGTTTTATTTCTTTTGTAGTTTTTAAACATTTACCTTACTATTTTTTTTCTTTTTACATGATTATTATATTTTATTTATTCTTACTTTACTATTTATTTTTTAACATTATCATTACTATTATGTATATACAATAATTATCGGTAGAGTACTGTTTAATTAAGAGTAACCAACCTCTTTATGTTTGATTTTTATTATTATTACATTCCAATAATTGATTTCGTTATATATATATATATACACACACACACACACACACAGATAAGCTCATACGAAAACACGTTGTTTTTACTTAGCTTATCAAAGTTGACTTATTTTTACTAAAAATAAATTTATACACTTAAGCTAATACGCTAAATGGAACACAAAATTTCCAATAAACTCAAAAAAAATAAACTAATAACCTAAAAAAACCTATAAAATAAGGTAAAACAAACCCATCTAAGGGGTTTTTTGTTTATTAAGAGGTTCTGAGTCTGAATCTGAATAACATATCTGAATATTAAGAGGTGATTCTGACATTTGAATGTTTATTCATATTTTGCTGTTTATTTTTTGAAATATAATAGGTGTGATTATGTGTTTTATAATATTTTATATTCGGTTGTTACACATAGAAATAAATTTTAACTTTCTAATTATAAAGTAAATTATTTTAATAACAAATATCAAACCATAATAATATAGAGAATTAGAATAAAAAAAAAATAGAAGAGGGATGTGAGGCTGTGTGCAGCACCCGGCGACGACCGTGAAAGATGTCCATATATGTAGAGTGGAGGAGGAGTAGATGTTGACATGAATTTAGTAAAAAGAGGAGTATAATTATTATAGTATAATGAAACATAAATTCTGTTAAGATGTTATAAGAGATAATTTTATCTCTTATTCATTAAGAGGTTTTAAAAAAATTTCAGATCTTAAAGAAAAAAATAAATAACTCTTATATCTTAATACCTTTTATTAATTCATATTAAAGCATGTTAAGAAATTTTCTAGAAAAACAAACCAACCCTGTAAATCTTTCGGTTACCATAATACCATGACCAAACGCGGCCGGGCTTTCCCTTTTTATCCTTAAAAAAACCCCGTGGTCCGACCCGAACAACAGAAGTTTATGTGGGCTTAAAAGCTGAAAAAAAAAACAAAACACGGAGCTACCATTCATCAAATCGGATAAATGGTTTGATTGAATGACAACCCTCGATTCTTCCTCCGCCGCGGAATCCAGCATGGACGAATCATCTCAACCAGTACAACCTCCTTCCGCCGTCAACGACCGTCACGGTGGTTTCTCCGATGAAGAGCAGAACAGCAAAGAATCTCAGGTGGTGTGGAGTAGCTTTACCGATAGCTTCCATGAAGTCCAATCCGTGCTGGACCGCAACCGAGCTTTGATCCAGCAGGTTAACGAGAATCATCGTTCCAGAATTCACGAGAACATGGTAAAAAACGTTGCCCTAATTCAAGAGATCAACGACAATGTTTCGAAAATAGTCTCGCTTTACTCCGATCTTTCTACTAACTTCTCAAGCGTGTTTCATCAACGCAAAGCGGAGACTGATGCAGACAACGCGAGTAAGAGCTAATCGGATTTTATAGTAAGATTTTTCTGTGATTCGAAGTTTCCAAGTCGATTCTGATGTTATTTTTGATTTTTCTGTATCTCGAAATGAAATTGGTGTTCGATTTTTATAGATCGGATGAGTTACTGGAAGTGAACACCAATTTATAAATCTATTGGAGGCAAATTAATGCGATTCTTGCTTGTTTCAAGGAGAACTTGGTGCAAATTTAGAGTTGGATGTTTGAAATACATGAATAAGACAGAATGCAATTAGAAATCACAAGGGTAGTTCACCACTATCAACAACAATGACACTGGTTTTGGGTGTACCGTTTTGTCTCCCTTCAGCTTCAATCTTGTGTACTATATCCATTCCTGATACCACCTTACCAAACACAACATGTCTTCCATCCAACCTTCAAAAAGTAATGACTACATATTATTCCTCAAAGAGAAAAAGGTCACACTTTTGACTTTTGAGATGTGAAAATCAATCTCATCTCAGCTTCAAATAGATAGAAACCAGGTTAGATGAAACCCATGTGGAACCTTATAACAAGTAGAAGTTGAAAGATGATAGGTTTGACCTCAAAGGTCAAATGAAAACACTAGAAGTAAGCTTACCAATTTGTTACAACTGTGGTGATGAAAAACTGAGAACCATTTGTGTCGGGTCCAGCATTCGCCATAGACAAAACTCCTGTTCCAGGAAAGGAAGATCAACTTTTAGACCAAGTGATTACACATCAGACCCGCCAATTTCCCCTTTAGCAAGAAGAATAGTTTATGTGAACAAAATATAATGGTTCAACGAATCAATAACATCAGTTATTCGAACCAAATCTTGCTAGGAGGAGGAATTGATACTCTTATTTTCTACCAAGTGAAAGCTACTTTTACCAGGATCAGTATGTTTCAATTTAAAGTTCTCATCAGCAAACTTTTCACCATATATGGATTCTCCCCCACGCCCATCACCGCGAGTAAAGTCACCTCCCTGAATCATAAAGCTTGGAATAATTCTATGGAATTTGCTCCCTTTGTAATGGAGAGGCTTTCCACTCTTCCCAATTCCTTTCTCCCCTACAAGAATGAAACTTATTTGCTTCAATATCATAAACTAACTGTAGACTGGAAACATAGTAATGCGATCAAATGTTACTACTGTGTTACCTGTGCAGAGAGCTCGAAAATTTTCTGCAAAGAGAAGTATCTGTCAAGTGTTATTTTACAATAACAAACCTCAACATACAATTTTAATTTACTTGGCTCTCTTACCTGCTGTCTTTGGCACAGTCTTCCCAAAGAGGCCCATGACTATGCGTCCTGAAACCAAAGTTTTCATGAATAGATGAACTTTTCACCTGCTTGTCAAACAAACCATATTAACATATTCTAATCTAAAATAAATCTATTATATGTTTCTCCAAATTGTTGACCCAAATGCACAGGAGATACATAGATATCTATATACTCGGTCCATTGTGTGACACCAGTGAGTAAGTGCAACAAAGTCATATTTTAGCATAACCAGCATGGATTAACTTAAAAACAAGAACGAATGTATGCTTTGATATGTTATTGTTGTGGTCTTTTTTTCTCATTTATTGCAAGCCAGACATATTTAACATGTTTTCTCTAGTTTCATTTTAAATGAGAAAGGAAATGAAAGTGAAGGAAATAGAGAAAAAGTGTGTGTCCAAATTTTAAAAAGATCGAAAGTGTGGTCAAGATTCTCTTTTTTGTAACAAATTAAAAAGTATAGTCCTTTCTTAACTAAAAAATTAAAATGTAACAATGCTCTAAACATTCTGGTGTAGAAAATGTATAGATGAAACATACCCATGGGCTTTCCATCAACCTCAACATCAAAATAAACCCTGTGAGTCACTTCATCTAGATCCCCTTCTGCTCCCTTTACCTAATAAACAATCAATCGATGCACATGATACACTCAGACATAAACCCTAATCATGAATTGTAATGAACCAAATACAACAATTAGTTGCAGACAAAATCAAACCTGCAGAATTACAATTATCCACCTAACGTAAAGAAGAAAAACGGAATCTATTGGCTGTTGCCTTACCTTACGATTGACGTGATTGTTTGCAGATTTTTGATCTGAAGCAATTCCGCTATCGCTAATCCGATTCTGTAATCACAAATATAATCCATCAGGTATCCAATCAAGATCATAAATTCATAACCAGAAAATGGAAAAATGGGGGAGGGAAATAGGGAATGAATAAAACCAGAACAAGAATTAGGGTTCCAAAGAGAAGTAGAGCCCATAGTACGACGAGGGGAGTAATTCTGCTTCTGGGGGGCATCGATTCGAAGACGAGATCGGTTGGGTCGGGGGTTGGGTTGGGTTAGGTTGGGTGTAGATATGGATCCCCCGTTATAGATTCTTTTCCGGACAAGATTCTACGGTGGTTGTGTAACTTGTGTTGGCCGTTTGCCTCTTAAACCGTACATTTTATAAATTTCATTCCACTAGAATATGAATTTTTAATAATATACTTCTTTAATTAAAGAACTATATTATTAAAAATATTTAATCGATCCAAAAATATTTAATAATGTACTTAAAGCCACGGCCGGACCCATTTTAGTCACCAATGACACGGAAAACCAGCCAATTTCATTCGTGTAGAGTAAATTTTGATTTTTTTAAGACGGTGCTATGATTTTGTAGTGTAAAATTCGATTTTTTCGAACTAGTACTACCACTCATTTCAAATGGTGTCACCACTTATTTCAAATCTTGGGTCCACCCTTACTTAAAGCAAGATGATTTGATTCGAGGAATTCAAGATATGTAAAAATTAAGGTTTTATTATGAAGGTGTTTGTAACAAAAAGTTCTTGACCCAATATTATAAGAGTTGGAGTTTAGAAAAGATGTTTTTTAATTGCAAATGTTGTTAGTTCAGATCTCATATGATGGATAATAGGTGTAGAGTTTAAAGAAGTGTGAAAAAATTAAGAGAACTCGATTAATTTGAGATTAATGTATTTTTCTTAAGTTAGATCTGCAAAATAGGTAACTAGATTAAATATAAATAGGAGGTATATATAAAATAATCTGCACGTTCGATGTAAATATGATTAATTATAAATGTTTTATTATTATTTTATTAAAATCATAATAATAATAATTACTTGTAATAAAACACATAAACATTCAGCAGACACATAGGTGTTTTCGCACTTAACTTGTTAAGATGTTCACGATTAATTGTTAATTCATAACAATCTATCAAGGAAAATGTATTCCATTGCATACAAAATAGGGTCGTGTTTTTCAAAGACTTCAAAAGGAAATAAAGGTTAGTTACCAGAAAACTCGTGTAAATAAACCGCTAGCTAGTAGTTATTTTACGTTTACACAGCTTCAGAAGTCACTGCCT
The DNA here is from genome assembly GCA_947179395.2 of Pulicaria dysenterica. Taxonomy (NCBI): domain Eukaryota; kingdom Viridiplantae; phylum Streptophyta; class Magnoliopsida; order Asterales; family Asteraceae; genus Pulicaria; species Pulicaria dysenterica. The sequence continues at coordinate 101,192,460 of OX359288.1, read as the reverse complement.
CAGTCTTCACATCACTCTTTGATGCTGCATCATAAGAAGCATGCAATCCAACAAGAAAGTAGTACACAAGCAGAAACCCCGTCCACCCCATGAACCTCAAGAAAGACGGACCGTCAATCGACCCCATTATGAACACGTTTATACCAACACTAGCTGACGGCAACCACGGAACCAACGGCACTCCCCACAGCTTCGGTGTCCTCGCTTGCTTCACCAACAACTGAAGACCAAGTGTCGATAAAAACCAAACCCCGCCCATAATCACATACCCTGCCCAAACATGTGAATCCATTGCCCATAGACTCGAGAGTCCAATTGCCGAAGATATGATCAAACCAAGTAACACAATCAGCTTGTTTCTGTCTGCAACCGTTGTTTCTCCTGTTGAGTAGTATCTTCTCACTAACAAACCAATAGCCACGAGTGAGAAAATGAAAAGTGTGGAGATTGAGAGAAGGTTAGCCAGGATGTCAAGACTTGTGAAGAACGCGACGAGGCAGTTTGCTGAGGTCATGATGATGGTGGCGTTCATGGGTGTTCCCCGTTTCTTATGAATCACGGCTAGGATGGGTGGAGCCAGGTGGGTGCGAGCAATGTGAGTGAAGTAACGAGCTTGACCGATTATATTAGCTAGTAGAACCGTTGTCATTCCTTTTAATGCACCTAAAGCGACTATATACTTGGCCCAGTTCATACCCACAGCTTGGAAAGCAAGCGTGAAGGGTGCATCTCGGTCAATTTGGTTGTAAGGTTGCACTAGGCATAGCACGGTTGCTAGAAGCGAATAAATCGTGATTACAATCATCATGGATCCAACTAGACCAACAGGTATATCTCTACCCGGGTTTTTCGTCTCTTCGCCCAACGTAGCTACCCCATCAAACCCAACATACGCGAAGAAAAGCACAGATGAAGCCTTTAACACGCCTCGAATCCCGAAAGGTGTAAAAGGTTGGAAATTGGATGCATTTGCTTTTGTAGCCCCTGCCACCAGCATAAACACCATGAGAGTCATGTAGATTATGGTTGCAACCGAATTGAACCTCGACGAACCCTTGATGCTAAACGAGGCAATAAGACAAATGAGTATCGAGATACCGACCGCTATCGGGTCTAAGTGGTTAAAACCATCTGCCAAAGACGTGACATTTATGCGGAAATCATTAGGACTGTGGTTGCATAAGGTTGCAAAATATGAGGTCCAAGAACGAGCCACACTGGCTCCAGCTACAACATATTCAAAAAGTATATTTCCAGCAGCAATATAAGCAATGAAATCTCCAAGTTCGACTCTCAGGTAGGCAAACGAGCCACCAGCAACCGGAAGCTCAACTGCAAATTCGGTGTAGCAGAGGACCGAAAGTAAAGCAGCAAAGCCTGAAATGAGATAAGATAACAGAACAGCCGGGCCGGCTAAATCCCGGGCTGCTTCACCACTGAGGACAAAAACACCGGCACCCATCACGGCTCCAATACCGAACCATATGAGATCGAACCAGTTAAGGGTCTTTCGCATCTCGTTCTGACTTCTGGCCCGCATGTCATGGAGCTCAAGTTGGTCCGATGATCGGGCCAGCAAACGGTCTTTCAGACGGGTTTTAGTTTCCAGTAAGGCTTTACCGTAGTTTGACCAGCTCTGGAATGATTCTTCTGGTAAGAAATCATCTTTCACACATCCACAAGATCTTTTTTTTGGTTTTGTGATGTTGTTAGCTTGTCCACCAGCACCATCGCCATCAAAACTCACCATTTTTGTTCCTGATATCAGTTTCAAAAACCCACAAATAACAGATCGATTAATTAAAATATATATTAATCAGTTTTTAAAATAAGAGATTGATATATCACAAATTGAACTAGAAAGAAGTAAGCTGTCCAGTGAGATTATTAGTTGCAGAATCTAAGACGCCATGGTAGTATCCATGAAGTATATTTATAAAAATCAAGTACATTTTTAAAAATCAAGTTACATGGGCCGAGCTAGCATGTTGATGTTGTAGTGTTGTACATTACAAACTCACGGTACACAAAATCTTTAAAAAACACAATTTGACTTTTCACACTTTCGTGTCATTTTACATCAGCTTACACATTATTAAAACTTTCAAATGTATATCTTAGAAGTGATTACAAAAATTAAAATTTAATATGTTTGGCAAGATTAGCTAGAACTAAACCATAAGCTATTTGAATATATTTTTATATTCTGAGGCTTATGACACTACGAAAAAGATGTCAATTATTCATACTTTTTTTTATCAATATGAATACACATAAAACCGTGAAAAATTGCAATCAAACGTGAAGAAATTGGGTGTTAAAATTTTGTATCAAATCTTTACATTTGAAAGTATGAAAATATGAGTAAAAAATCACATTTATTAGTGTGAACAAATAATTTAAATTTTTACACTTATAATTATCAGTATATTATTAGATTTACACATTTAAAAGCGTAGACTCTTAAAATCAATTGTACACACACCTATAATGTTGAGTTTTTTTCTTTTTTTAACAATCTTTATTTTTATACTATTTTCATTATTATAAACGTGACAACGCTTAAAATTTTACACGCTTTTTATTAAGCATGAATAAATGACAATCACAACGCCCGAACAAGACTAACGAGACTAAAGAGTTAAAAATTATGAAAACTAGAATATCAGACCTCTAGTATCGCCGATAAGATTGTTACAGAATACATCCTTAATAAAAGTTTATTTGTGAAAAACTGAAAACTTACACACAGTTAGGACCACACAGTTTTTGCTAGTCGATGACGGTGCTTACATATGGGGTGACTGCCGTATAACAACACATGTCTAACTCAAAACAGAACAACTCGCAAATAATACACCAAAATTAGGGTTTAACATCAAAACTTCTTAAATGTTTCCTTCTATAATCACACTTTTTTGTTTCTCCATGACAATCGAAATCACAAACGCATAGCAAAAACCAAAAATAAAAAAAGGGACGCGAAACTATTACAAACATCTTCTCATGATCGATCAAATGACTGTGCAGCGCACATGCAGTCGGTGCATTTCAAACAAAATTGAAGGAATGAATTGAAAATCAGATCTGCCGTTAACTAGCAAAGCAAACTCTAAGTTAATCGTTCGTTGATTAAAACGCATGAAGTAATTTAAGTGCAATACCTGTTCCGTTGAGTGGAATCGAGGCCGGCGGCGCAACTGAATGGCCGGAAGAAATTGAAGAGGACCGACTTAAGCGTTACAGTGAGTAATCTACGAGTGGCAATATATGTGCAATAAATAAGAATCGCATTTGTTGGTAGCGGCGGCGTGGCACAGTAGAAAAACGTTTTATGCTTTGTTTGTTATTATTAAATAAATTCTTTCTTTTTTTTAATATTCAAAAAAGTTAATTACTAAATAATCACTCAGAAGTTTTGGTTTATTCTTTTCGCATTAAAACTTATACTACATTTTTATCATGGTTGCACTTTAGTTTCTTTTATGTCCATGTTAAATTCAAAAGTTAATTTCTTTTTTAACAAAGAGTATTGAAAAACAGTATTTTTGAAAAGAAGAAAGGAGTGGACAGTTGTGGAAGGTGGAGAGCCAGAGAGGGTATTATATAATATATCAATTAGCAAAGTGGTTTGGCAATATCTCATGAGATTTTAGGGGTAGATTTGTAATTTTATTACAAAATCATGAGAAATTGAAATTATCATGAGATATTAAGTGTTGATGTGTGAAACAGATTCCAATTTCCAAACTGATCTCTCTCTCTCTCTCCTTTTTCTTTGCTTGAATCAGTTCATAAAAAATAAGATTTTATTTTATTATCTTGCATTCACGTTTTCTTCTATTTTAAATATTATATAACAAATAATATAAATTAAGATATTGCTATGATTATGCATAAATTGATATGATTACGAAAAGTTAAATATTATACAACATAAATTGATATGATTACGAAAAAACGAAACAATAAAACTAATGAAACTTAAATAAATTAAGGCATTGTTAAAAATTTAGTTAGCATTGGTGCATGCGATTTATATGTAAGAGTGGGTTTTGAGAGATTTATATTATTCTTTTTAACAATTTGAATCTAATTTTATTTTAATATTTACTTTATAATTATGCATAACACTTTTATACACACACAAATATATATATATATATATATATATATATATATATATATATATATATATATATATATAATATATATATATATAAAGTAAACATGTTAAATGATATGAAAGAGATTGCCAGTTAAAATTATACAGGTAATTAATTATATAAATATTAGTTTTCTTTTTTAAATATCAAACACATATATACCTCTAAATTACACATATATCTACAATAACACTTGAATCCTCTAACTTTAAAAAGGATGAGACATCTTAAGAACTTCGTGCTATCATTAGACATAGAGCTATTTGATAAAAATAAATAATAAAATATATTTGAGATAAAAGTAATTTAATCCCGCTACAAAGCGCGGGTCAAATAAACACTCGTTTGAACAAAAATGACTAATTTAGCCATTTTTGGGCAAACCGTATGTCCCATTTTAGTAATTCAATCTATTAAAAATGACTAGGAAATAAAATTTAAAATGATATATGTTATCGCATACGGTGATTTGGATTTATATTCTCAATCGGGTAAAGCACGTCTAAATACTTAAACTAAAACCCACGAACAACACCAAGGTTGGTTATCTCATATTGTATCCATGAACGCATATTATGGTTTGATGTAGAGATGCTCGTCTCTGACTAACCTTTAATAATAAGCACGATATTATCATACACAAATGGTCTACCCAAGATCTTCAAGATCCTTTTAGGATTCCAAACACCCAACGATACAGGTTATACGCGTATAGTTTTGTCCTACACTACACAGTGGCGGACCCAGGATTTCTCGGGACCGGTAGCAACATATAATGCGAAAATAAAAGTGAGGGTGTGGTTCGGGTTTTTTCTCGGGTTTCCGGTTAATCGGGTCGGATTAACGAGATTTCGACTGTTATTATGGTATTTTAGAGCCAAAATTTAAAACAAAACACAATTTATATGGAGTAATGTTAACTAAAACTTGATTTTAAAGGTATAAATTGAAAGATTAAACTATTTTTTATCATTTTTTTTAGAAAACTTTCATTTTTCCTTTGATTTTGGTGGCATCACGGGTGCACCCTGAAAATTTACCGGTGGCAACGTATCAAAAAGTCGAAAATTAACACTGCAAACCGCCAAAGGACCGGTGGCGCTTGTCCCCCCCCCCCCCCACAAAGGGTAGGTCCGCCACTGACACTACACCTAGTTGAGCATGTGGCACCCTACTATTGGATGGAAGTATAACCTACATTCATAAGACATAAGGTCAACTATGTAGAAGAAAACGCCTCCCATGTAAACCAAGAAAGCACATTTTTTATTGTTTTAGTTTATGAAATATTAAACAAGCTTTATGATGTTTAAATTATATGTTATCCATTTCTTGTAATTTTTAAATCCACTTACCTTTCAACTTGTTGACTTATTTACAACTCGTCAACCCTTTAATACAGTAATACCGCCACCAACCTCCAAATTATGGATGTTCTTCAGGTTATTTTTCATTCAGGTCGGTAGTTCAGATATTTTGTTGTTAAGCTTTTAACTATCATCCGAACCGAATTGCAATTCGTTTAATCGGATTTTGGTTCTGGTCGTGAAAGATCGGTTATACCAAATAAAAGTACAATTTTGTAGTTTAAGTCATTTAGAATTGTCTTTATTCGCTTTAATGGTATTTTCTACTCGATCGATATAACATTAAATAAGGGTAACTTATATTGGATCTAAAGAATAAAAGTGTTAAGGGTAGTTAAGTTGTATTTCTCCTCAAAATATTATCAGTCTAAGAAAACATTAAGAGATATAATGTCATAATCAAGTTATCTAACTAAAATGATTTCTTGTATGCAAATTTTTTTTTTTTGAAAGGCAATTTATTTAGTAAGAAACCAATTTGATCATCTTTAAGCAAAGCTAATCCATCTCAAAGAAAAAAACCTAATCTGGTATTCGAGTATATCCGAATTTTAAATAATCAACCGCTACCCGAACCGATTTTATAACGGGTAAACCAAATAACTGAATTTATCTACCCAAAACTAAGTACCTAACTATCTCGTTTTTTCCATTAAAATGATTATAATTTATAAATAAAGTTTATTATATAATTTTTTTAAAGTTGAAAGTCCCTAAAATTGTGACTTTTTAAGTCAACTTTGGAACAAAGTTGGCCACAAAAACAGGGTAAGTTGTTAATTTTAAATACCGAAGTATATCACAACCACCACTAAATTTGATTTGCAATTGCTAGTCAATAGAATATGACTTAAGATATATTATAGCTAAATTTAAAACTTTAAATATTTTCGATGTTATTTATTTATTTATTCCACACTCAGGTCGATTTGTTTAATAAAAGTTAATTTAAGATGCGGTTATTTCATGAACCTTTTAAAGGAGCTAGGGCAAGGCATGACTTATCTTAAAAAGGGAAAAACAAAAACAACTTATTATACTAAAGATTTACTTGGAATTTGGTTCCTTTGAAGGATTTATAATTTGATTCTTTGTTTTATAAAAAAAATATCACTAGATGTAATATAGAGTATGCAACTAAATTTTTCAAAATTGATAATCATCCATTACTCTAGGGGAATCTTACTTTTTATTTTCTTATTCTTTTAGATCATCTAGTACCTTACGATTAGATAATTATAACAGTAGTTCTTGCCATCTTTTTCACATTATGAAGTGAAGATGTCTAAGTCAATGACTCCTTTTGTATGGGTTAAGCGTCTAAAAATGTAATAAACTATTTTTATTTGATATAATAATAAAAAAAACATTATGGAGAAAATATTTATATTATTAAAATTCAAGTTTAATGTAACGATAGCATGTAATAACAGATAAATGGTCACTTTTTTTTGATTATTTTAGTTCCATTTGTTTATTACTAGTATTGTTTGTTGTTATTATTGTTTTTGTTATTATTATTATTATTATTATTATTATTATTATTATTATTATCCTCTTTAACTTAGGATCCTAAATATCCTAAGTGGCTTGGTTAACTAGCAACTAAATTCCAAATCCTGCTTAATTAGAGGGTGCCTGCATCTGACGTGGCTTCCAATTCCCATTTTGGGCTGAAATGGTCTGTTCGAACGGGTTCCTCTTCTTACGGGCGGCGTCTGTGTTCCTTCGGTGGCCCATTTTTTGACATGCGTTTTTGTAACCGGCCATTGAAGTTATTAAGGCCTGCAAAGGAGTTCCTTCGTTTTCCTATTCAGGCGTTGCCGGCGACGTTCCTTCGGATCCGTATTGAGTCGATGCCGCCTGCAGCATCCCTTCGGATCCTTGTACACGCGCTGCCGTTGCTACTTGGTGATGTGAGCCGGTGGGAATATGAGAAGGCTTGAGACGGTGGGAATATGATTCACGCGAACTGCAGGTATGCCATTTACTGCTGTAATTAGGTTTTAATTTTAGCACAATTTCTCCCTTAGTCTCCCTCCGCGTTCCAGTTCCTCCATTTTAGCACAATTTCAAACACCCCGATTTGTGGCCTTTGACTATCCTTAACCTCTTAAATGACATTCTTACCACTTACATTGTGAATGTTATAAATAGGAGTGTCGCCTGTATTCTCAATTTGCAATTCAGCGCCTTAGGCATTTTCTTGAAACTTACTTGCCTGTTAATTAGAAAATGGGTGCAAAGTACCACATGTTTGTAACTCAATCCCTTTTCTGATTTAATGTTTTTTAAAGCTTAATTCTATTGGGTATGTCCCTGCGTTGGTGGATGGTGACTTAGTAATTGGTGATTCTTTTGCAATTGTAATGGTGATTTTTTAGTTATTGTTGTTTTACTAAATTCTGCTTCAAAATTTGATGGTTTTGAAGAAGCTTGGAAAGGAAAAGCAAGGAAGCATCTACCTGGGTGGAGTGGTGGAGCTAATACTAATAACGGTGTGTATCACTTGCCATCATCCTTCATAACACTTTTCATCTCCTTTGCATCTTCAAATGTTAAAAAGTCAGCTACTCAATCTTTTGGCACTTTTTTGCTGTTAGAAGGGAAATGAACAGTTTGATTATTTTTGTTGAATTATGGTTAAAGATCAAATGGTAGTTAAACAACTAACCGGGTAGTCTGTTTTTTCAATAAAAATGGAAACTTTTTGTTTGTGCTTTAATTGTTATCACGGTAATGGTTAATCCAATTGGGGGTTTTTAGTTACTTAATTTTTTGACTCTGTTGGTGCATACATGGTCATACATTTAAAAGTGCACTCCTTGTTTTGATGATGATAAAAATATTAACATGTGATACTATTGCTTATCAAAATTATTCATATGTTCATATCTATATTCTTCAATGTTAACAAACCTCAAATTGATGATTAAATGAAGAACAAACAAGTAAAGACTTTGATTCAACAAGAAAAGAAGATAACAAGATAAAAGTAAACATTCAGCCTTCACGGTCGATCCCACGGTCGACCGTGAATCAACCGTCGCTGCACAACTCAAAATTCTTAAACATTGTTCTTCTTGTTGTCAGCCGAACTCGTACTCAACAAGTGCCGATGACTTCTTCAACGCCGATGACGACGAAATCTACAAACAAGAGTTCGGAAAATATGAGCTTACAAGAATAATTAATTAAACAAGTTTAAGCTTTTACAAAATAAGTTTTATAAAAGGTTTTATAAAAATTCAAATATTTTTATAAAAAATCACAAGCTTGGTTTAAAAAGTATAAGACTTCTTATTTTGGCAAATACCAAACATAATCTAGCATTGAAATAAAACAACACCATATTTAGAAAATGGAATCTCCCAAAGAAGCAAACATCCAACATGCTTTATACATCTGCTTTCTAAATTTCCATATTGGTGTTTAAATTCAAACATAAGAAGTATGTCACAACCTTCCTTTTCCTAAGCTTATTTTCAGTGAATTTTTAAGGTAAAAATGGGTTGTGTGTGGTTTTGGTAAAAGGCCAACGTCTATAATTGGAAGGCTAAAAAAGTTCCAGGATGCTGACGGTTTTTGCCACGGTCGACCGTGGATCGACCGTGAGCTGTCTGGACACTTTTTGAGCTCACTCCTTTTTCTTATTTAAAGCAACTCAAGTCTTGTGATTAACTAACTCTTGACATTAGAAAAACACAGAACATATTCTAAGATCTTGTGATCTTATATTCCAATCAAAAGATATATCATCTACAAGATCAAGATCAAGATCAAGAGCAAGAGTGAAAAGTCTTCAAAGCTCAATCATTACATTATCAATCTACATATTTGTAATAGTGTAAGGATCAACTCTATCCTTTCTAATTAGAGTGAAGTAAGGATCAACTCTAGCCTTCCAAATTTGAGTGAAGTAAGGATCATCTCTAGCCTTTAGAATTAGAGAGAAGTGATGATCAACTCTAGCCTATAGAATTAGAGTGAAGCAAGGTTATCTTTACCTTACTTGCAAGTTTGAAGTGGTAATTCTTGCAACTGAACAAGAGAAGTGTAAAAGGTTTATCTCTACCTTCAAAGAGAGAAGCTAGTGGAGCAAACTCTTGGTGGGTGAGGCCAATGAGTGGATGTAGTGCAAGTTTGTTAACACTTGCATGAACCACTATAAATCTCTTGTCAACTTTTGGTGATATATCTCTACCCTTACTCTTTTTATTTCAAGTATATATATTTGTTGTGTTATAAACTTCAAGAAAAATCTTTTAAACACAACTTACAAATTTTATTTGTGAAAAATTGGTAAACTAATTAAAATAACTTATTCACTCCCCCTCTAGGTTCCAACAGACTCATTATGTATATGAAAAGGGAAAAGTACAATTTGGTTAATTTTGTTGGATTAAGGTTTGTAATTGAAGAAAATTTGTGGGAATTAACAGGAGACGTTTGCAAAGTATGACAAAACTGCTTTTGAGAGGCCACTAACAAGTGAGGTGGCGTATGCTTCATTCAGAGAGTGAAAACAATTTGAGAAACAACAAGGATGGGCCATAAAGAAGATGACCCCAATTAATAAAGATAAGAATAACCCTGAAGAACAGGAGCCATCATCAATTCAACTAGAATATGCCCCGGTCTTGCTCAAGATACCGTTGCTCATGTGATTTCTCTTGATATGCTGACTTGCAAGGTATTATTATTATAATCTTTCATGAATACTATAAAATGAAAATGAGGGGAAAAAGAACAAAAATACAAGGGTGGTGTATAACTCATGTATATGATATTGAATAGTAAGTAACAAAACATATTGTCGTAGATAGTATATGCCTGTGCGGCTATGCTTCTGCTGCATGAAGTTGAGATGGTAACATAATCTGCTGTTTGGCTGTTGGAATTTTTTTTATTATATATGGATTCATTTATAAAATGACCCCTGGATAATGAGAATCAGTTTTGTTGCAACTACTACTAAACTGATTACTTAACTCATAACTAATTTGGTTTTAGAATCAGTTTTACTGTTGAACACTAGAAACTGACAGTCGGAAAAGGGGTTCTCACAGCTCCTTCGGAATTATAAAGTCAAACCGTATTGGAGTTATTTAGACTTTTGCTATTTATAAACAAGATCTACCCTCAAATGCTACTCCAGAGGAAAGGATCGAAGCAACTGATGGGTAAATCCTTTTGACTTAACTGGACTATGACATTAAAAATGTCTGTAATTTTCGTGCCCGTGTAATCTTAATGTTGACTTTTTTTCAAAATCAGGTATCTTGGTGGAGTGTTTAATATTGAATCATTGATGGAGAAGTTACCTCAATAGCTTGCAAGCAAGCAGATCATTTTTGTGAACGTATTTTATACAACAAACATATTAAATCCTATTGGTATGTATGGTACCAATGCCTCGGACACCGGATTGCAGCATATTAGCCTCTTACTTATGGTGACCCGTCAAGAAAGCATGAGATGTGTTTCAGGTGATTCTTATATTGACAATTTGTGTGTTTACATTCATGAGTGTTAGTTTCCTTCAAATGCTGATAAATTTGAATTGGCGATTAGAGTTGGAAGAAGGAAAAGAGAAAGTAAAGAATGTGGTTGAAAAAGGAAGAAATAAGAAAAGGGCAAAATGAAAAGGAGAATGTGGAATTGGCATCAAACAAAAGAAAGTTGAACTACCTTGGAGAAAAAGTTGCAAGATCATCTACTTCCATTAAGAAAATATAAGACCCCAAGGCAAGTTCTACTAACTAATACTACTACTTTGATTCTACTTTTTAGTTTATGCCGGATCAAAATGTAATTAATCTTAAATTCTTTGTTGTATGTCCGTATGTGTGGACTTTTGAAAACTGGTTTTGTTCACCTAATTGTACAAAATTAGCTACATTATTTTTTAGTACTACCAAGTTCTAGGGATGAGTTGTCAAAGAGGAAAGAATGGTGTATGAGATTGCAATCACAATGAAAAAATAGTTGTTTGGTTACTCAAGTTCTATTTTTATGTTACTCGTGGTAAGTAATTTGACATTACCTTTAATAGCTAATACTTTTGAGTTACTATGCCCGGTTCTACTGTATTTTTTTTCAATTTAAGTGTTTTAATTTCAAAAATGGTGCTTGTGATTGCTAATTTTAAGTTGTTTAAATACGTAGACTACTTTTGACTCTTTTAAGCTTATTTATTTAATTAAAAGAATAATTTTGTAAGTACATATGCTAACATTTAATTAACAAGCATTATTTTAGTCAAAATAGAGATATACAAAATCATATATCAAAAATCTTATATATTGAACCGTGTTTACACGGGTTTGAAATCTAGTTATTATTATGAAAATTCAATATGATTGAAGATTTAACTCAAATATGGATGGAACGAAAAGTCGACTTACGAATGAGGGGTTTAAATCTTAAAATTAATTTACAAGTGAAGGTTTCAAATCTATTGAGAATGGTAGATCGATGACTGGCTTCATCATCTTCGATCATCATGACTGACTTCATCATCTTGTTTTCAATTTGGACATGAATGAAATCTAACAATTTATATGTTTCAATCTGTTGTGTTCTTCCACCACAAGTTTCTTCAAAGTAGGATATGAATTTGATTCAATGACTCAATGAAATCAATTTGAAAACGATTATGGTTCTTAATCCAATTAGGGTTTTTAATATGTTTTTAATGAAATCTCAATCTGTTAATGTGATCGATAAAGATTAAGAAAAAGTTAAACATTCTGTTATAGATGTTGTTCTTGATTTTTTTAGTGCTTAACACGATTTGGTAACAAGCCGCATATCCGTATTAAATGACTTGTTCTAGTGTTGAACTTTTGGTGTTCTTCTAATACATACTTATAATGTATTGTGTTTTTTATGGATTAATTTATTTAATTATGTGTTTTAGGACTCTGAGGAGAGAAAAATGAGAATCTAGTGAGAATTTGTAAAGAAACTGATCAAAATGATAAAAGTTGGAAATTTGACACATCCTTACTATTTCAAGCACATCTCACTCGTACAAATTCGGATTAAAGTAATTTAAGTGGTTACAAAAAATATACGAAAAGCTGTATAATTATATGGATGGCTGGAATGTTTAACGTGGGCTGAAATTTCGTATATAGACGGAGAACAGACATATAAAAAGTAGAAAAAAAAAACAACAATAGCCTTTGTTGTATAGCAATTATTTTCTGGTAAAGTTGGTAACCAAAAGGCGACGTAGGCTTTGAATTGAAAATGTCGTTGGTTGCAATTTGACAATCAAAGGAAAATTATTTATTTGGGGCGATGTCAATAGGCTTTTGATTTCGCCTCTTAAGTAATTTTAAAAAAAGCTTGCTAAAAAAACTAAAAAGTTTGTGTTATTGAGTTTCTTGAAGAAAGGAAATGAAAGAGTCGTAAGGGATTTGGAAGGATATTTTTTTTATTATTACCCCTCAAAACCATCCATTCAAACCAGATCTAGGATGATTTGGATGGATAACAATCAAATTTACTTGATATTCATGGCTACTCGTTTTCTTCTCTAACCAATAAATCATAAATCGGACTTACGATTTACTTTATAATCAATTCTTTTCTATTTCACCTATGTTTTCCTTTTCTGCGATTCTGAAGTATTCTCTTATCTAAAGTATGAACTGTTCATGAAGTGTTTTTTTCACTATGTGAGAGTATGAATCGCACTCGTTGAAACACAAAAAAAGGCGAGGAAGCAACATACTACGCACTACCACAACAAGGTGTGCCTTCCATTAATGTATTTGTCTAGCTTCCGTAAATGTTATTAAACTCACGAGTAATTGGTTTTCATTTGTCCACCCTGCTTTGTTCATACATACACGAAACAACTCTCACAAAACCCTACACTGCATATAGACCTTTCTACCAACCCGTCTACCTCTCCTTACTAAAAGACGATGCCATACAACTTACTTTTTGACACGTTAATCCTTAAACCCAAAGCATTTTTTTTAACATTAACGTAATAAATATGATTCATTTAATATATGCATAATTTAAAGCTTTTATACTTAAACAATCTACAACGTTATATGAAACTTTTGATTCATCTTTCAACTTCAATTTATTTGTCATATGGAGTATGGATTAACTATTTTTATAACTTACACATTTGATAAACTCATAAATCAATTTTTGTGGTTTATGAACGATACATTCCTGAAGCTTATAAGTTCATAAACTAAAACAAAGTGGATTATGATCCTAATAAAAGTTCTAATAAGCTATCTAGAAGATAAATGTTATTCTCACATATAATTCGAATGAAGGGTATTAATATCATATGGGTTTTTTAATAATTTTAATAATATTTGATAATAACGTCAGCCAAGTTAGGTTATGTTAAGTGCATGTATTTTTATCCGTTATATTAATTTAGAAATGTGCAAACTTTGTTCATGTGATAAGTTAACAAAAACAATTCAAAACAAACAATCTAACTAGACAAATGATCCCTCAAAAAGAAATCCCAAAACTGTAGAACCATTCCCTCCATCATCATTCTCTTTCAGCAAATTCCAACAAAAAGCATCCCAAATTCAAACCTTTTTTCACGTAAGATTTATACGTACATTATTCATACCCACAACCTACACATGTACCACGATGAGGAGAGTAGAGACCGAAGAAGAAAAAATGTCATGGGAAGCTATAATTATTACAAAATGTTTGGGTGTTTTAATCGAAAGTTCAAAATCAGCGATCTGGGTCCACCGCCGGACGTGATCGATGTCTTTAAATTGTATTCCATGGGCGAACCGGAGATGTCGCCGGATAAATTTTTACGGTTTTTGATTGAGTTCCAAGGAGAACAGGGGATCACCATTGAGGACGCCGAGAGGATTATGGATCGGGTCCTAAATCTGTCGCGGTCTCATTTGACCCGATACGTTTTCACAGTGACCGATTTTTTTCATTATCTATTTCTTGAGGACATCAATGGACCCATAAAAGCTCAGGTGGGTCTTGTTTTGTTTTGTTTATTTTTAATCCCCTTTGACTTTTTCTTTGTTCAAAATATTAACGTAGAGTTGCATTTTGATTTTCTTGTTGTTGATAATTATGTTGCTAAATACCCCAATTTGATGCTATTATCATCTGGCATTGAGTTTAATTGCATTCTCTTGTTAAAGGTGTAGAATTATTTGAACTAGAAAGCCAAATAAGGTTCTTGGGGAATAGTGCAGCATGAGGTTGAAGTACCCCACATGAAATAGTTTGGTCTTTACCAAATTACTAAGACAGTACCATTGGTGAAGGCTTGACATCATATGTGGTACCAAAGCCAAACATCACCCCGACTTACTCGGTATTGAGAATTTCGATTGTGTCTCGGTGTTTCATTACCGAAGGTGAGAGAGAGGAGAGTGTGTGAGAGAGAGAGAGAAAAGAGGAGAGAGGCTTGAAGCATATGAAGCGTAGGAATTTCGTGGGTTTAAGTATGAAGAAGTAAGGATGGGGTATTGCTCATGTGACGCTAATGTGATAGGGGAAGTATGAAGCATTGGTCTGGGGTACTTATCATGCTCCAAGATGGATAGTTTAATGTCCATAATTTAGAAAAGGATGCTTATAAAAAGTGTGTTTGGATTAGCTTATTCCCAGGCCTACCAGCTTATTAGAATTTTAAAAATAAGTCAAGGATTAAATTGACAAGCCCAAAATTTTTGTCTCATATGCTTATTAAGTATTAGGTAAAAGGGTTTTAAGCATTTTAGGATTAGGAAATGATCAATGATGTTGAACTCATGTATCATCTAAATGATAAACATTGAAATGACTAAATTATCCCTTGGTTAAATTATTTTTGAGTGCAATATCACTTAAGTGTTGTGATGTTAACATCACCAATCATTTTCCTTCTACGGTATCATAATTTGCTTAGAAGAAATACTTAAGCTACCTGACCATTTACAATGTGAGCAATTATAGAAACAACACCTGACCATTGTAATAAGTGACAGTCTCCTTGTCTGTTATTCCATAAACTTGTAAAACGTTTATTCGAAAGTGGACAGAATGAAATATATTTTTTTTGCAGTGAAATTAAACTCTTGTTTTTCCTCTGGCTTCCACAAAATTCAAATATACCCTCAAATTACTATCTTTTTGTCTTTACTTGTCTATTTTTGTTAAATCTTTTAGCTTTTTTCTATTTTTGTTTTTCTGTGTTTGGTGTTTGTTTTTGTAACAGTTTGTATAAATTTCAGGTACATCATGATATGACCGTGCCATTGCAGCATTATTTTATATACACAGGTCACAACTCATACCTTACCGGAAATCAACTCAGCAGCGATTCTAGTGAAGTACCAATTATAAAGGCTCTTCAAAGAGGTGTTCGCGCAATAGAACTTGATTTATGGCCAAATAATGCAAAAGATGGAATACATGTACTTCATGGCAGGTATTTATACTCTTTTCTGTTCTTTATTACCAACAAGCTTTTATCATATGATTTACAAGACTTTCTTTAAAATTTTGTAATGATAATAGGACATTGACTACTCCGGTAACACTTCATAAATGTCTAAAGTCAATCAAAGAGCATGCTTTTGTAAGATCTCCATATCCTGTTATTATCACTTTGGAAGATCATCTGACACCTAATCTTCAAGCTAAAGTTGCAGAGGTTAACTTCATAGTTCCCTTTGATGTTAAGAATATTGAAACTTGCGATATATGTTAAAGATTAAACCATTGGGTTGTTGATTTTAGATGGTCACAAGCACTTTTGGGGATATGCTGTACTTCCCAAAGCCGAGTGACAAACATGAATTCCCTTCACCGGATGCATTAAAACACCAGATCATTCTATCAACAAAACCCCCAAAAGAATATCTTCAATCCAAGAACGTGGGCAAAGAACGTTCATCAATGGATAAAGATTCGTCTGATGATGAGTTGGAAGATCATAGGGTGAGCAAACAAGAAATTTATCGTTTTATCATCTTTAAAATGAGTGATTAATTTGTAAACCATTGTAATTGACTACTTATGATTGCAAAGAAACCATCACTCTCATGATAATTTAAAAATAAAAAACAAGACATTTTGCAAGAAGAATGATTTCGTATAGAGGTGGCAAGATAGCAGGTTGGGCATGTTTCAAAAACAATATTACTAATACAGTTTAGATATATGAATAAAATGGTTTAAGATGTTGAAAAATGGACTTTTTGGCGACGGACAACCAATTTGACCCATTGGACCTGATTGAGATATAACACCACCCAAATCGCCCCATTTATAAGTAAATGGGTCGAAATTGCCACCACTAAAGTTGCCCATTCTTGCAAAGTGTAGGTTTTTTTTCTTTTCTTTTTCGCATATCTGCAAAATCCGATGGTGTGTTTGCGATTAAGAAAGGCACGTAAGATGGTTGGAAAAGTTAATCACTCTTTCTAAAGTGGAATGGTTTGTTCCAATTTGGTTTCTTAATAGCAGAGCAACAGTGATCAGGATGATGATGATGAGAGATACAGTGTAAGTGAAAGATATTGTGCAAGTGAGGCTAGCTCTAGCACATGTCAACCGTTGTCAGAAATCCTAGGTGTTGACTATGAAGATGATGATCTTGAAGATGAAAAATTCGGGCACCAAACAGCTCTCGAGTACAAACACCTCATAGCAATTCATGCTTCTAAACCAAAAAACGGAACAAGAAAGGCATTAAGGGATGAACCAGGGAAAGCTAAACGTCTTAGTTTGAGCGAACAAGCCCTTCAGAAAGCTGCAAGTCTTTATGGAGATGATATAGTCAGGTAAACCAGTAAGTTGTCTTGCTTTAACTACAACAAGTTCCAGTTATATCTGATAGAAAGCCATAATAACATGATAAAGGTAATAACATTGATGTCAAAACTCTAAAAGGATAAATAATTCTTATAAATTTTAAATAGAAATTTGACATTTAAAGTGAAAGCAAGGGATCAGTTCTTCTCTTTGAGACTAAACAAGTGTTCATTTGCATCTAGATTCACTCAAAAGTATATTCTTCGGGTGTTCCCAAAGGGTACACGAGTCACCTCTACAAACTTCAGACCGCTTACTGCATGGATGCATGGTGCTCAAATGGTTGCCTTCAATATGCAGGTGATTCGATTAGTGGTTTATCCTTTTTCACTATCCTGTTTTGTTCTTAGCTAATATTTATATTGTAATTAGGGGTATGGGAGATCACTTTGGATGATGCATGGGATGTTCAGATCGAACGGAGGGTGTGGCTATGTTAAAAAGCCCGATTTTCTTATGAGCAAGGGTCCTAATGGCGAAGTATTTGACCCGAAAGCAACATTACCAGTCAAGAAAACTTTGAAGGTCAAACAAGTCATTCTATTTGTTCTCTTGGATCTCATGACCACCTCCCTACCCACCCCCTCATACTTACATGTTTTGATTTATCAGGTGAAAGTGTATATGGGCGATGGCTGGCGTTTGGATTTTAGCCAGACTCACTTTGATGCATTCTCTCCACCAGATTTCTACACAAAGGTTAATAACTACAAAACACCTAAACCAACTACTTTTCTTTTTTCTTTTGGGGTTGCGGTCAGGATTTTTGAGGACCGGTGACACCATATAACGGCAAAAATAAGACCAATTAGGATTACGGGTGTTATTCAGGGTTTTTTCGGGTTAATCAGACGAGTTGATGACGTTTCAGTTGTTTTTCTGGTATATTATGGCTAAAATCTAAAACAAAACACAATTATATAAAGCTTTATTAATTAAATTGTTATTTTTAAAGTAAGCTAGAGTATTTTAAAATCAGATATTGAACTATAATTTATTATTTTGTTATAAAAAACTCATTTTTCATTGAGTTTTAGTGGCAAGAAAGCAAAATTGACCGGTGGCACACCGCACATGCCACCGCTGGAACCTATATAGGTCCACCCCTGGTTGCGGGGGGGTTAGGGTTTAGATGAAGTCATCTAAACAAGCTTAACAATATCTAACAGTAGAGTGGGATGAATAGATTTGTATGGCCGGAGTGTCAGCTGATGTAGCCAAGAAGAGAACCAGAGTAATCGGAGATGACTGGACACCTGTATGGAATGAAGAGTTCACATTCCCATTGAGAGTCCCCGAGCTAGCTTTACTCGAGATTGTTGTACAAGAATACGATGTAGACAAAGATGACTTTGCTGGTCAAACATGTTTGCCTGTCTCGGAATTGAGACCTGGGATTCGTGTCGTTCCACTTCATAACAAGAAGGGAGAGAAATTTAAATCTGTAAAGCTTCTTATGCGGTTTCTCTTTGTATAAATACAAATCACAGTGATCTTTTCGGATCTTGTTTCTGTATAGAGGTTGCTATCTTCTTGGCGAAAATGTAAACTTTTTCAAAGATTTATCATTGTACAAAACGTCAGAACGGAATTTGAGTCACAAGATTTGTATAAATGCAAAGCTGGAAATCTTTTAGGATTGTTGTGGAGATATTTCTTGTAATTTAGATTATAATTAGCTAATTGTTTTTTATTTTAATAATTATATTTCAAGGAGAACAAGCATAGGAAATTAGAAAACTATTAAAAATAATATTATATGAAGCACACAATAAAGTAGTTCATTTTCGTTTGATTAAAAAATATCTAGAAAAAGCATAGGTGGCATAGACACTCGCTTTCTAAACTACCACAAAGCATGTTTCATATGCCAACGGTGCAATTGTCTCGATAAGTTTTTAAAGAATTATCTTCTTAGTCAAAGTTATTTAAAATATTTCATATTATATATTCACTTTATTTTCAAATGTGTGATTGCAATAGATTTTCTACTTTTCACATGGAGAAATAAATATAATGGAAATCCAACTTTATTATTTTCTAATGATTGTTGCAATAATATTTGATAACTAGCAAATTGTTAAACCCAATTGATAAATGGTGTTAGTTATTTAAATGATTTGGTTAAACCTGGTAAATAAGTTAAACGGTGCGAAGAACACACCCTTTCAAAGTTTAGCTATAGCCTGCAGTCTTAAACTTAAATCAATTAGCGTCAAATAGGGTAGCACTTCAAGTGGGCTTCAACACTATTGCAAAGCTAAGTTCAGTGGTGTTGAAGCCAAGTAGCACTCTAAAACTTATAAGCGAGCATGAGTGTTGCAATTAATTTTATTTGATCAGCTCATGTTGAATCTATTTAGCACTTCTCAATGACACTAATCCATTTCATAACTTTTTTTTTCTATCAATAGTTATCCGTTGAATAATTGTAACCAACTTTAATGGTTATTTTCACCAAAATACTTGTTTGGGTGTGACTAGAAATAGAACAAACCAACTCGCATGTTAATATAAGTTATCAAACAAACATTTTTCAGAATTGTCGTAATTGATATTTATGATGCTCGAATATAGGTCAAGTAATTAATACTAGAAAGTGATTTCCATTTGCAATCTAAAAACATTCAGGCCGCCGAATTCATACCCCTTTTGCAATATACTCCGCATATGTTATCCTTTTTGTATTACCCAAAAGGTTATTTGTAAGGCTACACATATAACTTGTGTGACTCATTTATGAAAAATGAGCTCATTAATAAGCAGAGCGAGTCTAAACCTTAACCTAGACGAGTTTTGGTTAGAAATATACAAAATAAACATCCAAGTCTAAAAGAATTATGGACAAACTTAATATATATTACGTAAATCGAACTCGATCCTAATAAGTCTAACTGAACCAGATTCAGTCTTAATCGACTAGTTAAATCTATTCTAATCCAAAATGATGCAAGTTTCTTGAGAGATCACTGTGAGGGGGATCCCAGAAGATCAGCTGTTGTATATAGGGGGCGACTTTAATGGGCATATAGGTGCAGGAGTAGAGGGGTACCCTCGAGTCCATGGTGGTTTTGGTTTTGGGG
Organism: Pulicaria dysenterica; assembly: GCA_947179395.2. Lineage (NCBI taxonomy): Eukaryota > Viridiplantae > Streptophyta > Magnoliopsida > Asterales > Asteraceae > Pulicaria > Pulicaria dysenterica. Next base: position 101,172,006 of record OX359288.1, on the reverse strand, counting down.
TTAGGAATGACGAGGGGAGGTCTTTACTCGAGTTTGCTTCTGCTCATGAGTTGGCTATCACAAACTCCTTCTTCAAGAAAAGGGAAGGACATTTGATTACTTACCTTAGTGGAGGTCATTGCACGCAAATCGATTTTCTTCTTGCTCGTAAAAGAGACCTGAGGAACTGCATAGACTGTAAGGTTCTTCCTCGAGTTGCTGGGCTCTCGCAACATCGTTTACTAGTGTTAGACATTTATTTCAGGAAAGGTTTTACTAAGGTTAAAAAGGAGGGCAAACCTAGAATTTTATGGAGAAACCTAAATGGAGAAGCTAGAGAAGAATTTAGGAAAAGAGTCTCGGTAGAGCTAACTAAAACCCATATAGGAGATGCAGATTTAGAGTGGAACCGCGTCGCCCAGACTATTAGAGGGATAGCCAAAGAAACCCTAGGAGTTACTTCCGGTAAGGTTCGTGTAGACAGAGAATCTTGGTGGTTTAACTATGAGGTCCAGGATAAGGTTAAAAGAAAGCAGTATTGCTTTAAGGAGTTAGTATTAGCTAGGGCTAGTGGAAGAGAAGATAGGGTGAGAGCTTTGAATATCTATAGAGAAGCTAAAAGAGAAGCAAAGAAAGCAGTAGCACAAGCGAAGGAAATAGCTTATGAAAACTTATACAATAGGTTAGACTCTAAAGAAGGGAGAAATGAAATATTCAAATTAGCTAAAGCCAGGGAGCGGAAGAAAAGAGATTTAGGAACCATTAAGTTCATCAAAGATGAAAGAGGAAGGGTGCTTTCTAAGGATAGAGATATTAAGGGTAGATGGGGAGATTACTTTCGTCATTTATTTAATCAGGAGACTAGTCAAATTGTGAGAGATAGTGGGGATGGCTCCTTATGGGGCTCTGAAGTTAGAAATCACTGTTTTTGCACTAGGATTTTCCCAGGAGAAGTTAACAGTGCTCTTCGCCGTATGGGGAGAGGTAAAGTGGCTGGACCTGACCAAATACCCATTGAGGTGTGGAGGTGTCTTGGAGCACCAGGCATTTACTGGTTAACGAACCTTTTTAACCTTATCTTTAGAACGGCTAAGATGCCAAATGAGTGGAGACGCAGTGTGGTTATCCTTATTTTCAAGAACAAAGGAGACTCCCAAAGCTGTGAGAACTATCGTGGTATTAAACTTCTGAGTCATACTATGAAGTTGTGGGAAAGGGTGATAGAAAACAGGTTGAGACGAGAAACTAGAGTTTCAGATAACCAGTTCGGATTTATGCCAGGGAGGTCTTCGATAGAAGCAGTGCATCTGATTAGAAACCTAGTGGAAAAACATAGAGAGAGACAACGAGATCTGCATATGGTGTTCTTAGATATAGAGAAAGCTTACGACAGTGTCCCTAGGGAACTTATCTGGAAGACCCTTAACGATAGAAGAATCCCTGGGAGATACATTAGGGTATTAAGAGACATGTATGACGGTTCGATGTCTTGTGTGTCCACCCCTGTAGGAGACAACGAGTACTTTCCAGTGGTACGGGGCCTGCACCAAGGGTCAGCTCTTAGCCCTTTCCTTTTTGCAATCATTCTTGACGAGCTCACGACTAATATCCAAGGAGGAATACCATGGTGTATGATTTTCGCAGACGACGTAGTTTTGGTCTCTGATTCGAAGGAGGATTTAAACAGACGTTTAGAACAGTGGAGGACAACACTAGAGGATTCAGGACTTAGGATTAGCCAGGGTAAGACCGAATATCTCTTTTGTCAATTCAGCAAGACAACAAATGAAGAGAGTCTAGACCTCCGCCTTGGGGACCAAGTATTGAGACCCCAAGACTCCTTTAGGTACCTAGGCTCCATACTACATAAATCAGGGAGGGTGGACGAAGATGTCACAAATCGTATCCAAGCGGCGTGGAGCAAGTGGAGAGCGGCTTCTGGAGTGTTATGCGACATGAAAGTTCCTCTTAAACTTAAAGGAAAATTTTACAAATTAGCTGTTAGACCGGCCATGTTATATGGATCCGAGTGTTGGCCCCTGAAAAAGACACAAGCAGAGAAGATGGAAGTGGCCGAGATGAGGATGCTTAGATGGATCTGTGGGAAGACTTTGATGGATAAAATCCCGGTGGGTGCCTTTAGAACCGAGTTAGGAGTAACGTCTATTGGTAACAAGCTGAGGGAAGGTAGACTACGGTGGTTTGGCCACGTTAAAAGGAGACAACCAACTGCACCAGTTAGGAGAACGGAAGCGATTGTAGTTGAAGGTACTAGGAGGCGTGGTCGTCCTTTTATGAGGTGGGAAGATAGAGTGAAAGTAGATTTACAGGAGCTTTCTCTTTCCGAAGACATGATCTCAGATAGGGTGTCTTGGAGGAGGATGATTAAGAGTCAGGGTTAGGAGGTTTAGAGCATTAGGGTTTAGTCATATATATTTACTATTATTATTATTATATATATATATATATATATATATTTTTTTTACTGCTACTTTCTTTTCTACTTTTTGTTTTTATTTTACTTTTTTATCCTTCTTTTCCTTTTTTGTGTGTGTGTGTGTGTATTTTCTTGTTCTTATCTTTGTGACCGGAGGTCCTTTACAGGAAGCAATCTCTCTACTTTTGGTGGGGGTATGATTGTCTACGCTTTTACCTCCCCATACCCCGTTTTTGCGGGATTGGGTAACGTTGTTGTTGTTGTTGTTGTTGTGTTTCTTGAGAGATCACTTTACAATTGTGGTAAAAATATTTACTTCTTTAGTTCTTTGAGACGAGGGGTTCTTTATCAACGTGTGTTTTTTATATTTATGATTTATTTTAAAATTATAGTTTTTTATAGTATAAGCTTTTGGACGAGAGCATGGATGGACCGGATGGTATACGAAAAGGACAGTTTTATCACTTTACAATAATGGTTTGCTTTATTATTATAATTAATTAATTATTATTGCTTTTTAATAAAATTGACTCTGGTGTCATGGTCTTTGTTGAATCTTTTTTTATTTATCTTTTTCTCTTAATTAAAAGTTAAAACACACCTACTTTCTCAATTTTTGCTAAGAAGTTATGTATGCGTCACATGATTTGTATATAATAATTATTTACCAGTATAATAATTAGGAATTTTTTACTCTTACTGACCCACATTTACTTACTAACTACTAATTTTATTTACAAATTTACAGGTATGATGCTTCAAGTAATAACTTTTTATTATATAATGATATAAAGTTGTTGTACACAAATTATCACCCGTATTATATACTCACATTTCATTTTATGACGTTTTAACTTTTAAGCTCAAATTTTATAAAATTTTCTTCTCTAAAGATTTATAATACTTACAAAATTGATTTATTTAAAAGTTATTTATGCTTTATTAACACACGATATAGTTTAAAAAAGTTGTATCTTCTATAGATAAATAAATTACGTAAATCAAAGAATGACAAAGTAAATAAGTAACCTTAAACTAATTAGTTGTTTATTAGTATCGTACTAGCGCAATGCTGCCGTGATAAATAGCTTTTGTTTTATAACATGTCGTTTTCAAGAATGTAATGATATGTTATTCGCGTGATTCAATGTCACGAAAAAGCTTTCTACAGCAACATGTCTGTTTTTTTCCAAATTTTCTTTTATTTGCATCTAACTATTTTATTAATTTTTATAAATAAGTTCTATAAAACATTAAAATAAGATAAAAGATTTATATTTATTAAATAAAGAAAGATAGGTTAATACGGTTTTAATAATAATGTTGATGCGGGTGGATATTTGTGTTAGTGTGAGAGAGTGTATTAGCGTGAGTATATGTTAAATTAATAAAAAGTTAAAGTAAATTAAGACATGAAATTAAATGATTGAAGATTTAGTGGATGAAATTAGTTTAGATAAATTGAATGATTAAGATGTTATCTTGATTAAAGTTTAAACACTCTTAAAATTAAAGAAAAAAGAGAGTGTTAAATATTTATATGATAGTACATATATATGACTTTAAACAAAGTTCTCCTATTAAATCAATTAAACTTTATAATTCTTATTAGTAAATTATTGATTTTGGTCATGTGATTTATAATTTTAATAAGTCAAATTCGATTTTATAAGAGTTCACTAATTTTATGTCATATTTTAGTATATAACTATATATTACAGAATTTACAAATGCGATTATAATTGTAATTTATTATTGTTACTAGTTTAATACCCCGTGTACAAACACGGGGATTGTTCATATTAAATTTAAACATTTATTATGTGAACTTTCAATATATAATAAATCCATATTTCGATAATAAAAAAAACATTCATGAAAATCGAAAGATGAAGAAAGAATATTGATATAACCACATATTTGTGCTGATAATTGTTAGCCGTTTTAAGAAATAAATAAGGATAATTAGTGGGAAAATTTTAAGAATTATTTGAATCTATTTTGAAATAGAGAATTGTAATTGGTAAAAGATATTCTAAAAATAGTTTGACTATCTCATAAGCTTACATTTTTAATATATACGCTTAATACCCGTGTACAAATACGAGAATGGTTAATGTAAATTTTAAACATTTTATGGTTATATATGTAAGATCATTAACATATATAGTAAAATAATTATAAACAATATATAATGATATAAAATTATCTTTTTCATAAATTTGTTAAGAGCATCTAATAAATTTTCAATATAGTTTATTTTAACGTGAGACAACAAAAGTTGTTGGTTCACTTTACAAAAATGTGTTTATCTTCCTCTAACTTTTAAAATATGTTCTTGTAATTTGAAAGTAAATTTAAATCATTACTAAGGATAAATATATGCATAGTAATTTACGTGATAGGATTTTTTTAATAAAAACAATTTCTTATATATTTATGTGTGTGCGTGAGGATTAAGATTTATATGGCAAAAGGAGTGCATGTGATGTCATATTTTTAAAATCAAAGAATCTAATTGGTTTAATTCTATATACAAAAAGAAATTTTAACTAACAACTCTATTATTTAGAAGATTAAATTAGAGAAAAGAAGATTAAAGATTAAAGATAATCTTTTGATATTTATTATTGATTTAATTAAGTGTTATCTTTATCTAATTCACATTAGTTTGACTCTAAAAAGTCAAAATCAAAATTTTAGAATTAGATAAATTAACGGCTAAGATTAAATCTTTTATTAAATGAAGGGTCCAGATCATCTAATAATTTTTTTAAAATTAGTCTTTTATATATATTAGAAGATACTTTTTAAAAACATTCACGACTTCTCGTCAAGCTTTGTTAAATCGTTATATACATTCGGATGATCTTGAATTACCTTCGAAGCTTGTCTAGCTATCAACCAGAGTTCTAATTTAACCAAAAACAGTTAAGCTAATATCGACTTTTGTATAGCTCGATATTGATTCAACTCATTTCCTCACACATGTATTATATTAGAGAGATTCGATATCCGTTTATTAAATTTTATATTTAATTATATTAATCCAAGTATTAAAATCAATAATAAAAACAAACTAATGAATTTATATAGACATTTCAGTAAGTATAAAAATGAAAGTAAAGAAATCTAGAAGGGCAAAACATAACTTTTCATTATATTATCATCCAAAGACAAGTAGATAAGTAACAGTTAATGGATGTAAGTACAATAATATGTCACAAAAGTAGAGACGGGTGGATGGTGGTTATCGTAACAATTAAGTTTTAGACGGAAAACGGATATGTTGATGTGTGCCGCGTTCCATTCGCGTCCCGTGAGCGTCAATGGATCCAACACCAGCCAGTCAGCCACAGCAGTAAAACACACCGGGGCCCGCCATATGCATATCCAACGCCTCGCTGTTGTAAACCTGATTGAATAATACAAATGATCACAGCAATCCATACCTTCCCATCCCTTGAAGCAAAATTGAAAATCCTGCTATAAATCTTCATTTTTTTCTCTCAATTTTTCTTTAACCATCAACCAAAATGTCTAAGCAGACCTATAAAGTGTGTTGCTGCTTCCGGCGGAGGTTCCGACTGGCCGCCGCTGAAGCTCCAGAGCCGATCAAGGTTCTGTTCGACAAGTACTCCGAAGGCGGCATCATGACCGCAGATCACCTTCAGCGGTTCCTAGTTGAGGTTCAGAAACAAGAGAAAGCTACACTGGAAGATGCTCACGCGATTATGCATACTACTGCTCATATCTTCCATCGCAAGGGTTTTAATCTTGAGACGTTCTTCAAGTACCTGTTTGGCGATTCTAATCCTGCACATGATCCTGATAGTAAGGTAATTCGTAATTTCATTGCTGTTAATTTTTGATTCCAAACTTAGCTTGTCCTAGATTTAGTCCCAGATTCTAGTCTTGTTTCTAAAATTAGAAACATATATTTTTCGCTTTTTCTGATTCGTCCCTTTCACAACTCATACGAACTTCCCAAAAAAAGACCAGATAAACAATTGACGATTTTAATGTCGAAATGATAGAGTAATGCATTGTGTTTAGGGAGAAAATAAGGGATATTGATCAGATTAGCATACTTGATTGGCACTGACGAATGAATACGGTAAATAAGAATGATTGAGTGGAGAATTTCTAGGAATTATGTACATATAAGTTGTAAATCACACTGTTACTTGCTTGAATGCTTGCCAATAAATAAAGTTTCATTTTGAGTAAGTAAATCCTAAATTCCAGATGATGCTTTCCCCCCAATCTGTATTGTAATAATATGTTGTAATATTTCAGGTTCATCATGACATGACTGCTCCATTGTCTCACTATTTTATATTCACTGGTCACAATTCCTATCTAACTGGGAACCAACTGAGCAGCGACTGTAGTGATGCTCCAATAATTAAAGCATTGGAGAGAGGTGTGAGAGTCATTGAGTTGGACATATGGCCTAACTCGACCAAGGACGATGTGCATGTTCTTCATGGAAGGTATGATGGGTGTTTGTTAAACTCGTTTTCTCACACTTGTTGGAACGCATGCTCCTTCGCACTGCTGTTAGAAATAAGCCCAAATTGGACTTATCTCCATATATTAATGCGTTCAGGTTACACTGACAAAGTGCATATATATATGTTCAGTAGCTAAAACTTGATATTGAGAATTATTAATTCATGTTTTCCAGGTCTCCTTTTTGTCAATTAGTGTGTTTGAGAATGTTTTTGGCTTTTGCAATCCCTAGCTTAGTATTCAATGACGCCACATTTAGTTTATCTTGTACTTTCTGCAGTCAAATCGAACCGACAGTAGTGTGACTGATTAGAGTCTAAATATTTGTTACTTTTATGTGGGGGCTGAGCGTGGTTCTCTGTTTTGATATTATAAAGCAATTATGTTGTTACACCGAACAAAAAATTGTTTGACATATGAGACATTGTCATTCACTCTTGGTTGTGTTCTATAGGACATTGACCACTCCGGTTGAACTGATCAAGTGTTTTATGTCCATCAAGAAACATGCTTTTGATGCATCTGAGTACCCTGTTGTAATTACCCTAGAAGACCACCTTACCACAGATCTTCAGGCTAAAGTGGCTAAGGTGAGTAATTTCACCTTTGTTTTCAATATTAATAATCTATCCAGGAATCATATTTTTCCGTTAACAGGTAAACATTCATGATTTAATTTGTTTCCACTATGATTAAATTGCAGATGGTTACTGAAACATTTGGGGAGATGCTGTTTGTTCCTGAAGCCGAAGGTTTTTCGGAATTTCGATCTCCAGAATCTCTGAAAAGAAGAATTCTAATATCTACTAAACCTCCTAAAGAATACCTTAAAGCAAAAGAAACTAAGATAAGTGGAAATGGTTCACAACATGAGAGTGATCCATCTGCAGAAGCTTGGGGTGGTGAAATTCCTAACTTTAAATCCAGGAGTACTGCTGAATCTAAGGTAATTAACTACAATATGCTTGATGCAAACTGGGTTCCTTGCCATCTGACCGTCTTCTTGCAGGATGATTTTGAAGAAGATGACGAAGAAGAGGAAGATCTTCAAGAAGACAATTGTGCCCCTGAATATAGAAATTTGATTGCTATTCATGCTGGAAAGGGGAAGGGTGGTTTAGACGATTGGCTGAGAGTTGACCCTGATAAAGTCAGACGTCTGAGTTTGAGCGAGCAAGAGCTTGAGAAAGCAGCAAAAACTCATGGGCCACAGATTGTCAGGTATTCTAAAATTTCAGAAACAATTGTTTTCATTTACAAAAACGTGCTAAGAAGCAACTTGGCTTTAGGTTTACTCAGAGGAATATTCTGAGAGTGTATCCTAAGGGAGTACGGTTTGACTCATCTAACTATAACCCACTGATTGGGTGGATGCATGGAGCTCAGATGGTAGCATTTAATATGCAGGTTAGACATCTGGTTCATTATTGTCTTTTTTACATTAGATTAGAGTTGACTAAATTGGCTGTTCGATCGGGTTATGGAAGTGTTAGGTTGAATTGACTTGCAAACACATTTTTGTCCATTATTTTCAATATTTTTAATAGATAACTAATGCATTAGTTAATGACTACAAAAAGAAAATTATTAGAATAACAAATCAAATCTTTTAATAGGATCAATTTAGGAGGTCGTATGACTATGGCGGAGATTTGACCTGTTTGGCTTGTTTGACCCCATTCTCTTTTTATATAAAGTTTTTGAGAGATGAAACACAACCCTTTTGACACAATACATAAGTAAATGGGTCATTAGATGTTTATAAAAGATTAGAAGTAGGAGCTTCTTGTTGATCGACCCATCCACATATATAGATTAAACTTAGAAAATTAGAAGAAAGTAATATTTCTGTACTAGTTAGGGTTTTACTTGTTCTGTCTAACCATCCATAGTCATCATGTCTTATTTTTATTATATCAAGTGTTTTAGGCTTTTGGTATCGCCATTGTAGATTCTGGTGTCAAGCATCTCTAAAAATCAATGGATAATTTTCTTAAGTATGTATCATATATTATTTGTTTCCCCAAATAATTATTGAAGTCTTGTATCATTGAAAAGTTTGGTCTAATTTTTTATTCTCTTGTTAAGTTTCTATAGTGACACTGTTTTTTTCCCTTGTTATAACATACCGAATTGTTATAACCCATCAAGTTTAAGACAATGTTCTTTATAGTTAAGTCAGGATTTTAAGCTTCTACACAATTCAAGGTTCTTCAAGACAAATTTAAGGCTTTTATGAAAAATACTAGAAAGATGTTAAACATGAAAAACTTGAAGTGTGTGGAAGATTCTATGTAACTATCTAAAGTAAAGAATTTTAAAGTTTAGATGGTAACCATTAGATCATACGGTTATATAATAAAGGACCTATAGGGGGCTATACTTGTGATTTAGAAAAGAAAAAAACGGATTTCTTAGTCATTTAGCGATTTTAATACTAAGTGCCCAAAATGTATGAAAATCGGCGCATTACACAAGATTGAGAGAGGAGTTGAATTGATTGCTTGATGAACTGTATCAATTAAAATTTGTTATATTATTTGAACTTTTGACCTGATCTCCTTGTTTGTTAAGTGACATTGCGTATTACCTTTCACATTATAATATCTTTGCAAAAAAATATTATAGTAAGCACTAGATATAAGATTTATTTTATTCATGCTATACGTCGAACTTAGAAAGTCTATCGACTAGATGGCATGTAAGGATGTTGAATCAGATTAGGAAACCTATGTTTCTTGTTGAAATTGGAGAATTTTGAAAATATCATCATGAGTTCATCCTTGTCTTATTGGTGCTCGATTCAAGTGTCTTTGATTCTTGAACCAAAAGTTCATTGACCGTGACGGAAGACGTGTCATGCTAAAGTCTACTAGCTATGCCATAACCTGTGTTCTTAACTTGGTGGCTGCCGAGGACCATTCTTCTTCATATTCTTTACATGATCTTGTTTCATTAGTGCTATATTAGTTGATGTGATACGTGGTTCATTATATTTAACTTGTATATTTTTATGATTTATATCAATGCATAAGTGACTAATACTTGTCTCTAATCTAAATGCTCCTGAACATACAAGTAGTCTGTGTCAAGGTCAACTACTATTACACACCAATTGTCAAAAGGTTTCTGCAACAAAAAAGCTAGACATCTTCAAAACACTTGGACTAAGAAGTGGATATCATGTTAGATGATCTTTATCTATTGACAAACAACTTTTCCTTATACAATATTATTGTAGTTAAATTTTGAATTAAATGGGTTTCTTTTTCTTCAAAAGTTCTTTGGTTTATAGTTTGTTTATGCTCTTTTGATGGTGACCTCACGACCGTTTCATAGTTTGCAATTATACATGACATTGACGTGCACCAATCTTAAAAGAGGGGAAACAAGAGATAAAGCAATTAATGTGCATTTGGTTAGAATCGTTCGTGGCTAGGACTCTAATGTACCTATATGTTTTGAGGAAGTCTCCCTTTGTTGTCTCAAACCTCCCAACAATTGGCACATAGTAGTAGTTGGCTGTGAAACCAGTCTACGACTCGTATGGTGAGGAACGTCTTCATTAGAGCAATATATATATATATATATTCAGATATGCATTGATATAGATCATAGAGAATATTTATACTTAAGTAACATACCAGGTACAATATAACATCTATGAAACATCGTAATATGAAGAATGTGGCAATCTAGAAGCCAAATACTTGTAGGAGCCAGTATGTTTAGAATATTGGTGGAGGCATAGCTTTTGGACTTTAGTCTAACACGCCCGACATTAATGCCAATTGAATGTTTGGTCTAAAATGCGAATATATTTGCATGCATTATAAGCACACACACATGTATGTATATAAACATGTGGTGCCCGTTTATAAACCTTAAATAGGTCCATGATTGGGATGAATTTGAGTTTAAATGTGTAGGAGAGAGAAAAGTTGATGCGGCATAGTCATGGAATTGAATCATGTCCGTAGCTGCTGATGTTGTCAACTTGTCACACATTTCAATTGTTTTTGCATTGCATATAGAAAAAACTAGAAGTGGATTTTGTATTTTACTAGTCTTAACTGATGTTTTGAACTTAAAGAATTAAAAAGAGAACTATGAATATGTATGGTTGATATTTTTCCTAGTTAATTGAAGCCATCATCTGTACTTTCGAGTTGCAAGGAGTGCAGAACATCATCATTGTGCTTCTCGATTGTGTGAATGTGTATTTCTTTTTCTAGTAAAATGACATCTCATGGTTCTTGATCTCCATTTGATCCATCCTTATGTTGTAAATCTGAATCCATGTTTCTTTAGGGTTTGGAGACATTTTCCTAAAACAAATTTGTTATCCTAAACAATAGCAATGTTTTAATTGTCAGGGCTATGGAAGATCGCTTTGGGTAATGCAAGGAATGTTCAAGGCCAATGGCGGTTGTGGATACGTTAAAAAACCTGAAATCTTGATGAAAAATGACGCCATTTTTGATCCTAGAGTTACATTACCTGTCAAAATCACACTTAAGGTAAACAACCAACTTACTTGGTTTTGATGGAAATTTTACCATCATTTCTTTTATATCTACTTCCTCCGTTCGTTTTATGTGGTTCTCCTTTACACCATGTAAAGGGGACCACGAAATCTCTTAGTTACAATTTAACTAATTAATCCACTCTTGTGCTTCCTAGGTAACTGTGTTTATGGGTGAAGGATGGTATTATGATTTCTCACATACACATTTCGATGTATACTCACCTCCAGATTTCTACACAAGGGTAAGACACTTCAGACAATAGTCAATTGTTGACCTTATACTCGTCATATTCCGCTTATTGATACGTAAGTTGGTCTAAATAAATCATAAACAATCATTTGATAGATTTTTAGTTCTAAGCCACCATATTTGCTGCTAAATATTTATGCAGTGACTCCTACCTTTTGCTATCTGTATAAGTTACAACCTTATCTTTAGCTTAAAGTACCTAAACAGGGCATTTAGTAATGAAAAGTAAGAAACCTTGAGTATAAGAATTGATATTATATGCTATGTTTAATCGTGACAATAGACAAATAAGTGATTGTAACCTGAACACTTTGCACATATAGAAAGTTTGTCTACCTTACAAACATTTTTTTCTATCTGAAATTTATAAGCTTTTTACAAATAGCTGGCATCTCAAATATGAGGAAAGTGATATGTTATCTTAGAAATTGTCTAATTTTTTAATAAAATGAGTTAAAGCGGCTTTATGCATTAACCATACACTATGGGCGATTCTCAACCCTTGAACCTTTGACCTTATAAGGTAACTTTTGGATTTTTACTCTTTTGACCCGTTAGGGATAAACTTAACCTAACGCCACCAACTTATAAGTAATGACTAATGAGTCAAAATTGACACATCTAATTCAAACTTATGACATTTTGGCCAACCCATGTTCAAGCCCATTATCCAAATCGCAATTTCCAAATCCCTTACCAATTTGCTTTTAAGTAGAATTACGGTATATATTATATTTATATGCTAGAACTTATGTTTGTATTATATTCTTTTGGTCTGGAAATTATATTTAGTGCGAGAAAGTTTGGTTACAAACTGTACTTAATGCTGGGTAAGTGGTAATTGTTGCTGGAAATTGTATTAAATGCTGGAAAAATGGAAATTGTAATTTTACTGCTGGAACTTTTGAATAAATGCTGAAATATGTTGCTTTAATATGTTTTAGTGCTGAAATGTTGAAAATGTTGCTACAAATGTGTATAACTGTATAAGTGCCAAAAATGACATATTAGCCCAAAATAGCAATTTTAAGGCCCAAAACAATGCCCAAAATAGTTTTGGATCAAGTAAATAAACTTGTTGGGCTGAGAAGAAGGAAGGGGCCTATATCAATTGAAACTGAAACCATTAATGAAAACCTGCCAAAACTGAACCCAATAGAAGCCGAAAGCAATGGATTTCAATATTGTAAAAACCGAAGTTAATGATTTGGGTTTGGTTTGGGCTTAAAACCGCCCCATGCTCACAAGTACATGTGGCTCTGTAGGTTGGAATTGCTGGAGTGCCTGCTGATACTATAATGAAGAGAACAAAGGCGATTGAGGATAACTGGATCCCGGCATGGAACGAGGAATTTGAATTCCCGTTAACAGTGCCTGAATTGGCTATCCTTCGGATCGAAGTTCACGAGTATGACATGTCAGAAAAGGACGATTTTGGTGGGCAAGCATGCTTACCCATTTCAGAGTTGCGTAAAGGCATTCGATCCGTTCCATTGTACAGCCACAAAGGAGATAAGTACAAATCAGTAAAGCTACTCATGCATTTCGACTTTGTTTAGTTCGTTTTCATGTGCAATTCGGGCATGAATCTCGGGTTTCCTTATGAGTTTGTTGTGTTTGTTGGGCATGTTGGTGAAGCCTTGTTGTGTGTATATGTATGTATGTTACTGGTTGGAGCTGATTTATATGTGGATATTTCTGAGAAGTGATGGTACAAACCCTATGACAATGAGAAAATATGTTTTTTGATAGTTACTTTGGATCCCCTGGCATAACAAGACTCTGAACATCCTTGAAATTTTTAAGTAGCTTGAGTACAGAAGCATTTGAATTGTATATTTATATCATATGGAACTGTGACAATTATTTCTCAAGATAGCTAAAATACTAATTAAATAACGCACAGCAATAATTGATCGAGCGTGTCAAAGTTTTTCACATATAACATGGAAGTGAGACGCTCTTTGTTATGAGATTGTATTTAGGGGGTGTTTGTCTTAGCTTATTTTTTTGACTTATTAGCTTATTTTTAGAGCTTATTAAGTTTTTGGTGTTTGACTTAGCTTATGAGCTTAAGTTTATGGGCTTATCTTTAAGCAAAATAAGCCACTTTTGATAAGCCAACATGAATCAACTTATTTTCTCTCATAAAAGTTTATTTTTGTATATTTACTATTATACCCTTTCTTATAAAATTGAATCAATTTTTCCTTATCTTAAGTATACCCTTTTTAGTCATTTTATAACTTTTCATTATTTTCTCCCTTATAAGCTAATCCAAACACTTTTTTCATTAATAAGCTTATAGGCTAATAAGTTAAAAAGTTAAAAAACTTAAGTCCAAAAAAATAAGTTTCCCCAAACACCCCTTTAGTTGTAAGAGTCATATAAAAACTTTTAAAATTTTTATTATATAACTATATATTATATTTTCGCTTAAATCCAAGTAACTATCAACATTTAATTAATCAAATACGATCATCTTCTTTCTATTTATTATTCTACTATATAAGAAAATGGATTCGACACTTTGGATCCTTTTCTCACAACCTCCCGTTTGTTTGTAAGAAATTAAAATGCTAGAAGCGCTAAACAACAACTCGAATGATTTATCTTAATAAAACTTCATTTAAACCCAGAGATAATGATGAAAATTCATACTTTGCGTGTTTGTAGTTGGACGTGATTTTATTTCTTTGAATATAACTCATCTATTATATTGTCTGTAGAGAAAGTTTTAGCAACCTCTCTCTCAATGTAAAGAACAAAACTATTTTAAAGATAATCACCACTCATGCTATTACAAAGCCTTGTTTTCATAATTTTCATAGCTGAGAAAACTCTTTCTAAAATCAAAATTGCTACTTTGAGCCTTCCTTCGACGTTTATGTTTTGAGCTATACTTGGGGCTATTAATTAATTATTATTAGAGGGAGTTAATATATATGTGCTCACTTAGGCTTCTAAAAATACTAAGAATTTTAGGCTCATTAGAGAGTCTAGCTCCCTTCAACCCTTGTTGTCTCCATCCATGGTAATAATCGCATTATAAAACTTATTAATATAACAAAAAGGAGGTGCTTATTATTGATGAATTTGCTAATTCTATCACATTATTAAATATTAAAGAACAAACGAACATTATTGACAGTTAACCAATTGAGAATCTTCAAAGAATGGAACTTGCAAATTGTTGCATCCAACATTATATACGCCTTAACAAATATATCCAATTGCAAAAGACTAAAAAAAATAAAAATCAAACCCAAAAAATGAAATAAATAAAGAAAAATTAGAAAATTTTAATCTGAAGGTACTGACATACCACTAGAAATGCTACCATGGCTGTCACTGCATAGTCCCAAAGCTCTCTCCAAATTAGAAACGATATCTGTCATCGTTGGTCTATAACTACCCTCTGAATTCACACAATGTAAGGCTGTGTATGCCATCAATTCCACCGCCTCCGCCTCATTCACCTCCGGCAGCCCCACCCGTTTATCTAGTATCTTTTCCAATTCTCCCGCCATAATTATCGGTACCGCATAGTCCACCAAGCTAATCGGTGCACCACCATTAACGTCGTTGCTTCTAAATATTGCTCTTCTTCCTGTTAAAAGCTCTAGCAGCACAACTCCAAGACCATAGACATCACTTTTTGCGGTTAGTACATTGAGTCCGTAGTATTCTGGATCAATGTACCCAACGGTCCCTACTGCCTTCGTTGGTGTGTATTCACGATCTGACTCGGGTCCCCTTAGAGATAAACCAAAATCAGAAACCCGAGCAACCCAATTCACGTCTAGTAAAATGTTGGATGATTTAATATCTCGATGTATGATAGGTGGGACTGCATAGTTGTGGAGGTATTCGATACCCCTAGCTGCATCTAAAGCAATTTTGATCCTCATTTTCCAAGAATTTAACAAGCTGCTACTCTTTTCCGTGTTGTTTTTGTCGTGTAAATGATCAAACAGAGCTCCATTTTTCATGTAGTCATACACTAAGAGCCTCTCGTCCCTTTCTTGACAATACCCAACGAGTCTGACTAAGTGTTTGTGGTTAAGTCGAGATAAGAACGCCAATTCCGAATCAAACGCGCTTTCTTTCTCTTGAAACTTCTTGATTTTATCAGTCGTCTCGCCTCTTTTAATGGCGACATCACGACCATCTAACAGTTTGCCTTTATACACAACACCAAAACTACCTGCACCAATCTTGTTTTCAAGGGAGAAGTTATTGGTGGCTAGAGCAAGATCAGCAAACGTGAATTCCTCTTCTTTTTCAGCTGGTTTTGAGGATGTCCCGCTTCTTTGTCGCCTAAAACCTTTTGATAATTGCCTCCTGATAGTGGCTGATCTTGAAACTGGACTACCATTGGTATGTTGGGGAACATTTTGATTCGAACCATTGATTCTGGGTTGCACAGAGTTGTGTATCTTCTTGTTGCCAAAACAAACACCAGTCCACAAGCAGTAGATTATAGTACAAATACCAGCAACTGCCCCTACTGATCCAACAATGGCAAATGCCAGTAAACCCCTTGTTAACCGTTTTGATCGTGAAGCCCGTGGCGCATTACTACCTGTCGGTGGTACCGATTCTGGAATCGGGGGAGCCAAGGTATATATGTCACAAGGTCTACATATAGATCCATAACCAGAACAAAGCGAACCAGATGCAGGATATATACCACAATTGCAATCAGATCGAACACAAGGACCTGGAAGAATTTTTTCGAGCGGGAGCTCAAAACCTACGGGATTCGAGTTATTTCTAAGCCATCCTTCTCCCCAGCAAATTAGGGAGAAATTGTTAGTTGTTAATCCACATGTAAAATTCAAACCAGCAACAATATTTTCAAAAGAAATCCTAGCTGTGTAATTATTCATAACTGCTCCCGAATAGCCCCAACAAACTACAGAGTTATTTAATCTTCGCAATGCACAAGTATGATTCGCACCAAGGGCGAGTGCATTAAATTCATATGGAGAATGATCTGGCACGTTGATCTGCCCATGATCGTTATTACCTCCACAAATCAAAAAACCAGAAGAGTTTATTCCACAGGCGTGGTAGCCGCCGACAGCGATAGTTAACAATCGGAAATTACTAAACGGACCTTGAATAGAATTCGCCAGAGCTGAATTGGTCCCAGAACAGATTATTCCGCTGGTGTTGTTTGACAATATACCACAAGTAAGCCCTAATCCTGATGAAATCGATCTAAACTCGCGATTTTGAGTCCCAAATCCATCAGTGTTCCTCCAACAATAAACATTCCGATTACTACTGTTTGTAGTAGCACAAATTTGAGAGTCTCCTATTGTTAAATTTCGTAACAGTACTGTTTCGTTGTAGTAGAGCCGTTTTGGAATTAAGGTGGAATTCCAGCATACGAGCGTGGATCCGCCGGACCTAACACCGCAAAATACATCACGGCCACCGGCGATGGACTCGAAGGAGATGTTAGAGAAAACAGAATATACCTCTCTGTTGCGCCAGCATTGGATTCGTTGACTAGGTTGACCGGCGACGATGCCACAGACGGTCGGAGTGTCGCCGTAGCTTACAGAGACGGTGGTGGCGGAGCCGCCGAGCGCATTGAGTGATGGAATGACGGAGGATATCAGTACTCCGACGAAGATGACGGCGGCGAAGAGTGTCGTCATCTTAAATGAAGATCGCCGGCGGTGATGATTTTCATCGGTGATATTGACCGAAAAAATTTAGGGAGCGAAAGAGTCGATGGATTTTGAAACGTGGAAAAACCGTTGGGGTAGTAGAATGTATAGGACTGGGTGTGCTAGAGGAACATACTGTTACTTAAGAAAGTGGCGTCTGGCGAATTAGTAGACGACACGTGACAATCATGACACGTAAGCAGGGCTTTTACTAACATAGGTGTCAAATTTGACCAAGGATATGCAATGCAATGTAGAAATTATAATATAGGCCCTAAGGTTATGTTTAACTACTAACTAGCCAAAGTTCCAAACTATATATTGTTTTTTTTTTTGAAAGACAATATATTATATAAATTATAAGCTAGCAAGATGCTAGGTAATACAACGAACTAATAACCCGATCTAATGAAACCCAACATTAACAGACAAATATATTATACAAATCCAAACACCTATCTAAAATTCGCAAACCAAAAGGGCAATCACCCGGTGAACTCGGTCTTATCCAACCTCGATCTTAACCTTTTCAACGAACTCCCCAAACTAACAACTACCAAAGATCACACCGTCCAACCAGGTGCTGGAAATACGAAATTTCAGAGTAGATATAGAGGACTATCCCAAACAGTTGGAAACCACGAACAGACCACGAACCATAAACCGACCACGATCAACACCACGCGAACCATAACCACTCGACTGAACCAAGATCCTTAGCTTGAACAGGGATCTGAAAACTTGGACCCACGAACTGAAGCAACGAACCCAACCGACCATCTGGAGCACCAAACACGAACTGAATCAACTGAACTGACCATCTGGAGCAACAAAACACGAACCATACACGAATCTAAAACAACTTCTTGAAACTCGACCAAACACAACTAACACCACACTCTGAAACTTGAAATAACCTCTTGAAACCTGACCAGATGGAGCAACAAGCACCACCAAACATGTACTGAAGCAAAATACCTGACCATCTGGAGCAACAAAACACGAACCATACACGAATCTGAACCAACCACTTGAAACTAGACCAAAGATAACTAACGCCACGCTCTGAAACATGAAATACGATCTTAAACTGGAACAAAAAACCAGATCTGAAGCTTGATCTGAAACTTGAAAAACGAACCATAAACGCACTGAAACTTGATCTGAAAAACGAACCATACAAGCACTGAAACTTGCAATACGAACCATACGATCTGAAGATTGATCTGAAACTTTGAAACGGAAAACTCGAGTTCTTTGAACACCCTTCGAACTCCTCGACCAGCAAGATGTGAGACATAAACCAACCCACGAAACATAACTGAACCCGAAATCTCGAAACCACTGACCTGCCAGATCTGAGACGCAAACAATCTGAACCTCGAAACCCACTGATGACGGCCCTCGATACCACGATCGACAGCAACGAAAGACACACCTCGAACCCTCTGGACACCTCGAAAACTCTGAACCTCCAACGAATGCAATGTAAAACGAACCCTCGAACGTATCTCTGAAGAACAAGTATGAAAACCACCGGAGAAAAGAAACTCTGAACAACAAGTATGGACAACGCCAGAGAACAGAAACTCTGAAACTCTGATACTCTGAACCTCGAACGAACCTTCTGAACAACAAATATAAACACCTCCGCCGGTGAAAACGATTCTTGTTGTTTGCATTCTTTGTTCAATAGACAACTAATTTATAACGGTTTTGCTCATGGCTTTGAAAACTTTGAACAGGGAACTGGGGTAGGCATCGGTTGTATAGAGCCGGACAAACTGTTAAAAATGGACCGGTCAAAAACAGTTCGAATCGTAAAAAATCAATAAGAATCGCTTGCTTTGAACCGGATCAAACCGGTTTTACATGAATATTTGTATGTTATTTTTGTGATCGTGTAGTAAAAATATGTAACACATGTAAATATATGTATGTTTTGTGAAATATTAAAATAGTTTATATGGGTTAAGTATTTACGTCACATATGTAAGACTGACAATTTAATATTTATTATATCACCCGGTTCTTCAGATTGGTTGAACCGGTCCGACTGGTTCCACCAATGAACTAGTTAAGTATTATTTCAACATGTAATTGTGAGAAAACTTTAAATACCTATTCTGACAAAGCTTAAGTATTATTTTAACATGTAATTTTCTTGTCTTTAAATAAACTTTCATTATTTCTTTATCTATAAATATAATAGAACTTTCATTATTTTGACATGATCTACCACGTTGATTATTAACTCATATGTGAACAGGACACAAGCTAGGAGAACATATATGATAAACTATTATCCATATATAGTTTTTCATAGATACTTAAACATTCCTCTTGTAGCTTTACCATGTTTGATGAGTATATAATATAATTACTGGTAACGTATTCAACTTTCTTAAGACAAAGTCTGTATCTAATTAAGCATGGTGCCTAAGGACAAGAGTAGAGGGACATGGCCTAGCCGTCGGTGACAAGCACCCCATCTTATTTGGAAGGGTGGCTATGGGTGATCAATGATGGTGGAAATGAAAAAACGAAAAAAAGAATATTCATATTATAAAAACCTCAAAATAGACAAAAACATTATTGAAAATACATTTGTTATGCACATAGTTGCGGATTTAGATTTTGTTTGAGAGTATGCACTACATAAAAATTTAATTTAGAAGTAGAGGTGTTCAATCTGTCGGTTATCGGTTTTATGGATTTAATTGGTTTGGTTTAATTGGATTTTGGGAAAAAAAATTAGCCGGCCAAACCAGAAGTATTAGAAACCAAACCAGTCCAACCAAATAACCATAAGGTAAATTAGTTCGGGGCCCGTAAAACCAAATAAGAAATTTGCTCAAAAAACACATATAAGACTTACCATTAGTTACATACACTTAGCACTTGACTACAAGATCACCAAATTCAAATAACCCATATTAATATATTAGGTACAAAATAATCAAGCAATATGTCAAAAGCATTATATCATTATAATATTTAAAAACATAGATACTTGACTTTTGTTTACCCACAAATGCTTTTAAAAAATTACTATCACATTCAGTAGTTTATAAAGAAACTCAAATGAAATAAATTATTTCAAGGCAATTATATGATATTATATATATATATATATATATATATATATATAAACAAAAGTTCAAACGATAACTGTTTTTCGTACGAGAACTGCGAGAACCAATCTAAGCCGTCCAATTCCCCCTCCTTTAATGTCATTGCCCACCCATGAATTCCTCACATGCACCCTGCCACACTTGATCCCCTCCACGCTCTCCATCCATGAACTTCTCATATCCAAGGAACGGCTGAGATTGGTTCTCGCAGTTCTCGTATGAAAAACAGTTCTCGTTTGAACCCTCCCCTATATATCTATATAGGGGAGGGTTCATGCGAGAACCGTTGTTAGCGCGAGAACCGCGATAACCAATCTTAGCCGTTCCTTGGATATGTGAAGTATCATGGATGGAGAGCGTGGAGGGATAGGGTGTGGCATGGTGCATGTGAGGAATTCATGGGTGGGCAATGACATTGAAAGAGGGTGAATTGGACGGCTTAGATTGGTTCTCGCGGTTCTCGCGCTAACAATAGTTCTCGCATGAACTTTTGTCTATATATATATATATGGTTGCCAGTGAGTCAACCGCCAAACCCTTACTTTTAATCTAGGCCGTTGGATCATATTCATTTTTAATCTGAACCATATAAAGTCTCTAATTTACACAGCCGTTAGAACAATCTTTTGTCAAATCTAAGCCTTTGATTTCTTTTGTCAAAATGTGAGGGAGTTTTATTAAAATTTTATATTATTGTAATTAATTATAGGTTGTTTATTAAATAAGGTTAATAAATTGTGATATATTTTGTTTGGAAAAAACTAATTAAATATTTGCGATCGTCTCATTTTTATCTACGTTTTGGTATAAATTTTATCATATTATGATATTTGTTTAAAAATTAGTATATTCTTAATCTGTTCAAACATTCACTCAAACTCTTTAAAAACAAAGATAGTTGTTCGGAACCCAATTTGTTCAAAATCGAAGAACTAAATAAAGATAGAGAGTAGAGTGGAGTAGAGCGGCGGGACACAGTGGAGATCGGAGGAGGTTGTTCAAAATTACACCAACAAATCCGAGATGTTGACGCTAATAAAGGCGGGCAGCGACGAGATATATGTTGATTGAGGTCGGTGGGACGAGATCTCTACCAATGGAGGTTGGTGGCGACAAATTTTTTTTTGATAGATACCGGCGTCGGCTGGATCACTTTTGTTAAGGCTAGCGACGAGATCTTTGTAAGTAGAGGCCTACGCCGGCGAGATTTCAGGTGGTGGATGTGGCGATGTTATCCTAATGGTGGGGTCTAGCAGATGTGGTGTGGGAAAGATGGAATGTAGAGATAAGGTTATGATGAGAGAGTTAAGTTTTGGTGAGAGACTATAGATTTAGAGGGATAAAGAAACTGTGGGTTTTTCTTTTATTTTTTCCTTTATTAAAGTAGCTAGGTATGAAATATTTTTTTTTGTAATTATATATTTGTTTATCAAATAAAATTTAAAAATTTATTTTAATAGAAGATTAAAGCATACTATTATGTTATTTATATTATGGTTACCACTAATTAAAATTTTGTGAATATAAATAATTAATTTTAAAAGGAGTACCCGGACACCGTCCGGGTATTACACTAGTTTAAATATAGAAGGTAAACACAACCAATGTTTTTACTAATTTTTTTTTAATATAACACTATGATTTTTTTTAAGGGTATGCAAGTGCACACAAATATGCCCCTATATGCACATGTTATCTTATCAATGTTATGTGTTGTTGTAAGATAATTTAGAATCAAAATTGTTGAAAAAACAACGAAGGCATTGCACTAAAGTTGGAGATTAACACAATTCTAGGGATCATATTATAAATTCACCCGAATACTACTTTCCTTGTAGACTTGACTATTACTTTATACATTTGAACGTAGACCGGTATCCTACTAAATAAACAATAAAAATAAAATAAAAAATAAAAAATAGAAGACGACTAGAAAATATGAAAAGATATGACTAATTCTTCTATGTTTTTTTACATACGACTCGTGTATATGATTTTTTCTTTATTTCTTGCAAATTCTTCTTTTTTTTTTTAAATTCATTTTGTCAAGTCTAATAATTTCTTATATGTATATTTAGGCAAAATTTAGAAAGCCGATTCGTTTACAATAGTTTTTAATCATATACAACAAGGTATAAATGTTTACTATATATTGTACAAGTTGATGATGTATAAAGTTGTTATGTATGATCAGTTGACCATTTTTGCTGCGTATGCCACTTTTATTATATAAGAATCACATTCTATCAATTATGTAATTATTCAACTATCCATATCGGAACATGTTATTTACTAACAAAAAAGTTATCGTTTTTCATCAAGTTAATGGTGGGAAAAAACAAATATTCTCTAATAATAGTTATTTTTTATATATTAAACATATATTAAAAGGAAAAAGACCTTCAAGCAGAAGTATCAGAAAAAGTTTACTATTGAAAATTGAGAAGGACTATAAGTAGGCCGTTTGCTATCGCTATAAGGGTTGCTCGCCTTTATACGGCTTGGCTTCGCTATCGCTTCTATGTAGTGTAGTGGTCGACCTAAAAAGTCGTATTCCTGCCATAGGTGCTAGCTTATGATTTCCATTGTCCAATCAACTAAAGGGGTTTTGGAGTGTGCAACCTGAAAAAAAAAACAAATCCTAACTACAAACAGGAAGAAGCAGGGGGTACAAACGAGTTGAAGCGAACCCAAGCTCGATTCAAAAACTTTAATTTTGTTAAATTTGAACTCAACTATATATCCCGACAAGCTTTCATACTTAAAGCTTGAGCTTGGCTCCATAAGCTACATTATTAGCTGGAGTTCAGCTCTAAAAGCTCGAAATAATATAAAAAAGTTAAGTTCAAAACCAAATTGTTCAAAATATAGTTTTTTTATTGAATCACAAACACACACACACACACACACTCACCTAATATATATTTCCACAACGAGACTTGAACCATCAGGAAGAAACATCTTAATCTATACTACATTATAAAGAATTTAACTTTCTCTTTCTTTCAAATTTTAAGACTACTTAATTTTAAGTAGTACAAGTTTTTGTGCTTAAGATACAAACAATTAAAGCAGTAGCCTAACCAATCATCCCCTTAATTATCTCAACTAAGTTAAGACAACTTTTACTCTAATAAATCATTAAACATCACAACAACTATTTAATTTATCTAATTTTGACTAAATTACTTACATTAATACAATTTTAAGCCTATAGTATCTTTTTCTCTAATTCTTTATAAATATTATTTTTAATTAATTTTAAAAAAACTATTTTAACAACTAATAAAATGATTGATTGTAAGTAAAGTAAAGAAATCAGGAAAAAAGGAAAAAAAAATGGGTAGGTTGACTAACACCGCATTTCACACATAGCATACCCTACTTTTTAAATCAAACATGTTATCGATCACAAACCATTGTAATCGCCGCCGCATTGCACGGGTGCAATGCTAGTATTTTTTAATACATTTAGGCTGAAGGCTTTCTGATATTGAAAATATAGATAACATCCAGGAATAATGCTTTTTAGTATTTTATTTTTATTATTAGTACTCATTTTAATATATTTTAGTATTAACCCCTCAAGTATAATATTACACATAAAATATATATATATTATACAAGGCTTGAAAAACTCTATAAGATCTCGAGTCAAGCTCTCTTTGAAGTTCGAGCTCGAATCGTTATATAATTCGAGGGCGTTTTCCTGGCTCTAGCTCGATAAAGTTTAACTCGAACAAGCTGAACTCGACCCCAAACTCAAGTTACTCGATAAAAGCTCGACTTATTAATTTATACCCTTAAAAAGAAACATTACAACACTAATGAGAAAGCACAGCAGCTCTTGTATTCTGAATCCAAGGACTCCTCCATTCCCAAATAACCCAAAGATAGACGAGGCATACTCCATTAAAAATCTTGGACTAACGTATCAAGAAGTTATCGACTTTGTTGAGAATAGTCATATCCAGAGTCATATATATGATGTTTCCACCTCCAAAAATCAACCTTATATCTATTTAATCGATCTAAAAATATGCATAATGTTACCATTTAAAATAAAAAAGAAGTGGGCCTATGTGGAAATTAATATAACTTCTGTTGCTAAAAAATTAATTTCCGACGACTGTATTTTTCTTCAATTCTTTTTCATTTTCCAGCTGATGATTTATAAATACCGAAAGAAGAACGATATGTTTGACGACATCTTTTTTTTTTTTTTTTTTTTTTTGAACAGCAAGAGATCTCTTCATTCATCAAAATACCGTTCATTACACACATAGTACCGCACACTACCATCACACACTTACGTATAAGTACCCAGACTGTGATACCTCCACGATCCTCAACACACAAACGACAAGACAAAATAATAATATCAATCTGCATCCCCATCACTAGACCCTACTGTCTGCCTCGCTCAACAGTTCTCATAAATATAGAATACAGAACTACATTCCCATACGACGCAACTACATATCCATGTACCATAGCTACACGTGACAAAAACGATAACATATCATCACTATGATAACCAGCACACAGCTACATGTCTCTGCGACTGCACTCCCTGGCAATACAACGAATAATCACCCATATAATAACATGACACAAGCTCACATGATCCCGGAAAACCGTATCCATCGATATATCCATCAATGTAACTGTAATGTCAGGAAAAAGCCAGATTTGCTTATAGGAACACTCTCATAACAAGGGAAATAAGCAAACACTGGCCAAAAGACTCTAGGGCTCAATAGGGTTGCACTACTATAAGTGTATATATAATCTCACCCCCTCTCACATCCCTACTATCAAACATATCATCTCCATCATATGTTTGACGACATCTATCTACTTTTATTAATCGATCGAATAGAATAAAGATCCATCCTATCGTTTAAATTTGTAATATAAAACACAATTGTTGTAATTAAATAAATGCTCAAGGAAAAGTTGTTAAGAATCTAAATATATAAAAATCAGTACTTTATTATTCTTTTTGAAGGAAAATAAATATAATACAAGTTTAATAATCCCGATGATTTTATACAGTTATACTGAGGTCTTATACAGTTATACTATTTTCACCACTGGTGGAAAGGTATACCTTATAAGTAAGTCTGTTGGTGTGTTGATTCTGTAATCTGTTCCAATATTGTTAATATATATATATACATATCAGTTTGCCTTTAAAAAAATAAAAAATCCCGATGGTTTTATCTTAAAAGTAGACTTACATACAAATAATTAACAAGATAATTATTTGTTAAGCTAATTAATAATTGAAAACAAAAGGTGAGGTGAAATTAATTATATATAAATTCCTTTCCATTAAATATAAGATCCGTTCAGAGTGTGGGATGAGAGTACGATTTTAAGCATGTTTTTGTTGACTAATACCCAACTTTTATGCAAAAGCTATCGAAATGGCTAGTTTTTGTTAAAGCGTTATCTATCAATAATATTCTTATATAAGAAATTTATAAAATAACGATATATAATCTAACGTCATTCTTGTTAAAAGTAAAATAGTTACGTTTAGCTTTTTTTAAATATTTTATTCGTTTAAATTTTGTTGTTCAAATGACAATCAAAAAAGGGTTTTTTTTCAAGAAAAAATATATATCAATGCTCCTATATATAGAAACTATCAGGGATGAGCATGAGTATCGAAAATACTAAACCGTACTAGTACAGGTACCGGTACCGAATTAGACTTTTCAGTTTGGTACTCGGCACTTGAAATATTGCTAAATCGGTACTCTCGGGACTAGTAGCGAACCGACTAGATAAATTAGGTAAATGGTACCGTATGTGAATACTCTGTACAGTATTAGATACCATCTTTGAACCAATTACGATACTCGCTAGAATCGGTACTGGACTACCGGTATCGATCGCTACTCGTCGGACATCATACTCACCCCATGAAAATATCATCATTTTACGATCTAATAATTGGTTTTTTTGCCTCAAACATGTGGAAGGAACCTGATTATTCCCTAGATAAAATGTGCAAATAGATAAAAAAACAAAAAACATAAAAAGAAGACAAAATGGTAGGGAAACATGGATAATTTCTAATAATTTTGAAGTGTATAAAGTAGAAGCACTTGCCAGGATCTAACAATTTTTATGGAAAAGGTTTAAAATAAAAATTAATTTTTTTTTAAAAATAGTTTGGTTGACAATATGGCAGGTTATTTAAAAAAAGATGATACATACATCTAAAAATGGGTTGTCAAACTTTTATGAGTTTTCTTTATTTGTATGTAAAAGTATAAATTATTAAGGATTGACACAAAATTACAAAATAGTCCCTGTAATATATTAAACTGTTTAAATTTGGTCTTTTACCTTCATTACTACAAATCTCTCCCATACTTTTGGGTTTTGGTTACAAAGTGGATATACATAGTTATTCTTAGCATTCAACCATTGATCCACTGAGGAAGAAATGAAAAACTCCCAGAATTTGACACATGCAACTACCATTGAAAACATGCCAATTTGTCACAACACATTCCAATTACAACACAATCTCGTCATTTAACTTAGGCTTGAGACCAAATTCGTAAGAAGTTTGGTCATTTAGAGACCAAAATCGTAAAAAAAAAAAAGAACGTTAAGGATCAATACTGTAAAAACTAGTGAACCACATGAACCAAAAAGAAGTTTAGATATTATTAGGTTAAAGGAACAAGCCACAATAAAAAAAAGAAGCTTAGATGTTATTAAGTTATATGATTATTTCACAACAAATTAGTTTAAAGGTTAAACTAGAAAAATTAAGGTAATAATTCTTGAACATGTGGAATCAACTGCAGGCCGATAAAAAAAATGACAGTTTGAAAAGATATTAAAAAAATTAAAACAAGAAGATTAATGATAACCATAATTTTAAAAGTTATGGATAAGAGTAAAAGTTATACTACATAATTTTAATTCATATAAATTGCAATAGTAGCTATAAAAATTCCATGAAAAGTTAAAATTTAATGACTGTATTTTAAAAACTAAAATCATGAAGAAGAAAAAAAGAAACATAAACAAACTGAAAATGACAATAATAACTTACAAGTAGTATATTTTTATTCTTATTCATACCTTTAAAGATTTATGATTGTCATTCTTTTTAAATAATCGTCTAAATAACTTAAAAGTAAATCTTTTAAGATAAAAGTTTAAGATCAAAATAAAAAAGGTTTGATGCTTGTAAATAGATTAAAAGAATCATAAAACTCTAAGAAAATATGTTTCAATTATTTCTAAGTTGTCTTATTATAACTTATTTAAAAGGATAAAAGCACATCGTAAGCGATCGATTAGTAATCCAGCCATTTATACTTTATCATAGCCATCAAATACTATAACAAAACAAGTGGGTCGTGGCATTTAATATATATACCCGAATTTAATGTGGCTTCTAATTCTTTTTTTTAATTCTATCATGATTCAATTTCATTCCATTCGGTGACTTTTCTCAAAATTTTCTTGTTTTATTTATAAAAGTTCATAAATAGAAATTAGATAAATATAACGTTTAATATATAACCATATTAAATTTTTATATGATATACGAGTAGTTTAAAATATTATAAATCCATATTTCGATAATAAATAAAAAAGCATTTATGAAAATCGAAAGATGAAGAAAGAATATTGATATACTCACAAATTTGCACTAATAATTGTTGGCCATTTTAATATATAAATAAGGATAATTAGTGGTAAATTATAAGAATTATTTTGAAGCCATTTTAAAATAGAGGATTTTAATTGGTAAAAGATATTCTAAAAATATTTTGATAATCTCATAAGCTTATTCTTTTAATATATAAGCTTAACACTACATGTACAAACACGAGAATGATTAATGTAAATTTTTAACATTTTATGTTTATATGTGTAAGATCATTAACCGATATATTAAAGTTATCTTCTAATATATATAAAAGACTAATTAGAAAAAAGCTATTAGATGATATGAACCTTTCATTTTGTAAAATATTTAATCTTAGCCATTTATTTATTTAATTTTAAAATTTTAATTTTAACTTTTTAGAGTCAAACTAATGTGACTAACCAATGTGAATTAAGATAAAAATAACTCTTAATCAAATTAATAATAAATACTTTTGGGATTAAAACCACTTAGTAAAATAATAAAAAAAATACCTAAACTTAAAAATAAATTTTATCGGGATGTAATCCTAACTTTGAAAGTTGTCAAAATAAATTTAAAAGTTGTTATATATTTATTCATGTTATTCCAAACTTTTAATATTAATACAAATAAACTAGCATTATTTATTTTTCGTTTAATCTTTTTTCATGTTTTATAATTATTTATTATTTAAGTAATTTTAATATTTATTTTTTTAAACAACCCGTGTATCACACGAGAATTTACTCTATTTAATAATATATAAGAATATAAAATCATCTTTTTAAGAGTATCTAATAAATTTACAAAACAGTTCATTTTAATACGAGATAACAAAAGTTTTTAGTTTACTTTACACTATCTTCCTCTAACTTTCAAGATATGGTTCTCGTAATTTGAAAGTAAATTTAAATCATTTCAATGAAAGCTTGATTCTTTCCTTAAATGACTAAGGATAAATATATGTGTAGAAATTTATGCGATGGGATTTTTAATAAAAATAATTTCTTTAAATATTTATGAGTGTGTGTGTTTGAGGATTCAAAATTTATTTGGCAGAAGGGGTGCATTCGACGTCATGCTTTTAAAATCACAGGATCTAATTGGTTTAATTCTATTTATAAAAGAAAATTTTAACTAAAAAACTCTATTTTTTTAATGTATAAATTAGATTAGATTAAAATTTGAAAATATAAAACTAATCGATTAAATATAATATTTTAATAATTTATAAGGGATAGATATAATATTTATAATTTAAAATGGTCAAATATAATATTTTAAAATTGAAGATTGACATACATAATTCCTCTAATATTTTTGATTAACAAGAATCAAAATTTAAATTCAAATTTGGATTAACCGAATTGTTAAGATAAAATAATTAAATTTATTTTATTAAAAAAGGCCTAGCATTTATATACGTTCTCTTCAGTGGTGGTGATTTTATACATTTTTTAAAAGGCACTTTTTGTTTGATTGAAGTTCACCTTCTCTTTCTAGTTCCGTCGCTATATTTTTTTCACACCTTCACATAAATGCAACTGAAATTTGCAACAAAAGTCTTAAGTCTTCTGCATATACTTTACACAATAAAGTCAATTTAAGGACCATATTTCGTTTTTCTTCTTAGAAATCTTGGAAATCTTTTTCTTTTTTCTTTTTGATTAAAATAAATTGTAATATTCTACAAGTAATCAGAGTATTTTTACATAAAATACAAGCCATACATCTGAAAATAATTAAAATTAATATGATAACTTATCATTTTGGTTCTTTTAGTTGTCATATGTATATATATATTTTGCAGCTGCTTTCTACTTTCCCCACTTTACTTTTATATTTTCCGAACAACATGTAGCTTAGCGGCTAGAGATATCAAGCAGCGATAAAGGGTTTGAACAGGTCAATTTGTGACTTCCATATTGACCAAATGATCGGTTGATAGGGTCCCCATGAGCAGGGGCGGACCCAGAAAATTTTTTGACCGGTGACATCATATAATGCGGAAATAAAATTAAATAAAATTGAGGCTGTGGTTCGGGTTTTTTTTATGTTTTCGGTTAATCGGGTCGAATTAACGCGATTTCGGCGGTTCTTCTGGTATTTTAGGGCCAAAATTTAAAATAAAAACACAATTTATATGAAGTTATGAACTAAAATGCTATTTTAAAGATATAAATTGAAAGATTAACCTATTTTTTATCATTTTTTTTAAAAGTATCATTTTTCCTTTGATTTTGGTGGTATCACCGGGTGCACTCCGAAAATTTACCGGTAGCACCGTCTCAAAAAATCGAAAATTAACACTAAAACCGTCAAAAGACCGGTGTCCCATGCTCCTCCCCTAACCCTTAGGTCCGCCCCTGCCCATGAGATGGGCCCCTTCGAGAACCTTCTCCCTTTGTATATCTCAATTCAAAGAACATGAAAAGTTCAAGTCAAGACATGCAAACAGAGGAAGTAACGGGCGATTTCCTCCATCTCACGTGTTATGTACATGAGGACTTTTGAAGCTTGGTTTAAAGCATAAATAGCATTTAAAACCCTAAAAGAGATTCATATCTCAATGTTAACAACTTACATAATGAACATAAATTATATAGTAATAATCTGCAAATTTTCAAAAGATACCCGAGTTGGCGGGTTAGCTCAAACGTTCTTTTTTAGGTAAACATCTTGGATGGTCAATGGAGTTTAGAACACAATCATGACTTAAAGAGTCTATAGATTGTAAATTTTGTAGCAAACTCACACACCTTAAATTCTACAACTTTGTCTTAAATGAGAGTTTTAACTCTCTACCTTAAATTCTACAACTTTGTCTCAAAGAAACATAACAAACGAAACAAAAGCATGGAGGAAAATGTTGGAAACCTTCCGAAAAAAAAATGGTCGTTTATGAAGTCAACAACACTTAGACGAGAGCAAAAAACAATAAAAAGAAATGACATCAAATATTACTTAATCTAAAACAGGTTTACAGTATTCAGAAATTAATATCATAATGAACAGCCAACAAGAGACCCAATGTAGCAAACTATATACCAAATTACTCCACAAGAAATGACCTTGAAAATGAGTGTTACATAAATAGTAGATCCAATCCTAGCCAGCAAACAGATAAAGCTATACAAATTGTGGAACTTCCAAGAAATTATGCCTTTC
The DNA here is from genome assembly GCA_947179395.2 of Pulicaria dysenterica. Lineage (NCBI taxonomy): Eukaryota > Viridiplantae > Streptophyta > Magnoliopsida > Asterales > Asteraceae > Pulicaria > Pulicaria dysenterica. Next base: position 101,140,639 of record OX359288.1, on the reverse strand, counting down.
AGTGGCTTTTTAATGAATCTGCTGGTGAAATCGAGAATACCGATCACCAATTCACCATCTTTGGAAAGCTCTTGACGGTGAGGATTACCTGTGTTTAGATGCCTCAAATATTGAGAACAAAGCTTCTACTCTGTACAGATGTTTGTTTAATTTTTTTTACCCGTGTGTAGTCCAGCTAGAAGTAGGGATTCCGTGTTTGTGAAACCATTCAGGCATGTGGAACTTTTCATACAGCATAGGCCTAACGTCCGCTTGCTTGGAAAGTTGCTTCAGAAGGGGAAGGAGGACCTCAAGAAGCTGATCACAGTACATTTTACAAGGATAGTGGTGAGTAAATTAGCAATAACTAGAATAAAATCATAATTTAAAAGGTGGAAATGGAACAAGAATCTAGTGATGGGTTTTGGTGAATCTGCTTTTGTGGAATCTTGTAATACATTAGAGAATGCAAAATGAGCAGGTCAGGTGGCCAGGTAGATTTGGTAACGGGGCTGAAATGAGCAATGTTTAGTCCAGGGTTGGATTGAGTTGTCCTGCAACTACTTTTTGTCATTTCCTTTTTTTTTTATTGACCATTAATGCACTAAATGTTATTATATGACAAAATAATTACAACCATGGCAAACTGTAAGGAGCACATTGCAATGCACTAGTCACTTTAGCTATATGCAAGAACTTACTTTTCAATGTTTATGGAACATAATTACCATTTATTACCAAAATATGCAATTTGTAACCATTACATGCAACCTACTTTCCATTTTTACCAACTAATCCACCTCACTCACCATTTAATGCAACATACTTCAGACTTCGGTTTTGAAAAAGCAAGTATGTTCCATTAAATGGTTAAAAAAGCACACTACATACAACAATAAAAAGTGAAAAGAACATTACATTTTCTTGCAATTTGCCCTTAATGTCCAAATTTTTAATAGCACATATGAGGCTGTAAGCACTCAAACACAATTTGGATTACTTTCAACCCATATCTTCTTTAGCTAACTTTTTTATACGAGATATTTGAAATAAAGCATAACCAATATTAGCCCTTTGATAAGAATATAGATCAAAATTTCCAGTTGGACAATACATCATTAAGACAAAAATGTACCTATAACATAAATCATTTGCTTCCTAGTTGCACATGAACATCATCAAACTCATATGATAGTGATGGCAAGTTATGAACTCTTGAAAATTAAAATATTTATTCATCATACCTGGTCATCCTGTGGTTGTCCAGCGGAAAAGGGTATACATGGGATTCCATTGACTGGTTGTAATAAGAAGCTAAATGGATTATTGTCGACAATGACAATTCTGCAAAAGTTATTTGATATACATGAAAGATCCTTCACATGTTCCCTATATTCCCTGCATGCCATGAATAACCGGATTTTATTTACGGCTTAGTAAAATAGTGCAGTAATTAGCTTGGCCATAGTGATTAAGTTCAATCCTAAGTTAACGAGCATCATCGTTCTACAAGATACTTTGAAAATGTTACTAAGATCCATGAAATGATCATAGGATTAAAATGTTGGCAAAAGTGAAAATGGGGTGATGCTGCTAGAGGTTTCATACAACTGACATTGACAAAAACTAATTTGTTTGTAGTTGATAAAATGAGGCATATTAATCTCTTCCAAGTTTCAAAATAGACCAATTAAATCCTTAGAAACCGGTCGGATACCAGGACAATCAGATACATGGAGGAACAAAAGAGTTGTATAATCAATTGAATTAAGAGTAATATGTTGCATGATTGCAGATTGGAATGTGATGGAATCACTCAAATCAGAGATGAAGAACTGAAGAACTGATCAATGAAATTGAAGTAGAGGATCGTAGATGCCTGATACCATGTTACTTGAATAAGAATTGAAATTGATTTTAGATAAACAGACAGTTTTGGAGAATTGCTTATTCTCTGCATATTGTGAATTCATCTAGTTGGTTAGGAGAGGGGGCTATACATAAATATACAATTTAGTAAACTAACAACTGACCATATCACCTAACTGATTTTATCAAACTTCTAACTAATATGCATTTAAACACTAAGATATAAACAGGCTGACATCACATTGGAAAATGGAACAGATATCAGGATTCTACCAATTTGTATAAAATACATATGATTATATAATGTTTGCAATATATATGAAGACATGAAGTTGTGAACTATGGTGGTTAAATGGAAATTTTAACAAAGAGATCCTCGTATAAAGCACTTTCTGATACATTTAAGGTCTTACGGCAATCATAGCTTGAAATATCAAGACCTATGTTTTGGAGTCTCAAGTAAAATAAAAAAGATGTGAAGAGCAGAACCAACTTACGTGGAACTTGTTGAAGGCCGATAAAGCCTATGACTAAACCTGTTTTCAGTATCGATTCTGTCAACAAGCGGTTTAGCATAACCTGAAATGGTGGGATTATGACACGATGAAAGAATTAATAGGAATCCAACATCTGAAAAATTCAACAGAAATTAGAGAGTAAAGCAGACCTTCAAGGCCAGCAGTAAACAGAACAAGATCAGCAAATTTGCTGAGTTGGGTTAAAAACTCATGCAATCCAGGACGTTCAAATACTGTCACATAGTTGACTTTGGGTTTGCCCTCACATTCCTTCAGTACAGGAGTTCAGATGTTAATTTAATTACTTACTTTACAATAAATGATAAGAAAATTAAAAGATGAACATAAACATTGTCACCTTCTCCAAAGATATGCATTCTAGCTCAAACCACTTTAATCCAGCCTCTATGGCTTGATTACGAACAATGACAGGTAAACTAGAAGTCTCATAGGCACATACTAGAGTTTCATCCAAGTCAAGAACCACCTGCAACCAGAGATGCTCGCTTCATTATAAGAGTTCAAAAAATCTTGTTAATCAACCAATCTCTGATTATAAAGAAAAAGAAGACAGGCCATATCCATAATAAAAAGATATAAAGCACATCAAAAGATGTACATTTACTCATTTAACGTTGCCTATTCTGCAATATTAAAAGTTGCAACATTTGCTTATTTTGCATTTTGACACATAAGCCAACCCCTTGGAGTCATCCATCTCAATATCATAAATCAATCTAAACACACCACCACGAGCATCATTAATATCCTTTAAGTCTTTAACTGTAACCATGTGGCTTCTACAATTTGATTCCCACCACTCAGTTATTTTGTTTTCATGTAAATTTAATTGAAAGAACTTCTCTTTCAGATATGGCCTAAAAATCCATATTTATGATTTACAAGAAGTATCATTTGATTCATTTCAGTCCACACCAAATTTAAATAAAGATTCTATCTCGATATGCTCTATATACATGTTGACTGAATCTAGACATAATGAATTGCAAAACAGTCATCAGATCATTTTTAGAGCATGTAAAGAGCAAGGCAATCTCATAGTTGATTATACAAAACTCAAAAGCAATCACAGTGGAAACTGCAATTCAAGAAAAAAAGAACAATTTTTTTGGCAAATGGCAATTTTGTGCTGGAAGAGAATGACCTGCCTCAAAGTTGAACACTGGGTCCTTCCTGCACACAACCTGTTTGACTCTTATACTAGATGCAAAACAATCAATTCCATGACTCCAAAAAGAATCCAAAATTTAGGTCTACCGGTGTAGAAAAACCTCTTATACAGTTATACTGCAGTAGTATGATGTACTAATTTTTTTAGTTTTTGGACAAATTATTGAAATTCCAAAAAGCTGGAAACGTCACAGGTATTAGTGATATCCCTACAAGTTCATCTAATGAAAGCAACAATACAAACGAACGGAGGTACGGAACGATCATAGTAGTGACTAAGTACAATTCTCCAAACCAATAAGTCTTCGTAGAGAAACAACATCAAACTAAAATCGAACATACCGTGAGCTTTTGCAAACAATCATATTCAGCACCGGGAGGCGGAATATGGACGGCGGAGGAGGCATACGGCGGCGGAGTTTCGGGAGATTCAGACAGTTCAACAACCGGCAAAGGCTCAAACGACGGTGACGAAGACGAAGAAGAGTAATTGATCAAGGAAGGAGTGGCTCTGATGATCTGAACGAAGATCTGAAAAAAGAAAGCTAACCAGTTCAGAAGTGTCCGCCATACTTGTAAGGTTTTCTTCGGCGCGTATACTTCGGTATCTGTTTGACCAAGCTCCACCATCGCCGGCTACCGGCAAAAACACACACAGAAACGCAGAAACAGTTAGTCTTAGTCGTTTTCTTATAGATTGAGGCTGATGATGATCCGGTTGTGTGTCGTATGGAAGACGATGGGGTGGCGCAGAGGGGGCGAGTGTGGGCCACGCGTTTGTTGGGACGCGTGCGTAATTTCCAACGTTGCCGTGAAGATGGGGTTGGGAATGGCTCGTCTTCGCCAGGTCATTTGTTTAAGAGTAGGGCGGACACCTATCTTTTTCATTTTCCCAAACAGGTCCTTCAAGTTTAGATTGTTTTAATTAAGACCACAAATGTCATGCTTAGGTTACATTGATACACTTTATGAATTATAATGGTTCTTGAGGTTTGAGATATAGAGACGTGGTGTTTACAACATGATTTTAAAATTAACTTTATACTTACTCGATGACTTTGATAATTTAATCCGAATAATAGAAATGCTAGAAATTTAATTGTCAAGTATTGTAATATTATTATGTATCCTAAAACTTAACAAAAGTAGTTTAGGTTACATATGACTTAAAAGAGAACCGTTTTTGAATATTTATTGAGTCATGATACACTTTAAAGTACTAAAGAACATATTTAAACTCAAGTCATTCTATCTGCCAAAAACACGTCTTTACAATTTAGCAGATATGGTTCTCCTCAAATGTGAGCTAAGATATAAATAAATTGGTGTCATCAAATATAATAAGAGCACCCACAGTGATAAACAGCATCACTAATCATCACATAAACATTACCGCTAACAAATCCCAGTGACCCATCAATACCATCACTTGACCCACATAAAACTATTTATCTCGATTTATATTGGTTGAAAATAATGCTATCGAGGGGCATGCGTTGTTTCCCCAACCATGAGCCGGCCGAAGACAACATTACCACGAGGCAGACACAATGAAGATGACGAAGTCTCCTTGGTTTTTTTTTTGTCGTGATGGAAGGTAACGAGCACCGGTTACAAGTGCTCTAAAGTAAACAATATATGTAGACAGTCTTGTTACAAGCAGTTTATATTTTAAAGAAAATTTACAAGTATATAATTTTTGTATATTTTATATCAAAATATTTATTATTACGTAGTTTTAGAGTATTTATCTGTTTAGACTTTCGGAGATGTAATTAAAATTTATGATGAAAAAATAATTTGTATATAGTAGAAAATTTGATAAGGGAATTTGGATTGTAGCAAAAAGAAATACATATAGTATTGGTAGTATAACAACCAAAAATTATGATTAACTGTGTATCTATTTATATTTAGATATGCATGAAGTAAAGAGTGAGGGGGAGACAAAGTCTTCTAGGAGGTCCAGGGTTCAAATCTTGACAATGGAGTTTAATTCTAACTTGGTGTTACTAACTTACTAACAACTAACTTTGCCGTTAAAAAAAAAATGAAGTAATATAAAAAGAAAAAAGTGTTGTTTGCCGAGAAATAAAACAACGGTGGTGGAATTGAAAAAAAAGTAAAACTTTTGTGGTGAAAACAAATTTATGAAAGTAGAAAATGAGGAGCGCTAACTCGATGGACGCGCCTAATCAATTGGGGGTGTAAGACTGTTAACGATAGAGTCAGACATAAAAGAGGAAAAGCAGGGCGACGAGAGTAATTGTGAGTTTGACCAAATAAATACATAATTACTTACTACATATCACACTTTAATTAATTATAGCTTTAATTAATTATAGTTTTTAATACAGCTTATATACTTGTATATGTTATCTTGAAATTAATCCTATCATTCTTTAGATGGTGGTAAAAAGAATTTTATGGAGGAAAATCTACCCAAGAGCTAGCAGTACAAAAACATAAAAGAAAATTACATCGGGAAAAAATTTGAAGGTGAGCAACGCCAATTGTTTCGATCAAATTTAGTTTAAACAATGTTTTTTAATACTAGTACACTATATATGTTGCATATGTATATATTTGGACTAATAAACACTCTTAGCCTACATGATAATAAGTATACACTAGTTATAGTTGATAAGATCACTAGATTTACTGGGATAATATTAGTAAAGATTAAATATAAAGCTGTCTTTGACATAATCATTTTTATTGAAAAAGAAGAGTGACAAAAAGGTATGCATGTAAAACAAATCAAAAATATCATGAAACTAAGTGTAACATTTTGTTTTTAGAAACCTCTCATAGTAGTAACGTTTCTATTTAATTATTTATTTATAATAATTGTGGTGACTTATTCTCTTTATCATGTATTTGGATTTGAAAGTAAAATCGAAGAGATGAAAGTCATTTGGTGGAATTCACTTAGAAGCTTAAAAACCTTTGGACTAAAGTTTAGAAATCTTTAATAAATTTAAGGTAAGTTTTCTATTTTTTTCCCTTGGTTGAAATTGTAACCCTACAAAACTAAACGGTTTTGGTTTTCCGAAAATCACTACAAAAACCAAATGGTTTTGGTTTTAGTTTTTTTAAAACCAAATTTTTCGGTTTAGTTTTGGTGTTATTCCAAAAACCTATCCACTACCCAAGGTTGGCTAAGTATTTAAAGGGATAAAAGACATAAAAACACCATTTAGTGTGTGAGTGTATGTTTTAGAGAGAGAAAGTAGAAAGAAAGTGGAAATTATATATAATAATATTTATGAAGAAGTTATGAAGAGTAACTTTCTCGTAATGTATTATATATCTTTTGCTGCAAATCTAAACACTTAAACCATTTCAACAGAGTGGATGAGAGCTTAGTTTTTATATCAAAGGTCAGGCTTTCAAATCCTTTCTCTTAGTTTTTTATTTTTAATTTTGTCCTTTTTTGCATTATTAGTTTGTGTAAACTAGAATATCTTTTGCTATATTCTTAAAAACGATGCATTCCTACACCAATTTAAGTACAATCTTTAAACTTTCGATCACTTACTAGTTCTAAAATTATTGTTTACATAAGATAAGAATCCGCACTGTAGTTACAGGATTAATGGTGGAATTGTGAAATTGAGAAACTTGTGTACAACATATATATGTATTAAGATTTTGAAATGTGTATACATGAACGCTATGGAATTTACATGGCAAAATCGTTACTAAACTATCTAATGTGCAAAAAAAACCTCGAATATGAGTAACTAAACTAATAAGCAAAAACAGGAGAACAACCATATGTCAGCTGACCTGGTTCGGATCAAGATTTGCATGAACTATGTTGGTGCACGCAGGCATGTGAACCTACCCGTGATTAGCCCAAGTGGCTCATGATCAACCCAACTGGGACTGGCTGATGAACCGAGATCAAGATTACACGTAACCATGTTGGTGCAGCCTGCCAATTAACCCAACTACAACAAGTTGCTCACCATGGCATGGATCAAGATTCAAATTTGCTAACCTTGTGTTGGCTGACCAGTGATGATAGCCATGGGTGCTGCAAGGCTTCACTAGCCGTTGGCCGTTTTTGGGGATTAATCTCTAGTAAGCTCCTCACAAAATCAAGAAACAATGCATCAGAAACTTGAAGCTGTTCTTCGAGTGATGTTTCTTGTGGGATTATGTCTTCCATCTGACCAGTTTCCTGTGTACATCACAGCCAGCCATATGAAATGAGCTTGATGACATAAACCAAAAAACCTTTTTTACATCTTAATTATATGTGGAAACAAATTTCATTTTCCTTGGCATGTTTTACCCCTTGTGTTTAATCTTGCCTTAGATCAAGCAAAGTTGACTTTGGGCAAGTCACAAGAGTTACCTCCTCCATTCTCATGAAAACTGAAACAATTTAAGGAATTACTTGGCCATAAAATTACCCATTACCTTTTCTTTTTTTTAAATCCTCTCTTGGCCAAAAATTACACATTGCCTTTATTGGTAAATTTTTTATATATATTTTACCTATTAATTGATAAAGGGTCAAATTGGTATTGGCATTTCATTATAAACTAGTTATAGATGAAACAGGTTGAAAATTGTAACAATTGTATTCAATTACGTACAAACTCCTAAACTAGCTATAGATAAATTCTTTATTACTATTTTTAGTAACTAGGACAATGTATGTTGATGCCACCCAAGTATTCAACTTTTCCATTAGGGCCACTCAAGTATGTATCTGGTTTCGTTTATACCAAATCTAACAAAATAAAAAAATTCTGAAACGGTAAATTGAAAAAATGCACTGTATCTTTTTCACTTCAGATGTGTTTTTTGACAGCTCAATACAAGCGATTTTTTTTTTCGTTAGGCATATGCGAAACTAGATGCATACTTCTAATTACTTGTTTTGACCTACACCCATTATGACCAGTTGGCCGACCCAATTTACCATTTTGCTACGTTTAGAAATCACCTATTCTCCAATTGTTATCATCAAGATCTTCCATGTTTTTCTGAAGGATAAGTTTTGTTAAACTTCATGTAAAACCAAACTGTTTCATTTCTAGACCGGAATGTTTCTGTTCATAGCAAATTTTAATGCTAAAGATACACATTTGCTTTTGTCATCATCAAGTTTCCCTGGTTTAAAAGAGATTTCAGAAATTTAACTTAGAGTGCGGTCAAACCTATATGTAGAGAAAAAGATATTATAAATCTTTAGCTTTATATCCGTATTAAGAAGATTATGCAGCAGGCAAACCTCATTTATGTAATAAAGATCGAAATCCTTTGTGAAATACTTGTCTGTTTCTTGACCATTCTCCAACATCTCAATATCAATTGGCCCAAGCATTCCGATCACTCGTGCAAGCAAAATGACAAGTGCATCATTCGGAAATAGAACCTGTTTTCCCATAAAGATAACATTAAATCAATTTCTGCATGTCAACCTTTGACAATGGATGTCTAACTTTTATTCAATGAAATTAAGATTATTATTTATTCCTCTATGGGATCAGCACTAATTCTTTTTTTAGTTATGTGATAATTGTCAAACTTTGGATGCAATTGTTAATTTTTCCTTGTGGATTAGTTAGTTTGATACTAATTTCAAAGCCAAAAGTAGCTTGTCTGACACAAAAAGTCAGTGGAAAAACTAGCAGAGAATGATAAACTTACATCACCTGAGGATAGCTCAGCTAGGATGCAACCAAGAGACCAAAGGTCAATCTTTTGGTCATAGGGAAGTCCAATTATGACCTCGGGAGCCCTATAAGATCGAGATTGCACGTATAGTGACAAATTGTCATTTTGAAAGCAGCTGCTTCCAAGATCGATGACCTTAATCTCACATCTGCTATAGCTTTTGATAAGAATGTTTTCAGGTTTTAAATCACAGTGAATGATACCCAACTCATGTAAGTACTCCAGTGCTTCCAAACATTGCCTTGTTATCACCTGATTTTGACTTTCATATGTCAAACATTTTCCGAAAATAGCAATAATTATACATAAAGAAATACTAATTTATCATACTTGTAGCCTGTTCAATGTAAAGTAAGGCTCTCCTCCACATTCTCTGTTGTATTTTTGATATTCATATAAGTTTGCATGTAGAAGTTCACACACAATTATAAGATGTTCCTGTACAATTTCAAAAATAACAGAATAAGAAAAGTTTATGAATGAAAGTGGCTTGCATCAAATTACTATCAACTTCTTACCTGAAAATAAAAATAATCATAAAGACGTAAAATGTGACGCTCATCTTCTGGATCATACTTGTTTACAAACTTTAAAAGCTTGATTTCATCTAAGCTTTGGTCAAAGAAATCTTTGTCATTCTTTATGATCTTTAAACAAACATCAATTCCCATCTGGAGATCATAAGCCTGAACAACTCTACTAAATGCAGCTGAACCAAGATACTCGGTTACACAATATCGGGAGCCAATCACACTGTTTAAAACAATTGGTAGATCCTTATTCTCTTCAAAACCCGTCCTACATACGACATAAAACCAAGCTATAAACTTATTCCCAAATATGAACTTAAAAAAATGTTAATTGGTGTACCCAATAACTAGAGGTGGCAAATACGTCCCATTTATAAGAAAACGGGTCAATTCATATTGTATTTGTTTGACAACAGGTCAAGTAGGGAAAAATATAAAAAATAGATAAATGAGGTTATACTTAATACATTAATTTATTTAGAAATTTTAAGACATTGTTGGCGGTTGGCCCAACCCGAGACAAGCTGTTTTGACCCACACATGAATGACCTTTTTCAACCCGAACCCATTTAATATCCTGTTTTGCCACCTTCACCCTGATAACCATCCTTGATAGCAGTTACTAACCGGTTTTTCCTGTGTATGATTCTTAAATCAAATACTTCATATTCATCTTCATTTGCATACATCAAAAGCTCGTCATTGGTGGCATTGGGATCGCCTTCTTTGACTTTAGCAATATCCTGCTTAGCATGTTTATGAAGATTTCTTTCATAGCTACCCTCATAATCACTATTCACATCAAAGTCAACATCTTTTTCACCCATATGATTTTCCAATTCATGGGTATTCTCGGATCCCCCAACAAGATTACACGCGCAATTTTTTTTCTTTTCTTTAAGACATGAACTACATAGATCTGATATACTCCCTGTGTTACTTTCTTGAAAATCTTTTATGTTAATTCCATCGAAAGCGTTATACACAATGGCACCATTTAGGTCCTGCTCAACATGTTTCCCATCAATATCATAATAATCAGTGACTTTAACGCCATCTTTAACATACCCAATGGAAGTCAAAGTCAAAGGCCATGTTTTATCCAAATAGTTAGTTTGACCAAAAGGGTCTAATATAGGATCAAGATATGGTTGACGATTCTCATCTTGATTCTCTTTTTCTGAAGTCATTACAAACTTGTCCTCGGTTGGACCACTTAAGGGATCCGAGTTGTCAAATAAAGGTGGCATAGCATAGTCTTCATCTCTCTCTGTGTACCAATTCAGGTCATTTTGCAAGTCAAAATCATGGTAATCGCGAGCCGTACCAAATTGGGATAACCTATCTGATGAAGCATGTGAACTAACCCCTCTCGTGGTTCTTATACCATATGGATTTGTGAATTCTGCACAAACCATTATCACCCAAAATAGTCAGTAACCAACAATCTCTACGGGTGTGTTTGAATTTACATGTGGAAAGTGATACTTGGTAGTTGGTAGTGCATTTGCTGTTTCAAAATTACAAGTAGATAAACTAAATCTTTGAGTTTTTGGCGATTTTCGATTATTTAACAAATTCAGATATAGTTAACATTTTTTTGTGAGAAAATAGAGAGTTTGTAAAATGAGAAGAAGAGTCTTTCTAATTAGGTTAAAAAGAAGGATAAGTAAGAAATTTTTATTTGACCCTAAGATAGTTTTGTTACAGCATGAATGAAACTGATTACCCAAAAGTGATTGCTTCAAGTCTTCAACTTAAATAATCAGAAAATAATTTCCAAAATTTAGAAACTGATAAGCAGCTCCAAAAAGCAAACCAAACACCCCCAAGCTTGTTTTGTGGATGCAACCAGTGACTAAATTAACATTTTACCTTGTGCAAACAAGTGTTTTCTAGAAACCAAATTGACTTGTTTCATTGGTTTTATCATTTCAAAAAATAAAACCTTCGTCGTCTGTAGTACTCTTTACGCCATTTAAAAGGATAAAAAACCAGTCTTGGGTTCTAAAAGACTTGTTTGACCACGAAAGTCAAGACATTTTGATTTCTTCCAAAAGGTTGGTTACGTCGGTCGTCGGGCCAACCTTGTGCCCGGGATCTTTTTGATCCAAACCGACCCTTCCCCAAGGGTCGACCCACATGCAGTGTTTAGCTGTTTTGGCCACCCGTGAGGGGAGCTAGGGTTGAACCCCAACCTATTTTTTCCAAAGTCCTGCTCCCTAGACCCACCATGCATTTGTGCTAGGGGACTATACCACTGGGCCAAAGCCTCAGTAGTATGAATGGCGGGATCATTGCAGCTAAAATAAGAAAACTACATAATCTTGCATAATTTCCCTTCATCCATGGTTGTTGCCAAACTCTCCCATGGTTGTTGCTAAACTCTCATAAAGTCATAATATAATTCAGAGCAACTTATAATTGTGATCCCCTTATAAGTAATTAGGCTGCACATTACTAATATCTCAATAAATAATTTTAAGAGTAACGGGACAATCTACTACTTCGGCTTTGGCATCTACACATGAACTAACTATCACAACCAACTTTTACAGACTTAGGAGTTAGGAGACCAGATTTCATTTCAAACCATGATTCAAATATTGTGAAGGGAACTCATGGAAGCGACTAAAGAAACTCTTGATCTTGTTGGCATTATCGCAGGAAAAACAATGAAATTTAAATCAAAGACAAAAAGAAAGAAAGAAATAAGACAAATGTGGTCCCAAATCCGAAGTAAAATCACTGAATTAAGAATGAACTAATAATATTCACATGGAACTAATAAATAATTTGTAATCAAAGCACCCCCATCAATGGATTAGGTTTAAGTTGTTGGTAAAAAAATCATTTTTTATTGATCTTTTTGCTTAATCAAAGTAAAACCACAAACAATTGATAATTTTGTTGAACCAGAGTAGACCCTTGCATCTCTAAACAATTAAGAAAGATGATCAAAATGGGATATTACAAGGGACACTCTACTACTTTGGACTTCTGGATGCTACTCATGAATTAACTATCAGATCACTTCTTAACGAGTAGGAGACCCGCATATGATTCAAACCATTGTTCATATCTAGTGGAGTGAAATCAGGGAAGTAACTAAAGAAACTATTGATGCTCACTGCATTTGCATCGCTTGAAAAACAACGAATCTTTAAATCAAAGACAAGAAGGAAACAAAACAGAATGTGGTCCCAAATCCAAAGTAAAACCACTGAATTTAGAATGAAACTAAATTCATATAGAACAAACAGACAAGTTGCAATCAAATCACCCCACCAGTGAATGAATAACATTCTTATTGATCTTTTTGTTAAACAAAGTAAACCCTTGAAATTTGATCATTTAGTTTGATGAAATCATGAAAGCAAACCCTTTAATCACTAAATCAATTAAGAAAAATAAAGATCAGCAAAAAGGGGTACCAGAGGAGCACAAATCGGTAGTAGAAGAACCCAAGCTGACAAACTCGTCATCTGACGAACCTTCAACCTCCTCAGCCGTCATCCGCGGCGGAGGAGAAGAAGAACGAGCTGCCGGAATTTTGAGTGACGGAAGAGATGGAGTCTGTACGACAGGGAACAAGAATCTCTGAAAATCGAAAGAACCCAGTTGTGATTTCTCGATAATATCATCCATGAGTGCGGATTCGGAGTCTGTAAGGCCGTTTTTCCTGAAGAAGTGAAGCACTTGTTCAATGTCGGAGAGTTGTTCTTCCATGGCGGAAGGAGAGAGAAGGAGAGAATTTGAAAGAGGAAGGGGAGGGAGTGGAATTAATAGAAAGAAATTGAGGAAAGTAAAAGTGAATTTGGGGATGGAATTTTGCATGATTCGTTTATGGATCCGGAGTTGAGTGTGAGTTATAGAGAGACAGAGAGGTTGGAAGGTAAACGGGAAGAATTCCTGCAACAACTTTTAAAAGTAAAGAAAAAATTGTGTTTTTATTACAGTGCAGATGGAATCATCTTTAGAATCCACCTAGGAGTACAAGCTAGCTAGTGAGGTACCAACGGCATATCCATTATTAAAATATAAACTAAAATTATAGAATGTTAACCTTCTAATCTTTTAATATATATAAAAGACTAATTAGGAAAAAAAATATTAGATAATCCGTACCCTATCTTCTAATATATATAAAAGACTAATTTGAAAAAAATTATTATACGATCTAAACCCTTCATTTAATAAAAGATTTAATCTTAGCCGTTAATTCCTTTAATTTTAAAATTTTGATTTTGACTTTTTAGAGTTAAACTAATGTGAATTAGATAAAGATACACGTATATTTAAAATGATTATATTATTATTATAATATATATATTATTTAATTAGAATTTCTTAACTCTTATCTTTAGTTACATTTAAATCCAAATTTTAAAAAATAAAACATTAAATATGAATAATAAACTTTCGATGTTGATTACCCTTCATTTTTATATTTATCATTTATAATTATTTATTTACTTTCCGGTGTACTTTTTCTTATTATTATCACGTGTATAATTTAAAAATTATAATCCCGTATATAATAGTTTAATTCTTATATATGTTTAGTATCTATTGTTACTATTATTATCCCATTTATAATTATCTTTTGTACTTTTTCTTATTAAGTTTTATTTAAAAATTACACGTTATCTTTATTGAATTTTTTTTATCTTTCTTTGCTCTTATTATTATTATTATTATTATTATCATCGGGTATTACTTTAATGTGACTTATTTATCGTATTGATTTTTGTTATCGTAATTAATTATATATTATTCTTAAAATTGTTATTGAATAGAAATCTTCTTCACGCATACAATAAAATCATATATTTAGCTAAACGAATATAAAATAATACTTTTATATATATAATTATGACTACCCGTGTGTTTACACGAGTATTTAAACTAGTATTTAATAAAAGATTTAATCTTAGTCATTCAATCCTTTAATTCTAAAATTTTGATTTTGACTTTTTAGAGTCAAACTAATATGATTAACTAATATAAATTAAAATAAATATAACAAATAATCAAATCAATGATGAATATTAAATCTAACTAACAAATAAAATTATCTTTAACAATAAACATTGCGTGCATTAATAAAAAAGTATCCATAACTATTTTTCAAAAAAAATTTACAAAGATTATCTATAACTATTTTTAATATCATCCGTAACTATTTTTCAAACTTACCTTAATTAGTTTAATATTATCTATAGTTTTTTAAATGATATTATTTAAATTTTAATTTACTTATCTTTAACTATTTAATATTTATAATTCTAAAGTTTTAAGAAAATAAATAGATATAGATAAAATCTAAAGTTCTAAAAATAGAGATGATGAAATCATAACCTGTTTTTTAATATATATATATATTAGAGATTAAAGATTAAATAATAAAGATTAAATATAAATTAACTTTTTTTAAATTTTTGTGTGTATTATAATTATTTAATATTTTTTATTAGCTTTAGACATTTATCTTTTTTAAACAATCCGTGTATTACACGGGAATTTAGTCTAGTAATATGAATAAAAGACTAATTTAGCTCAATCGTTTTATTTAAAAAGTATTTAATTTTTACTATCCATTTACTTAAAATCAGAAAATTAATTTTAACTTTTAGAGTTAAAAGTATCAGAGGTAGTTTTATATATGTCTTTATTACATCATATAAAATCGTATATGTTCACCCTAATTTATAAATATCATATTTACCCTTTATAAAATTTTAAAGTATCATATTTAATCAGATTCTTAGTTTTATCATTCTAAAATATTTTATAATCATTTTAAATTTCTTCTAATTATAATCAATCATGTTTAACTTTATTACCCTTAATTGTAACAGAATAATTGATAACTTATATAAGAAATGCAATCACATATCTTCATATCATGATACCATGTTTCTACCGTCAAGTTTGTCAACCAACTCGCGTCGAGGTATCCACTGTTGGTTAGAGTATTGATGTCGTGCGTCATTATTTTTTAAATGCTCCTTTAATTCTCATTTTATTATTATTTAATACGTTTTAATTAATATTTAGTATTTTTTATCTTTGAAATCAATTCCGAGTACATACATTTAGTTTAGTTTCATAATATGAAAGTTGATACTTATATAAAAATTTTCAGAATTTGATATATAGAATAGGAACTCATGTAATGATGACAAAGTTTTTTTATATAGTTTGTCAAAAAAAATCAATAAACTCGCAACAAATACATACATAAAAATAATAATGTTTTCTTTATTTATGTATAATTTAACAATATATTCATACGTGGTATTTATTATAAAACAAGAAAAATGATAATAGTATTTAAACTTTGAAATACCGTGTTTATATAATTATTATGTATGTGTGAGTTTATATATACTAGTATTGTACATGCGCAATGTGAAAGCGGTGAATAATTTATGTTCAATAAAATACAATTTAATTAATTATATCTGTTTTTCTTTCATCATTGTTTTATTATCTTTAGTTCTCCTTTTTCCCATGAACTCTTTTACTAATTTTTAAAAAACAATAAAATATAAAAAAAAAATATCTTATTGTTTAACAATTAGATATACATGTAACACCGGTTTTCACGCGCTTAAAATTAGAGAAAATTTAAGCTTTTTAACTTATATTATAAAAGTCAGCAGCGGAAGTAACCAACATTTTACAAAAGATAATATTGTTTATCTAACTTGGCAATGTATAAAGTACAACACCATATACCAAGTCCAAAATACCATCGCGTGTTACCCAACTAGTTCCGACCATCGGATCACGAATATATACAACAAGCAGTGTTCTGCAAAAGATATTTACAACAACCACCAACAGGTTCCCGCCTTACATAGGCTAACTACATCGCACCTGCAAAAAGGGAAATTCAGGCACCGTTAGCTACAACTAGCTAGTGAGCACAGATTTACACATAAGCATCAATAAGCAGGTTATCCCAACAACGGGACATCACATAAGGCTATCCTAACACATAGCGTCGCGCCAACGAGTCAGTAGGAATCATATCTCGCAGGGTGGGAATCCCGGCTCAACGACTCAAACTGGGGACCATCAGCTACAACTATCCGCAATGGTGGGGGAGCGAAGAGCAGTCCACCAAACGCGTTACGAAGCTCGAAACTCATCAATACGGATCTCAACGAAAGCTAAGATCCCAACTCACGTTAAGGAGTGGCGGTTTGCAAGACCACCCCGATGTGCTGCACACCGAGTACCGTTGATCCCCGTTATTCCAACAAATGGATCCAGCCTTCGGGAAGAAAGCTGACCTTAACCATGTCATCAACAGTCCGGACCAATACAACAAAAAACAACAACCCGTAGCGGGTTCAACGATACGCATGCGATTCATAACCAACGTGTAAAACAACTTAGCATGGCAACAGTACATAATAATATGGCATAACATACCTCATATACGCACATGTGCGACATCGACAACATATATCAATAAACAACAGACAACGCTACTTACCGAGACTCATGAGAAACCGGTACTCACCTCGAGATTACAGGAGGCATATATGAATTCGGGAATCCCAAGAACACACAGAGTCGTCCGAATCACCTAACACATCACGTGTAGGTTCAGTCAACGTCTAAAAGTACTATCATTGCTTCTATGCAAACGTACAGCGAACAACAAACAACAAGTAACCTGGAACAGCTCCTACGACCGCAAGAAATATGTCCTACGGCCGCAGTACACCTTCCGAACACCTCCTACGGCCGCAGGAATGTATCCTACGCCCGCAAGGGTTCCTTCCCAAGAAACCATACCCTACGGCCGTAGGGACCATACCCTACGCCCGCAGGAGTGATTCTTTGGGTGCCAACGGTCGTAGGTTATGTATCCACGCCCGTAGGCTTCGTTCCTTCACCCGTAGGTGGTAAACCTCATAAAATACATAAAACATCCTCTTACGGCCGCAGAAACCTTTTCCTACGGCCATAGAAGGCTTAATATCAATAATCCTGAAAAACACCTCCCTACGGCCGCAAGAACATTTTACTACGGCCGCAGGAACTTCTACGGTCGCAGGAATAAAAACGGCCCCTACGGCCGCAGGAACATTCCCCTACGGCCGCAGGAACTTCCTGCACAGCAAACTTCGTCCCTGTTCTTGGACAGCTGCTGCAACTCGGGTTTTAACACCCCAATCGATCCAAAACTCATCTTTAATTATACCAACACTTCATTTGACATTGTTTGAAGTTTATAAACACTTTTGACAACAAAACTAACCACAAGAACACACCATACACCATCTAAATAGGTTGTGTTTTTCAACATAACTCAAACTAGGTTTAACACACAAAAGCTTACCAACAAGGAAGAAGAACAACGTTTGAAGCTTGTATCTACTGCTGGAATTCACTACAAACTAATTTCCCCTTGATTTCATCTTCAAATCTCCAAAAGGTCAAATGTGTGTATGTTTATGTTATACGTAAGCATGTATGTGTATTTGTGTATGTTTTTGGTGTTGCCAGGGGATAAGAACCCACATAACCGACCCAAGTAGGTTTAATACCCCACGAGGGTATTTCGTTCTCCTATTCAACTTGTTACTCGACTTAGGTTTATCCGTTTCAACTAACGGAGATATCTTTGGAACCATTATCCGAAACCGTTTAATAATTAACCTACTCTATCTATTAACAACACATTTTCAACTTTAACCACATAACCACGTGTACCAACAATTAATCAACAAAACAACTTAAACAACTTGGTTAATGTCAACGTACAACTAAACCAACACAATGTACAACAAGTTACTACTAGGCCCTAAACTAGGGTGTTACAAGAAAAGTATTCTTGTTTTAGAAATTTTGTTAATGTTAATTATTTAACTAAAATTAGATTAATAAATTGTTGGTGCCATGTTTGATGAGTGGTTAAAAGTAATTACCATAATTTAGTTAAGCTAATTGATCGAGTTATTGCTTTAAGAGTTTGCATTATTTGCATAAAAATATGTACTACTTAAATTTAAGTAGTCTTAAAAGTTTTAAGAGAGAGAATGTTAAATGCATTATAAGATAGTATAAATAAATACAAAACGCACTATTTATATGATTACTATTTTAACCATTTTAATTTTTAAGTTGTTCCATTAATTCTACCAAGTTTAAATTTCTATATATCCAAGTATAAAACGATGATTTGATTTCTATTGATTAATGTTTTCATATTTTTTCAAGAATTTAGTTTAATTAACAATATTTCTACAATTTTCAAACAATGGAAAAGCTCATTATCCTATAACCCTTTGCCACTCTTGAGTTTCTACAAGAATTTTTATTCTTCTTTGTATTTTTATAATCAATACACATTAAACATTCTAATCAATATCGTTGTTTAATCTTTCGATTGAAATCGGTGAGTTTCACATTGTTTATGTTTGCATACGGTTCATTTTTATGACATGTTGTTTGGCATTTTATTTTTTATTTGCTTCTCACTAGGTTCTAGATCAAAGTGGGAGATTTACATGGAGTTATGGTATAAAATTCAAGGGCGGTGTGTTTTAATATCTTTATATCTGTTTATATTGTTCATGCTCTTTTTCTAATTTAAGTTCATTATATTGTCTATCGATTATTTTTGTCATATTTAGTCATGTACATGTTAATGATAAACTGAAACTTTGAAATTTTGAATCTACTTATGTAAAACTACAAAAGAAAAAAAAACAACTTGAAGTAAAACTACAAAATAATTACACGATACCAATTTAAAACTTGTAATAAAGTCTTTGCATCAAGACAAACTTAAAAGGTAAATTTTGCATTAAAAAAAACAAACTTAAAGGGTTATATTAATCTGAAGGACTCATTTTTTAAAGTTCGTTTTAAGCATTCAATATATAAACTTAACTACTTAATACTACCACGACTAAGATATCATTAACAACCCTCGACATGCTAGAGTGGTTATCTTTATCTATCATCATTCTAATTTTAAAAAAAAATTATCATTGTCGATATGTTGACATATTAACCATAACAAAACATTGTTTGGTATCTTGATGATCGTGTTT
The DNA here is from genome assembly GCA_947179395.2 of Pulicaria dysenterica. Lineage (NCBI taxonomy): Eukaryota > Viridiplantae > Streptophyta > Magnoliopsida > Asterales > Asteraceae > Pulicaria > Pulicaria dysenterica. Next base: position 101,120,773 of record OX359288.1, on the reverse strand, counting down.
AAACGAAAATGAACATTATAATAAGACATAAATATAAATATATGTTAATATGACATCCGAATACATCACCCTTTTTATGGAAAAAGGCAAATTAAATTGTGATTTGAACAATTAGTATTACTTAATTGGTAGATTTTTAAACAACAAGAAGTTCTCGATGAGTTTAATCTCAATTATGAATTTCTTTCTTTCTTTTTTTTTCTGAAAATTTCAAAGAAAGAAATTTTTAGTCGAATTTTATGTCTCAAGTATCTCAATCTCATGATCATGTAGTCTCTTTTATAAAAAGTTATGGAGTACGTAATCGTGAGCTTTTCACCCTTTAAGATTAATCCTTTTCTTTTGAAATATTAAACTACAAAAACACTTCAAATAACATTTTTAAGGTAAAAGGGTTATATTTATATAAAATTGTTTTGTGTTATGTATCAAACGCTTCCTTTTTCGTATAATAGTTTCACTCTAGATGTTTAAAATGTTCTTATTATTTTTGTTATTTTTCTACAATGATAACCACATCACATGTAATAAGGATGAAATGTCAGTTTTATTTTGATTGACGTAATAGCAATAACATGAATAAATGCAATAGTCAACATTGTTTCTCTAGAAATATTTTATTTAAGTATTAATTCATTCTTTGAATTATTTTAATTTTGCAATCAAATAACATGAACTTTATATTATGTCTAGATCTCGAGTCAATAATACTTATTTGTCTCTTGACTAAATATCGAATTGGTTTTATTTTATTATGTGTTTATTCAAACTTACAAATGCCCTATACCGACTCATTCTATATTAATGTTATTACATCTTAAACATAAAAGATCTAAAAGTATTCGATATTTAAAGCACTATAAACATTGATTTTGAGTGTGTCTGATACGTTATTTTTTGAAGTTATTAGTTTTTTGTATGAAAGGATAACTACAAGTTTATAAAAGGCTGGAAGATTTTTTGTAAATAAAAATCTTTAAATAAAAAGTTTCTTAAGTTAGCTTTTAAAACTAGCTGAATTTTTTTATATACAAAATTACATAAGTATCATCTATAATTGTTTTATAATTTCTCCAATATTTATGATTTATCCTTTTTTTTATCATTTTGTATTATTTAACTTAAGTTACTAGTTATTTTGTCAAACATATATACAAATAAAATATACAGCTTTCAAATGCTTCCATCAAATACACCCTTTATCGAATTAATCCTTTATTGAAGAAAAATACAAAGAACGTTTATTTAAATCAAGCATGATTGCAAGAGTCAACGTGGATCAAGATTTGTTATATGATAAGTTTAAACTGATTATTACTATATGGTATAAATAATAGCATTGTCTAGAAATTAGTGTTATCTGTGATCGTTTTCTAAAATAATCCCTTGGTCAACTCTTGGTTGAAGCTTTAAGAATTTGATTCTTTATTTTTTTAAAGAAATAAGTAAAATATTCAGTAAACTATTAAGATGATTATCTAATATGTTAAAAAGTTGTCCATCTCTAAAGTAATGTGTTTATACTTTATAGTTTCTCATTTTACCCATGATTACATCCAATCACAAAACTAATTAATTATACTTTTTTAGAGTTGTGTGTATTTTGATTTTTGAATAATGAACAGGTATAAAACTAGTAAATATTATATAATTACGATATAACTTTTGTTTTGTAAATAAATATTTTGGACGTGAATAAGTATTTAATTTGCGGTTTTATATGAAAATTTTAACCTGTAAACTGTGGATATAAATAAAAAAAATAAGGGTTTAGTTCATAAAAGTGTATCCAACTTTACACCTTTTGCTATTGTATGTACTGAACTTTCAAACTTACCATTTGATGTATTGAACTTTCAAAACTAATCATTTCAAGTATTTTACCTGCTATAGCAAGTAAAATGGTGATGTGGCATAGGTTTAGCTGATGTGGCCCATGACTTGGCAGCTTCCATGGATTTTTCTTTTTTTTAAATAATCATAAATAAAGAAAAATTTATAATAATAATAATAATTGTAATAACATCATCATCATCGAGGGTGTGCGATTCACCATCATCATCTTCAGTGAGCAAAGTGAGCAGAAAAACAGAGCGTTTCAGAGATCTGGGTATGTGATTTATGGTTTCCACCATCATCATCTTCATCGACTTCAGAGTGTTTCAGAGATTTGGGTATGCGATTTAGGGTTTCCACCATCATCATCTTCAACGACTTCAGAGTGTTTCAGATCTGGGTATGCGATTTAGGGTTTCCACCATCATCATCTTCATCGACTTCAGAGTGTTTCAGATCTGGGTATGCGATTTAGGGTCTCCACCATCATCATCTTCATCGACTTCAGAGTGTTTCAGATCCGGTATGCGATTTAGGGTTTTCACCATCGGCTGTTCTTGTTCATCGATTTAGGGTTTCTTCATCATCGGCTGTTCTTGGTTCGAGTTTGCTTCATGTTCATCGAGGGTATCAACCTGGTTCTGTTCGATCTTCATCCTCGTCGCTGAGAAGTTTTGGGTTCTTGTTCTTGAACTTCATCCTCATAGAAAGGTAAGAGATTTTTGTTCTTTGATGTTCTTGGTTCTTATCTGATTCAATTTTGTTCTTGTTCAGATTTGGGTTCTCTGTTATTGTTGAAATCTGATTGTTGATTGTTGAAATCTGGTTCGGTTTTGGTTTGATTCTTGAAATCTGATTTGTTCTTGTTGATTGTTGAAATCTGATTATTGATTGTTGAAATCTGATTGTTGATTGTTAAAATCTTGTTCAGATTTGTTCTTGTGATTGTTGAAATCTGATTAAGTTTTGATTTAGATTTGTAATGTTTTTGTTCGTGGTTCATATTCCTGGGTTTTTTTGTTGATTAAAGGTTGAAGATGATGAATGTTCTTCATGATATACACAGTTGGCAACAATAATGATGAGGTGGAAATATTGGTATATTAAAAATAAATAAAAAATAAAAAAATTACCGGTTACCTGTTGTATAGGTAACCGGATACATTATTTGGTAACTTTTTGAAAGTTCAATACATCAAATTGTAAGTTTGAAAGTTCAGTACATACAATAGCAAAATGTGTAAAGTTGGATATACTTTTATGAACTAAACCCAAAAAATAAAGATAATAAAGTGTAATTTATGTATAGTTTTTAAAAGGTGAAACCTGGCTTTCAGGGAGGGTGAAGAGTAATGTAGTAAGTAAGAAGTGTGTAAGACCCACCGCCGGTCATTATGATGTCCAACGTTTTCATTTGGCATCATGTCCTTTTCACCCCCTCAACTTTCCCTTTTTTACTTGTGTGCCCGCTTTTTACAACTAGTTTCCTCCTTTTACCTTTTCAACTTTTTTTGTCTTGCTTTTTCTTGCTTTTAATTTTATTTATTTATTTATAGAATATATATAAAAGAGACCAGGAAAAGAAATAAAATATACAAAGATTGGCAATGAGTTTCTAAAATTATATCCTTTGTCGAAACAAGAGGGGTAACTATTGTTCTATTGTAAAATCACTTCATAGGAGTCAACTTTTATCAACATTAATTTAGTCATTAAGTCATTAACAAAGATTGTGAGTAGGTAAGTTAATATTAAGTTGCTTATGTTTTAATACATCCTACAAACACTTGAAAGAATAATTATTATCAAAGCTTTTAAATATTCTATAAGTTACTAGTATAATATATTAATATTTATGTAATGTGATGGTGACAAATAGTTTGTGCTAAAATATATTGTCTGGTTTTAAGAATATAAAGGTATTATATTTACGAAATGTGATGTCAACAAATAATTTCTTTTAGCAACATGTCTGTTTTCTTTCTCCTTTTTCAATTTTCTTTATTACTATATTTACTTATCTACTCTTTTATTGGTTTTTAACGTAACTTTTGAAAAACAATAAAATGTGGAAAAAGATATATAATTATGTTTAATGAGCTATTAAATCATAGTTACTATAAATTAGTTAAAGTAATTAAAGAGATGATTGATTTGACTTTTGCTTTGAATATTATATATAATAGAAGAAGTTAATTTGAGAACCATTCTTAGTGCGAAAATCGCGAAAACCAATCTGACACGTCCAATTCCACCTACCTCAAATGTCATTGCCCACCCATGAATTCCTCAAATGCACCCTGCCACACTCTATCTCTCCACGCCCTCCATCCATAAACTTCTCATATCAAAGGAACGACTGAGACTGTTTTCGCGGTTCTCGAACTAACAACGGTCTCGCATGAACACTCTCTTATATATAATATCAATATCTAGAAAAAGAGAACAGTACTTCACTTTTTAATTCTCAATATATTTTAAACATGCAAACAAAAGTAGCATGCTCATTAGATAGTGTAGTGGTTAGTGCCCTTCAAACTCTTGTTTAAATTTTTTCCTTTTTTCATTTCTTTGTTTTTTCTTTAAATGAAACATGTCTTTTTCTATTGCTTAAATTTTTTCTTTTTTCATTTCTTTGTTTTTTCTTTAAATGGAACATGTCTTTTTCTTTAGTTTTTTTTTAATTTCCCTTTTAGCTGGACATGTATTTGGATTGTTTAACTTATTTTAATATTTCAATTTTTATTATTTATTAAAAGTATGCTTAGTGAGATTACAAGTATAAAGAATGAAATAGTCTTCGTATTATAGTTAGTTCTAATGATTACAATTTTCATTTAGATATACGTAACTACATTGGTTTCTAACTCTACAAATCTACAGTGTGTTTCGTTTTATGAAAACAAAAAACTCAATATTTTATTCCAGTTACATGTAAAACTTCGAAATCTACTTTTTACCTTTCTTTTCATCTTTTTTATTTACTATTACTACTATTATTACTTTCACATATATGACATTATAAGATTATATGACAAGAAACAAAATAAAACATTTTATCTTTTTTATAAAACAATATTTGCTTATATATTTTGTTTTCCATGTTAAAAATATTTAGTCTTTAACACGATTGTTACATATATTAACATTAGTGATGAAAGTTGTGGTTAAGATCCTGAAGTCTTTTACGTTATTATTTATAGAGTTGTTTAGACGTTTTTAATAAAAAAAACTTAAAGAAAATAGTATAAATCCGTATAAATTCAAATCATCCAAAATAGTAATTTCATCCCGCAGTGAAGCGGGGGTAAATGAAACCTTTTTTGTATTATTTACATAAAAAATATATATAACTTAAAGTTAAATACTCTTAATAAGCTAGGGTGAGAAGATTGTTAAACCAATATAGATATAAATATAGATTATATGGTAAATATTTGTTAATCCCAAGTGAAATAACAAGGAATTGTTATCTAATCAACATTTCAAGTAACATAATTTTCGATATTCGAATTAAAAAGTTCATAAATCATCAAAACCGATGGTCGGCAAAACATCAAATTGTCAAATATAGAAACATGATGTATTTGACTAAATGGTGTTTATGTGTGTTTTGACTTTTTAAATGCTTTAACATAAATTTGGGTGTATTATATCGAATACCCACGTACTAACTTAATAATAATATATAATAATCAAAATCGCTTCTAATAACACGTTAAAGTATTTTCTTATGAATGTGACTATACAAGTCAATTTTTGGAAGCAAATCTCCACACGCGATAAAGGGAATTTGTCATCAATATATTTATAGATTAATAATTAAATAAGAACGTTACTACTTAGGGGAGTTTTCAAAAAATAGGATGTTACAAAATTGGGTCCTCCAATTTGATATTATTAATCTCTTCCCTTTGAGCGTGATAAATGATTCCTCCACTTCCAAAAAAATCAATTTGTGATTTGAGCCAATGCACGAAATTAAAAGTTTGAATGAGGCTAAATAATTAATCCAAGAACTTTTAAAGAACGTATCTTTAAATGAAACTTCCTTATTTTTGTTGAGGGCATACAACTTAGGGAACATCCCCATTAGTTTTTTACCCACAATCGCATCATCATCTTTCCATAATTTAACTCTAGAACCATTTGAAGCATTTTTGAAAAAGAAAATAGGATCGAGATTCAACTCCAATATATATACGTTCTAGGTGTTTACATCTTTTAACAATCGCCAACCACAAACGAAACGATGTGGCTATGTCACATATCTAATCCATTATCTATCTCTATCCCATGAATGTCCAAAATGAATTCTTTTAAACACCGCATTTTCACGATAAGGGAAACATTCTTTGCCGTGACATCGATCACAGAAGACCGTCTTCTTCCAACCAAAACTGCACAATTAACTTTTTTCTAAATATGAAAGATATTGCTATATGGAATATATCGATGTATATTTGTGTCTAAATTGTTAGTTCAAAAAAATCTCATCTGGCAATGACAAAAGGCTACGATGATGGATAAGGGTGGAGTGGTTAATTGACAGGGCTAATCATCACTTGATTATTAGGTGTGACTTGATTAACGGAATCATGTTTGAAACTAGAATTAATTAGAAGCTTAACATTAGGTAAGTTGTGGGATTTAATTCATGCATGGGAATTAATTCATGGGCGTGGAAATTAAATTGCATGGTGAATTTGTTGCTTGCGTGGAAAGATAGTTTGAAATTCAAGTTGGAATATAGAGTTTGATTTAGAATTTGAAATATGAGATTTATCTTGTGTTTGTTATTATTATGTACGGCCGAATATAGAGTTTGATTTAGAATTGATTTCTAGTTTGTTGCCTATAAATATCAAAATTAGAATGAAGTTATATGTACATCAGAAAAATCTCTTGAATTATAATAAAGAAGTCTCTAGTTTTCTGTCCGTGAACGTAGGTCGTGTTTTGACCGAACCACGTTAAAACTCGTGTTCGTTTATTTTCTGTTTTTCACATTATTCTAACGCTTGTTTTAAATGACTCGATCCTAACAGTAACGAAGGATATATAGAGAGAGAGGTGGGTGGGGAGGGTCGTCGACTAATTCATGTGTGTGCTTTTATGTATATGAATAATTAACTTAGGATACAAGTAAAAATAGTCAAATAGGATTGTAAATGAACCGGAAAAATACGAACGGAGGCTTGCATTTGGACAGCAGGTAGTGTTTCTGTCGGATTTTACATTTTGGGTTTGAATGTGTAATTTTGCATTTTGGGCTGCATTTTTCATTGAATCATGTTGGATTTGCATTTTGCATTTTCATAATTTTTGCATTTTGGAAGTATCTAAATGACTGCATGTTTATCTTTTGCGTTTTTTGTTTTTTTGCATTCTGTATTTTAGGTTATACGGATTTTGCATTTTAGTTTTGAATGTGTAATTTTGCATTTTGGGCTGCATGTTTCATTGAATCAGCTTTGAGTTTCATTTTTCATTTCATAATTTTGCATTTTGGATGCATCTGGATGACCTACATGATGATATTTTGCATTTTTCGATTTTTTGCATTTTGCATTTAGTATGAACACAGCTCAAAATGCAAAATTTGCATTTCAAAAAAAAGGTTTATGAAATATATCAAGCCCGGTCTTGTTTGAAAGAGGACGAAAAACTGAATCTAACGGTATAATTTTTTTGTTAAAATTCTTAAAAACAAACGAGTTATTAACATTTAAAGTAAACGAGAATTTTTATTTTAAATGCGCAGGTGGAAGAAAGGAACATGAATTTTCTTTTTTATTTCAATTTTTCATTTTTGCCCCTAAACAATGTGTCACGTGTCATCACTAGGAAGGTTCTTTAGGTTCTATGTTTAAGGAAAGTTTTTTATATAACATTACCCTATATATATATAGAAAATGGATCAATATAGAACCATTATTTAAACATAGAACCATAGAACCAATCTGGACCATTGGATTATCAAAATTAATGGTTGAGATTAAGGATGACATAATTGTAATTATCTCCCAACAAACCCACGTTTTTAATAAAAAAAATACCCTCAAAACTTTAAATTGCCATAACTTTTTAAGTTTTGTGAATTTAAAAAAAAAATTATACCAATATTTTAGTTTTTTAATCCTCTTTCAATCAAAACCACTCTTGCCATATTTTTCAAATTTTTTTATGAAAATGCAAATTTTGTTTTGCATTTTGGGTTGCATTTTCAGTTAGTTCTTGTTTGCATTTTCAGTATTGGTTTCAAAATTTGCATTTTTGAAAGCATATGCATAACTTGCATCTTCGATTTTTGCATTTTCGGTTTTTGCATTTTTGCATTTTCAAATTAAACCCAAGTGAAAATGAAAATTTTGAAAAATTTGCATTTTCAAAAAAAATAAAGTTTCAGAAATATATCAAGCCTGGTCTTGTTTGAAAGAGGACGAAAAACTGAATCTAACGATATACTTTTTTTGTTAAAATTCTTAAAAACGAATAAGTTATGATCATTTAAAGATTGGGTGGTTTTTTTTTTAAAGTTTGTTGGAAGGGAGGGGGAGGCCACGTGTCATCACCTAAAGTGGTTCTTTAGGTTCTATGTTTAAGTAATGTTCTATATGTAACATGACCCTATATATATATATATATATATATATATAGAGAGAGAGAGAGAGAGAGAGAATGGATCAACATAGAACCTATGCTTATACATAGAACCTAAAGAACTAATCCTAACCATTAGATCATACCATTGTGTGGCTGAGATTAATTTAAAAACAAATATACCAACAAATGTGTCTCACGCGCCTTTTATGTATTAAAGGGGTATTATGGGGAATTTAATATATATACTTTGTCAAAAGTTACAGCACTCCATTGTCATTTCCAAGAAGATATCTGTCAAAAGTTGCAGATTAAATCCAAGAAGATTCATATGATCTTTTTGCTACCTGCCATGTAAAATCCAAGAAGATATCTTTTTGTTTTAAAAATCATTCAACACATTTCTTCTCTCCATTCAAATCAAAACCCATATCCAACGCAACCATACGAGAATCTATATTTTAGCCGGCCACCATCACTTGCGTTTATTGTCGCCGGCCACCATCGCCTGCGTTTATTGTCGCCGGCCACCATCACCAGCGATTATTATCGTCGGCCACTCTCCAGTGAAGCAGATCTATATAGATCGATGGATGATACGGTCTCGAAATGAAGCTGTAGAACAATCGCAGATTTTTTTTCGTTATCTAGCTCGTCGTTTTTCTCCTCATCGTTATCTCTCCCCCATTTGTTGCAATGCTTCAGGAACAATAGGTGATTCTAGACAATTGATAATGAAGAAATCAAGACCAGACCATTGCTACCGAGATCTATATGTACGTGAAGAGACAATAGAAAGTAGATGGAAGGTTTTTTTTATGGTTGTTTTTGCATTTTCATTCTTCTGCATTTTTTATTCTTTGTATTTGAATATGGGCTGAGTTATTATGGTCTTTTATGTTTTTTGGGTTTTTTTCTTGTAAATGATGTTGAATGATATTGCTGAAACATATATTTTGGTATTTTTTTAGTGGATTGTATCAAGGTTGTGCATTTTAGTTGGATGCATTTTCGTTATTTGCATTTTAGTTTTTGAATGTAGGTTGGATATGCATTTCCAGTTTATTGAAACATTTTGGTTTTTTGCTTTTCTAGCTCTTATCATTTTCATCTGGGTTTTATTTAAGTTATCATCTTCATTTTGGTTGTATTTTTGTTATCATCTTCATTTGGGTAGCATTTTGGTTATCATTTCCATATGGGTATTTTGCATTTTAGATCTCTTTACTTCACTAGTAATTTTTTTTCTTTTTCTAAGTCACCTGCATTTTTGCCAGACGATTTGCATTTTCGTAGTTGTATATTCAAACTTCTTTCTTTCAAACCATTTGCATTTTCGCGGCTACATATTCAAAATTCTTTCTTTCAAACTATTTTGCATTTTCATTTTTTGCATTTTAGCATTTTGAAAATGAAACCCAGATGAACATCCAAATTCTGAAACATTTACATTTTCAAAAATAAAAAAAGTTTCAGAAATATATTAAGCCTAGTCTTGTTTGAAAGAGGACGAAAAACTGAATCTAATGATATAATTTGCTTGCTTAAACTATTAAAAATGAAGAAGTTATGATCATTTAAATGTTTGAGTGAGTTTTTTTTTTTAAATTGCTTGCCTGGAGTGTTGAAGGGGGAGACGCGTGAGGGTGAGGCTTTTTAACTGATTTTCCACTTTTGCCCTTATTTCAATCTGACACGTGTCACCACCTAAGGTGGTTCTTTATGTTCTATGTATAAGGGTGGTTCTATGTGTAACCTTACCCTATATATATATATATATATATATATATAACCTAATTGAAACCTAGAGGACTCAGATGTACGCGGTCTAACCGGTTTTACCCGTGACCGTTTCCAAAGCATCCCCGTGGCCATCCCTAATTGATACCTAGAGGAACTTGAAACCTTGACCACCCCTATGGGGAGCAAGTGCCTTACCCCCAGGCCATTAGGAGATGATTATATATATATATATATATATATATATATATATATATATATATATATATATGTGTGTGTGTGTGTGTGTGTGTGTGTGTGTGCGCGCGCGCGCGCACGCATGTGTGAGAGAGAGAAAGAGAGACTATATGTATATATAAGTATGTATATAGGGTAAACTAACATAAACGATCATGGCCTTACGTTCTTTTAACTAAACAAACATATATTTTTGTTATTGTTTGTTAGTTTACTTAATAAAAGAACTTTTCTCCAAACGGTTCATAAACAATTCATCTAACATCCGATTCGTTAGCAATCCTAAGTTGAAGGTTTTCAAGTTTACGGACCTCATTGAAAACAATTTCTTTTTTAGACTCATAATTTAGGATACGTAATTCTTTGACTTTAGATGTATAATATCATTGCCATAGACCCGTATTAAACTCAGGTATCAATAATTATATTTTTTTAACTTAATATTTAAGCAAATCATTCATCATCATATAGCAGATCTATAATATTTGACCCCCAGTCATATTATTTTATTATAACAAGTGTTAAGTGTATATCACCAAGGTTATTCGTATGGCTCTTCGGGTTTTTCCTCGGCTTACGATCCGGTGTGTTGGGTCAGTCTACAACAACCATACGCCCCTCAATATTGGATGTTGGGTTTATGGGGCTCAGCGTTCCCTCGAGCCGGGTAAATCCGCGACTCTTAAACCCACCGCTCCTGTAGCAATGCAGGAGCATCCCACATTGGTGAGGCAAGGGAAATTCATCCTCCTTATAAGGAGGGTGGATCTTACTCTTACCAATTGACGCGTTTTAAAGCCGTGAGGGAAAACCCAAAGCGGACAATATCGTTAGTCGGTTCCCTGGTAACGGTCCTAACAATTGGTATCAGAGCCGGGGGGCCGCACCAATGTGGGGGGGGGGAATGTTGGGTTTATGGCTCTCAGCGTTCCCTCGAGCCGGGTAAATCCGCGACTCTTAAACCCACCGCTCCTGTAGCAATGCAGGAGCATCCCACATTGGTGAGGCAAGGGAAATTCATCCTCCTTATAAGGAGGGTGGATCTTACTCTTACCAATTGACGCGTTTTAAAGCCGTGAGGGGAAACCCAAAGCGGACAATATCGTTGGTCGGTTCCCTGGTAACGGTCCTAACATTGGATGAGTAATTCACTAATTTGATTTCCCTAACCCAAGCTTTCCTCCTCTCTTTTTATTCCTTCTCCCTTTTCTCTCTCTCTCTCTCTCTATATATATATATATATATATATATATATATATATAGGTAAAAGTTCAAACGATTCTCTCTCTCTCTCTCTCTCTCTATATATATATATATATATATATATATATATATATAGGTAAAAGTTCAAACGAGAACTGTTTTTCGTACGAGAACTGCGAGAACCAATCTGAGCCGTTCAATTCTCCCTTCTTTAATGTCATTGCCCACCCATGAATTTCTCACATGCACTCTGCCACACTTGATCCCCTCCACGCTTTCCATCCATGATCTTCCCATATCCAAGGAACGGCCGAGATTGGTTCTCGCAGTTCTCGTACGAAAAACAGTTCTCGTTTGAACTTTTGCCTATATATATATATATATATATATATATATATATATATATATATATATATATATATATATATATATGAGAGGGTTCCATTGATAACCGATTTTAATGCAAGAACCGCGAGAACCAATCTTAGCCATTGATTTGATAAGTGGAATTCATGGATGGAGAGTGTGGGGGATCAAGTGTGGCATGGTGTATGTGAGAAATTAATGGGTGGACAATGACATTGAAAGAGGGGGAATTGGACGGCTCAGATTGGTTCTCGCACTAAAAATGGTTCTCAATGGAACTTCTTCCTATATATATATATATATATATATGGGACGATTCAAACGAGATTCGTTTTACGTACGAGAACTGCGAGAACGTGGGGGGATAGAAAATTAAATGAGAATGAGAATAAAAAATTAAATGAGAATGAGAGACTCAATATCAACCCGTTCATTTTGTAAGTTGAATTTATGGATGGAGAGCGTTGAGAGATAGAGTGTGTCAAGGTGCATGTGAGAAATTCGGGTAGGCAATGAAATTGAAGGAGAGAATTGGACGGCTGAGATTGAATCTCTCATTCTCATTGAATTTTTAATTCTTATTTGAACCTCTCTCTCTCTCTATATACATATATACATATACTATATTATAAAGTATTTACACCTTTTGCTTAAACTCTTAATTTTTAAGTGTTTTAAAAATACTAAATTGCCCCTTATATAAACTAAATTAAGTAACTATTATATATAATTAATGAGATTCTTATATTTCATTTTAATAACTAAACTTTACATATTTAAGAAAACCAAAGTCAATTCAATTTTCTTAAAAGTCAAAGCCAATACTAATTACCTTAATTATTAAAAAGTATTTTTATAAAAAAATTTAATTATGGAGAATAGAAAAGTAAAGGAAATAGAAAAAAAGATAAATTAAATAGACATATCACCAATCGAAAATTATTCGCCGTCACCGAATTACATAAATACCATACTCCTTACGTATTGAAAATGGACATGTAAAGGAGTAGAAATTATTCATTGCCGCAACATTACGTGGGTATCATGCTAGTATATATAAAGCATTTAACACTTTCTCTTCTAAAATTATCTCTTATATTTTAAGTAATTTTAAATTACTAACTTACCCCTCATTTAAACCTATTTGAAAACTATTGAATTGACTAATTAGATTCATAAAAACCATTTTAATAACTAAACTTTTCATAAAAAAACAATGTTTAAAATGTCAAGTCAATGCAAAATTAGATTTCAACCTATAAGATATTAAATAAATTTAAGATAAAACAAAAAGCCTCCATAGGTATATAACTTTAACTATTTTATCATATAACAAATATTTTAATTTAAGTATTAGAAATTTGTATAACTAAACCTCATAAACCAACCTGAATTTATAAATACTCATACAAGTAAAATAAAAAGTTTAATTTATCTTATATTTAACATTTAACATTATTTACTTGAATTCTTAAAATTTAAGTAATATAAAATTACCAAGAATATCCTTAACTTTTTTTAAACACACCAAACAGACCATCATATCATACATACACAATTCATCATTCATATCAACACAATTCCGAAAGTCATTGATATGTTTCATCATCTTATATTATAAGTAGATTTTTTTCTTAATTATTATTTATTTTCAAAAGTTAGTTTAGAAATTAACGTTAGATCTTCTAGATCAAGATCTAATTGATAGTTAAGATTTATTTTTTCATTCTCACTTGAATATTTGTTCTCACAATAAACATCCCCAATATGTATATTTTAAAATAAAAATAAGTAAGGTAAAATTGGGTAGGCTATATTAACTTTTAAGTTGAAAAGAGGAAGAAAAGAAGATCATGTGAAGCATATGTGGCATTCGAGCTGGCTTACCTGAAAGGTAAGCTAATACTCATGGTCTAAGGATACAGTTTTTGTAATAAAAGAAAAGCTAATCAAAATGTTCAGGTCCTTATGTTGTTTGAAAAATTAAAAGTTATTATAAATGTGTTATTATTTGAAATCTTTTCTATCACATAACAAATATGTACATCAACCAATTATATATTTCAGTTAAAGTCGTACACTTACATAAATTGATAAATATAAACTAAGGAGGATTCCAAATAGATGCACTATTAATTTAACGAGTAATTCAGATGCTACTCACTTAGTTATGATCAAGTAGGCAGTAAATGTATCGGACGTTTGTGAATGATCTGACGTGAAGTTCGTTTATGTTTGTTTATTTAATTAATGAACAAACATTAATATAAACATTTTTTGTTTAGTTAACGAATGAACACCAACAATGGTCTCGTTCACTAGTTTTTTTCGTAAATGTTTGTTTATTCGTTTGCTTATATCGAACATGCATACATATATATAGGACAAGGTTCAAAAGATAATTGTTTTCCATATGAAAATTTGCAGAACTAATCATGACCCTTGATTAATGGCTAATAATTGTAATGGCTGAGCTTATTCATGATTAATTAATGAGGGATATTATAGAAAAATCAAACTTAACTCATTGATGACGGAACACAATTTACGGTTGGATAAATGTATAAATGACCAAAATACGCCTATTAACGAGACATTAATAATGTTATAATAATTCTCGCACAAAAAAGAGTTCTTATTTGAACTTTCCCTAAAATATATATAGTGTTTGTTTATGCTTAATAATGTTGAACTTGCATTATATTGTGTGTATCTCTCTCTATATGTGGATATTTGTGTGAGTATTCCTTCATTTACGTTCATTTATCATTTCAGCGAAAGAACAGATATATACATGAACTAACTAACTTTTAAACAATTATAGACAAAACTATTTCTTCGTTCAGTAAAGTTAAACGAATAAATATAAAAATTTATTCATTTATCCGTGCTTGTTCATTTATCTGTTCGGCAGACGAATGAACACGAACAAGTACCGTGTTCGTCCGATTCATTTAGACCCTAAAATCGACTACTACATCAATGATCTAATTGGTTGATCTCATAGATCCCGTCTCTCTAGACTTCAAAGTAGGATTAGTGATTTGTAAAATCAATATTGTATGTAGCAAACCTAAAATGACATAATTATCCTTTACAAAACATGATTATGAGTGTAGCAACACTTAACTTATGTGCTGCAACAATACACATCCTTTTCCTTGAGTATAAATAACACATTGTTAATTTGTTAATTGTTAATAGAAAAATGATATATCATCCTACTATTTGCTTCTACCAGATAACATATGAAATCTATTCATTATTCTTTCTTAACTTCTCCATTGATTTTAACATCTGTGTTGATCTTGTTAATATGAGGTGATAGTAGTAAAATACATGCTTTAGTTCACAAAAATATATATATCTAACTTGTCATGTTTAGATATTAAGTGTATCAGACTATACAAGTATCTATTATGTGTATCAAAATTTTAATTTGTTGATAAGAAATAAAAAATGTATAACTTTAATGCATACAATAAAAATTTAATACATACAATAGCGAAATATTAAATATTTGACGCGTACTATACAAACTTTTAAAATCCATCATACATAAAAATAAACATAGGTAGATATATTTCAATGACTTAAATCATACGATATATCACCTCCCTTGTTAATAATAGGAGATGGAAAAGAACCACTAGGTAAAGACAGCTTGCATGATAATTTTCAACAGAAGTACAAAGTGCAATTATATATTCCGCTTAAATATCTTTTTAATTCAATTATCAAAATCTGACTATTGTTGTAAACGCAGTCTTCTTGTTGTAATTATTATTTAAAACATTAAATATTAGTTTTTTAATGGAAATGTATTATTATATAGTTAAATAACTCGTGAATCGGACATAATAAACAATCAATGAGGACAAACTTATGGTATATATTATTAATAATAATAATAATAATAATAATAATAATAATTATTATTATTATTATTATTATTACTAATATTATTATTATTATTATACAGTTTGTTAATATAAATAGAACAGTAGCTGATTTAACATTTATTGTATGATATTAATCTTTAATTTAATAAATCAATTTAAATTTTACAATCTTTGACAATCCATTTATTTAAAACGGAAGAATCAATTTTTACTTTTATAAGTTAAAATAATATGAATATATTTTGAATTTATTTTGGGTTAAGTATCAAAAAGTATACCGAATTTGTCACTTTTTGTTATTGTGTATACCCATATTTTAAAACTACCGTTTAGTGTATCTAACTTTCTAAAACTACCAAATAATGTATTGGGGTTACCTCTTGTTCAGGTTGCCTATATTATCTATTATTTTTATTTATTTTTATCTCCTAAAATTACATCTCATATGCCATGTCATTTTATAAATTATTTTTATCAATAATAATGAAGAACACAAGAACAACATCAAGAACATAAGAACACCATCAAGAACACAAAAACATCATGAAGAACATTACAAACCAGAAACCAAATCTGATGATGGATCTAACAGAAATCAAAAAACAAATCGCTAACAGATGACCAAATCACTAATTTGTAAACAAAAACCCTAAATCGTATGAACAGAAAACCAAATCCCTAATCTGTAAACAGAAACCCTAAATGAAACAGATCTCGTATGAACAAGAACAAGAAGCATATGAACATAGATGAAACAGATCTCGTATGAACATAGATGAAGAAAAACCCAAATCGCCCAAACCCTAACCTGAAATCGCAGCCAAATCGCCCAAACGCAAACAAACTTCGAAACCCTAGATGGTGGCTGCCATGGTTGCGATGGAGATGGTGGCTGCCATGGTGGCGATGGAGATCTATGAAGAGCCCTAATCTAACAGAACTATAAAGAACCCTTCGTAACAGATATGTGAAAAACACAACCCTTCAAAATCGATAAAGCCCCAAATTCACCTTCACAATCGGGACCTTTGATGAAGATGATGACTTTAATGAACTGTACCATGGCAGATGAACAATCGAAGAACTCACAGATCTGTAAACAAGAACCCTAATTATGGGTAGATGAATCTGTCGATGGTGCATGAAAACCCTAAACTACAGTCGCCGGAGGTCGATGAATCGGTCGATGGTGCAGTCTAGAACGAAGCAGAGACTGGAACGAATCTGTCTATGGGTAGTCGATGAATCTGTCGACGAATTGCCGGAGGCCGATGAATCTATCGATGAATTTGTCTTTTATTATTACTATTATTATTAATTATTATTATTATATTTATTGTATTTTCAATTATCTTTAAACAAGGATTATACATGTCAGCTCCAAATCAGATGCCACCTCAGCAAAACCTACGCCACATCAGCATCACCTATTAAACAGGTAACCGGATACATAAAATGGTAGTTTTGGTAAGTTGGATACACTAAATGGTAGTTTTCAAAATTGGGTATACAAAATAGCAAAAAGTGACAAATTCGATACACTTTTTGATACTAAACCAATTTATTTTTAATAAGAAAATTATTCAAATATATGGAGTACTATATTAAAATGTTATGTGATATATTTAATAGGTTATAAAATATTAAAAAAACTATATATAAAGGTCTAACTTTTTTTGAAATTTGTTAGTATTGAATTTATTTTATATATTTTTTTGTATAACGTACGGATTTTGATAAATTATGTATTATAGATTGTATCATAAATTTACTATTAAAATTCAAAAAATCTATTACATAAGTAATCAAACTTTGAAATATATTTTACAACATATAAAATATACTATATATATATATATATATATATATATATATATATATATATATATATATATATATATATATTAAGGATTATATATAATTTTTATGTTATTATTTTTTTAAACTTTAAAATATCGTTTTTGTCCATCCTGATTAATAAATTTCGTATTTATGGTTAAATTTAAATTATCATATTTAATCAAAATTCGTAGTTTTATCATTTTACAATATTTATAATCATTTTAAGTTCTTTTCAATTATAGCCAATAAATTAATTAATTGTCCCTATTTGTTACAATAATGATCGATGACTTCTACAAGAAATATATTGTGTTTCATCATATTATGATACCATGTTTAGATCGTCATGTTTATTCTTTCACTCGTCACTCTTCTACTGCTGGTCTGGGTATTGATAATGTTGTATGTTGTCTTTTTTCGTTTTTAATAAGTTTTTGATATCTTTTTGATATTAGTATTTAATATTTATTATTTTTTTAAAATCTAACTCATGTATTACACAAACATTTAATCTAGTATAAATATGAAGAGCTAATAATTGGATAACCTAATGACACCAATCCTAATGAATTTAAAATGTAACCCGTTCAATTTAAAAGTTATATGCCCAAATGGTGGTCCCATGACCACGAGAAAAAGTTGCGTAAATTATGTCGATTGTAGGGCTATAAAAGCACACTCTTGCTTTTTTTAATGTTTAATAATTGGTTTGGTCATCAAGTTAGGATTACATTATTCATATGTTTGTAAAATTGGTTAGAGCGGGAAATGAGATTGAAATTTTATAGAAAGAAAGTGGAGTTTTTATGTTTATAAAAGGAGAAAACTTGACCTGATATATGGATGGATACGAATTTGATATAAGTTTATACTCGCAGAGAGAAAGATTTGTAAGTTTTTTTATATGGTTTTACTATTACTCTGATACCCGTGGAGATTTAAAAGAGCCAAGCGTTACGTAAATCAAGAAAAGTCAGTTTAAAATTATAAAAGTTTATCATGTACTTTAAGACTCGAGCTCTGCTCGCTAATACTCGGTTACTTCATGAGCCTAAACAAACCTAAAGGCTAAATCCCAACTAGTTAATATAACTAAGTAACTAACATTTAACGACCGGAATAGTCACATAAATCCAACACATAAAATTTTCGAACATTTCAATATTCTAACATTTTGTCAATACCAAATTCAAATCCTCTTTTCGTATATCAACGAACGCAGCAAACCACCAAATAATCTACAAAAACACGTTCAAGACATAAATTCTGTAAATATATTTAGGTATAATTAATATGCAATTTTAAATATAATTTATCACGAGACATCTTGTGAACTCTTTTTCAATAAATAATCATGTAAACTTAATTCAAACTTTTACAACCAACCACACACACACACACACACACACACACACACACACACACACACACACACATATATATATATATATATATATATATATATATATATATATATATATATATATATATATATATGTGGGAGGGTTCAAACGAGAACTGTTTTACGTACGAGAACTGTGAGAACCAATCTCAGCCGTTACTTAGATGTGGGAAGTTCATGGATGGAGAGTGTGGAGGGGATCAAGTGTGGCAGGGTGCATGTGAGAAATTCATGGGTGGGCAATGACATTAAAGGAGGGGGAATTGGACGGCTCAGATTGGTTCTCGCAGTTCTCGTACGAAAAACAGTTCTCGTTTGAACTTTTGCCTATATATATATATATATATATATATATATATATATATATAGGGGAGGGTTCATGCGATAACCGTTGTTAGTGCGAGAACCGCGAGAACCAATCTCAGCCCTTCCTTGGATATGGGAAGTATCATGGATGGCGAGCGTGGAAGGATGGGGTGTGGCAGGGTGCATGTGAGGAATTCATGGGTGGGCAATGACATTGAAGGAGGGGGAAGTGGACGGCTTAGATTGGTTCTCGCGCTAACAACGGTTCTCGCATGAACTTTTGTATATATATATATATTAATCTTTAAAATAAGACGTATATTTTATTAGCTTGTTTTCACCGTTGCTAAAATAACCTTGGTATGCATCGTGCTAAAAACATGTTATCTTAAATGGTTTACATTTTTGGCAAACATCAACCACAACATTTGATAACACAAATTCATGATATATAAAGAAGTAATTAATTGGATAACCAAACGACACCGAACATAATTAATTTATAATCTAACCCCTTCTATATTAAGCTAAATGCCAAAATGGTCCCATAACCACTTTGTTAGTTTATTTAGTAAGGCGAAACAAGCAGAGACTTGTCTTTCTTTGTTAGTTTGTTTTTCTTGTTTAATAATGTTTGGTGATTAAATTGAGGTTACATTATTTACATGGTAGCTGTGTGTAGGGTAGGAAGAAATACTTGAGAGATCATGATAGAGCCTCATGGGGTGTTATTGTGTCAAGTGAAAAGGCACCAAATAAAGACTAGATTTGGGGCCATTGCTTTTTTTAACTTTAATACACAGAATGGTTGATTAGATTGGGGGTCCTCATTAGTAATTATAAGAAGCTTCATTGTCACATGTGTCATTAAGAGTTTAGTTAATAGTTGACACTTGACAGAACAGATTAGTACACAGTTTAGGAAATGGAATTTTAAGCATATTAGTCTCTTTTTTTATACCTAAATTTCACATTAGCGTATAACATTATTTTGTTTTCTTTCTCTTTCTTACCCGAATACGTAGTATAGCATAACCTAATTTTTTCCTCAC
This sequence comes from Pulicaria dysenterica, assembly GCA_947179395.2. NCBI lineage: Eukaryota > Viridiplantae > Streptophyta > Magnoliopsida > Asterales > Asteraceae > Pulicaria > Pulicaria dysenterica. The sequence goes on along the minus strand of OX359288.1, from coordinate 101,100,284 downwards.
TTTTTTTATTATTATTTTAATATATATGTAAGAGAAAGGAGAGACGTATGATCAGGTGTCAGGAATCGATTGCCTCCCCCTTCGGGTACCACAAAAGCTAGTATATCGGTGTTGAAAACAAATACGAGGAACCTCATGAACTAACCTGTATGCGAACCCGAGACCGGTATGCATGGACAGATGGACTTTGGAGTATTAGGCGTTCCTTGTATGTTCAAGTCCGTCGTATTAGACAAAAGTTTATATTTAGAAGTATGAATAAGGTTTGTGTGTATGTTCTGCAGTTGTTTTAAGAGTAATTATATATATTAATACTTATCGATTGTGTGTGTACTTTTATGTTTCTATTTTCCCATCTCACTTTCATATGCTCAACTATTTTATTACCTCAAATCATAATAAATGAGTATGTTAGAACATAAGCAGAAAAAATAAGCTTATTTAAAGTTCTTTCTCTTTGAATGCGGGTAAGTTACTAAATTACTAAACAAATCTTTGTGAGTTTTATGTTGTTAGCTTTGTTTTTTATATTGGAATCGATTTGCACTAATCTAAAGATTCTTTAAGCACATATTTGTGTGAGAGTTTCTGTTTTTGTTGCGTTTAAAAAATATAAGAACCAAAACATTAATTGAGCATTTCAAGACGTATACTCAACTAAAATTTATGATTTTGGTGTTACTGGAAAGATAATAACATTGCCTATGAGAATATATAAAATGAACGAACCGAACCATGAAAACTTGAGTCGATTTTGCGAAAACAAGTAGAAGATGCATTATTCGATTTTGGTTATAAAAAAAAACTTTGGCTTTGAAATTCTTGATGAATACTCGATTAAAAATCATGGATCTTGTTGCAAAGGAAACACTGCAAAAAGAACGAAATAAAATAGTCGAGAATTGGTCCTATTAATTTAATTACCAGAAAAGCCTTTGGCCCAGTACTTTGAACGAGTCTTGGGAGTTGGGCCTGGGATTTTGTCATTGGGTTACTATTCTGGACCGGATCCGTGTTGTGGCACTGGCCACTGGGCAAGTGGGCCTGGCAGTTGATACCGGAAAGTTTTCTTAATTTAACCAATATTTAAAGTGCGAAGGGGTGAGAATTAATTATTGATCTATTATATCTAACGGTAATAATTCTTCTTTGAAATTGTTGGTCATTGCAATTTATTGTTAAGTAATAAATAAAACAAAGGTCAAACGTAGATTATTCAGTCAAATAAAACAAGGGTAAAAATTAAGTGTCACCTAAATATCCATTCTCATTAAAAACTTCTCACTGTTTTAAGTTATGTATTTAAAAGTTCTAGATTTTCATGAAACTTTATAAAATATATACATGGGCTATATTTGATATTTTATGCAATATATAAAATAGATTAGATACACCAGATACATGAGTTAGTTTAAAAGATGATAAATATTAAATATCAATAAGAAGTTATTAAATAATCATAAAATACGAGAAAATAAGTTTTTTTAAAAATTAATGTCGACATATGACGTCAATGTTGGGAGTCTGGGACCAGTGGTGGAAGCGCCGATGCGAAGGAAAGACAGACGTAACAGGAGAAACGTTGTATCATGATACGAATAGGTCTAATATTTCTAGTGGAATCCATTGATCAACATTGTTATACTTAAAGCAAATATATTATTGTTACAATTAGGAAAATATGGTCTAAGTGCTCAAGTGTTCATTGGTTATAATTAAAAAGAATTTAAACCAAACGTAAAATATTTTAAAATGATAAATCTAAGAATTTGAATGCATATGATATTTTAACATGTTATAATAATACAAATGTTATTTGTAATAAAAGGTGATCAAATATAATACTTTAAGGTTTAAAAATGTATATATGAAAATTTTGTTATAAATTAGAGTAAAAAATATGAATCCAAATTTGACCAAAGAATATATGACTTAATTTCAATTCTATCAAAATAGATGGTTCAAATTTGATAATTATCTAAATTAATAACAATGATTGTTTAATAGATTTTATTAATGTTAGTCTTTTTTATATTAGAAGATATTAATGTAAAAGTAATTATGAGATTATCCGTGGAGATTATATTGTTGAGTAATGTCTCATATCGGTACAAAAGTAACTTTGTAATGTGCTTAGTAAAGGTTCCGGGCTACTACATTTTTTGTCAATTGGTTTTGTTTTGGAACCTTACAAATTTACATGGTATCAAAGCAAGTTTCACTTGTGGTTGGTCAACACGTAAGGCGTGTTGAGTAATATTTAACATCGAACAAAAAGTGACTATGTAATATGTTAATAAAGGTTCTGGGTACTCTTTTTGTAAACTATTGGTTTTAAGTTAAAATCATACAAACTTACATATATTTGATATTATATACATTTCATTATATTCAATATATGTGTGGCACGAGTGGTATAATGAGACAATTGTGAATAACACGTGATTTCCAAATTACTTTGTATGTTTTGGATGCTTAAAGAAAATAATTAAGCATACTTACGAAACGTGACAACGACACGTAATTAATGTTATGAATTAGAAAAAAAAGTCAAAAAAATGAGAAACAGTTTATATTAAAATGTCTAAAAGTTCGAGACTAACAAGAACAAAGTTTAAATTTACAACCAAACAATTTGTTATTGGGTATAATCTGATTTATTTATAACTAATTGATATCACATATCTAATCTAATAGATATGTAAAAGAAAGATAATACAAAAAATAATATCATTTGCTCTTACAAAGAACTGAAGAAGCAATTGCTTATTCTTGTACATTAACAAGTAATTACTTCTCCCAAAATCATGTTCAGCACATCTAGAAAACCATGCTGCCAAACAATTTTCTCTTATAAAAGGAGCAAAACCCACTTCAATTTAGCCAGTACCATAATATTGGATAACGTTGTAGTGCCCATTTAAATTAGGTTATTGATTAATAATTTATACACTTGTGATTATATATATATATATATATATATATATATATATATATATATATATATATATATATATATATATATATATATATATAATATTGGTAAGGTTATATATAGAACCTCTCTTAAACATAGAATCTAAAGAACGTGACATTATACAGAGGGGTAAAACTGGAAAATAAGCTCAAAACATTCAGCCACTCGCCTCCACATTGACATTCCAGGCAACCAAATTTTTCTAAAAAAAAACCACTCAAAAATTTAAATTATCATAATACTTTCGTTTTTAAGAATTTAAGCAAGAAAATTATATCACTGGATTCAGTTTTTCATCCTCTTTCAAACAAGACTAGGCTTGATATATTCTTTAAACTTTTTTTTTGAGATGCAAAATTTTTAAAATTTGCATTTTCATACGGGTTTCCATTTCAAAATGCAAAATGTAAAAAAATTAAAAATGCAAAATATCAAAGATGCATGTCATGGATGCTTTCAAAATACAAATTATGAAAATGTTAAATGCAAATACATTCCAGTACATCACTAAATTAGCAAATGAAAATGCAAACTAACAACTCCCATCTGCATTTCACTAAGTGATTCAATGAAAATTACAGCCCAAAATACAAATTACAAATTCAAAACAAAAATTGCAGATTACTTATTCAAAACAAAAATTGCAAATTCCATACACAACACTTAAATGTAAAATTTTCAGAAAATGCAAAATAATACAATGAAAATGCAGCCAAAAAATAAAAAATCATCACAAAATACAAATTACATATGCAAATTCAAAATGCAAATTACTTGTTCAAACCAAAAATACAAAATTTATATATAACACTACAATACAAAATTTCAGAAAAAGCAAAATGAAAATATCACTACAATATAAAAAAAAGCAAATGAAGATCTTGTCGACGTATAAAGATACCTTAGATCTGAAAAGAGCCGTATAAGCAGCTTCAGCAAAAGGATGAAAATGAAAAGCTTGACAAAACAGTTTCCTCTTGAAATTTAAGCATTTGGCTTTCGCTTCGCAACAAAGCTAAGCTTGAATACAATAATACTTAAATCATGCAAAATAGTAACTACAACATTAATTAGTACACAAAATATTATGTCACAAATAATTACGTAGTTCCTGCTTGGGTTTCATCGACGGTGGCTTGAAGCGGCCGGGATTTTATCGACGTATAAGGGTTACTCGACGGTGGCTTGAAGCGCACGGGATTGTTCGTCGGCGATTTGAAGGGTTACTCGACGGTGGGTTGAAGCGGCCGGGATTGTTCGCCGGCGAGTTACTCGACGGTGGCTTGAAGAGGACGGGATTGTTCGTCGGCGATTTGAAGGGTTACTCGATGGTGGGTTGAAGCTGTCGGGATTGTTCGCCGGCGAGTTACTTGACGGTGGCTTGAAGCGGCGGAGATTTTTCCTCGGCTATTGTATATATGATGCAGGTTTGGGGGGTCGATTGTCTAGAGAGAGAAAAGTAAATTCCCAGATGTATTTATATTCCCAAACTCCCTTTAGCAGACTAATATACATTGTTGAATAATATAACAGTTTAATATTTTTTATTATTGTTAAATCTAAGCCCTTGGATCACAGATCTAAAGGTCTAAAATAGATCTCCGGCACCATCGCTAGCCCTGCTATGTATGTCGTCGCAAATAAAGTGTTTTTCTTCATGAATTCTCCTACGAGGGACGAGTTTCCTAGATTTTTGTAGAAACTTAATTAGCTAGTATACACCAAAATGTGATTTTAATTATGCAACAAATATGTAGTTGTTTTTAAGATGGAACAAATATAGGTGGTATCTTGTTCATACAAATAATTACGATATTGACAGGCATATATATTAAAATGCATTGCACGAAATGTGTGTCTCATGCATGTGGACCGATACCTAAATTGGTGGTGCTATTTCAAGATGGAATTCCTTGTCATTTTACGAAGATGTTATATTTTGTACATGTGATTTGTTCATGCTCAAAATTAATGCATTCTAGTTCTAGTTCTAGTATTTATGAAAGGTCACTTATTGAGGTACATATATATGCATGGCATGAATGGTGTGGGAAAAGAGGTATATTACATTTTTTTATTTTAACACAAGCATACTTTAACCGATTACGTTAGGATATTGTTCTAAAAGTTTTTCTATAAGGAGGAAGATAAATATTTTAAATTGTTCGGACATTATTGTTCAATTTATTATTTTCATACACATCAGTTTTCTCTTCCATCCTTGTTTCAACTCACAAACTCTCATATTCATCCCAGACAACATTTATTTATTTTAAGAAAAAGAAGATAAAAAAAGGTAGATTTCGAGGAAACCGATAGCGAGAAGGAAGAGATCGGGTAGGTAGTGGGTCGATACTGGTTTAGGTCAAATTAGGTTATTTTGAAAAAAGGTCATCAAATGTGTTTGGGTAAAAACATATTCGGATCAATATAACTCCAGTTTGAAACATGCTTTTTTTAATATTAATAAAAATGAAACTTGTAGTTCAATGACTTAACTATTAAAAAAACACTTAAAAATAAGAAAAACAAAGAAACAAACACCAACAAAGATTAAATAATTTAGAAAAAAAACAAACAAACGCAACAAACAAAGGTTACTCAGTGTCCTGGGTGATTTAAATATGAAAAAAATACTATAGAATCATATCATCATTTAAAATCTTATCAAACTTTCCCAGTCATGTAACTTCTAAATCTTTCAAACAAGTATAGGAAACCATTAAGAAATGAACAAGATGACCAATCTTTAAGATTTGAGTTGGAGTGTTTATGGTCTTCTACTAAATATAGTTTATTATAATTTGTAATCTTTACTCCATTGGAAATATTAAAACGTTTCCTATGTTTTTATTTAAGAAAATGAATGAAACCTATCATTAAACAAGCAAAAACGACCAAAAATAAAACTTGTGGGACCTCTGGTTAGTTTTTGGTGTTAAAATGATCGAGTCATTAGATGTGATGTTTGAACTTTATTCTTAACTAAAATTCACGAAATTGGTGTCCTTAGAAAGATTAACTCAAACCCCTCTGAAAGTAAATAAAAAGATCAGTTGAAAATGTAAAAAAGCGAGTCAAATTCACTAAATCCAAGACCAAAGTGCAAACTAATCATTGTATTAAGAGTAATGCATAGTAATAACATCACAACTGCAAAAGAGTATAACTGTAGAAGGCTAACTATTTTAAATCATTAACATGATAAAAAGTTAATAGACATAAATGCTAGCTAGAAGATACCAATTAATATCCACACAACTTAAAAATAGACTCAAAAAGTCAATATGGCTTGACCCCCGTGACCCGTTCTTCAGTTCTTGATTGACGACGAAGATGGATGAGATGCAAACCCGTTTTACAGCTTTCCGTTACCCGGTCCACCCATATTGACCCGTTTGTTGTTTGTTTTGTATTTGTTTTAGCCCAAATAAACCGCTAAAAGATATAGCTCAGCCCAAATACAACCCAATTGTTGTTAATAGTATAGTCCAAATGGACCCAGATTTGAAACGATGATATCTTGCCGATGTAGGCCTCCGATGTCGAATCTAACCCAAGATCTTTCTTTCTACTTTAGGTAGTACATAAGACACCAAGCATGGCTTCTTTTGGAAAATTTCCTATTCTCCACACCCATACAAATTTTAGGTATCATCACTTTCGGTTGATTTTAAACTCTTTAAATAATTATTTTGATTATAAGTTTTAAAGTGTATTTGTTAAATTATAAGATGGAATCCCTTAGGCTAAAGACATTTGACGTATAAGTTAGGGGTGATTGTTGGATATTCGACTATTAACATAACGACTAAAGTTTCCCTTAAAACTAAAACCAATGAGCGGCTTGATTCTGACATTTCATCCTCTATCCAATCCGACCTATCTCTTGCTTGGGGTTTTTATTATTAAAATAAAACCGAATTGTCCAACTCAAAAATTTTATATTGGACCTTTTGGTTTGTACGTTTTTTGTAATATCTAAAATTTTAAGATATCACTAATATTAGTTAATAAGGTGGTTACAATGCTCAAAAGAATTACATCTTATATTTATAAAGAAACAATATCGTATTATAGAGAAATTTGGAAAAATAAATGTTTATAAGGACAATTGTATCATTTGATGTTAATTAGTCTTAAGGAACAATTGATGATGCACAAAGTACAATTGATTAAAGCTATGAATGTTAAAACTATAGAATTTATAAGTTATTTATTGAATATGTAAAATTGATGAATTTATAAGTTAGTTGAAAACTTGATTTTGATTCTTAAATAAGTATTTCTTCTAAATAATAATGATCACATAAAACAATATTGCTTTGTAAACCAATTCATATGACCAACTTATTGATAACCAAGATTCCTAATCACATACAAATGCATGTAACCATATATATGATAAAACGATATTGCTTTGTAAACCAATTCATATGACAAACTTATTGCTAAATAAGATTCCTAATCACATACAAATGTAACCATATATATATATATATAGTAATAATTAAACGAAAAGGATATGTTGTCTATAGTTGTAAGAATTACTTGATCTAAATTCAATTCACTTCTTGACTGATACACATCCTTTTTGATCGTACATACATAGGACTTAATTCGAGGTAAATCATCTGGGAGATCTCAAAGACTCGACTTGGGATTTTCCTTGTGGACCTTTAGTTCGTATGAAAAGTCTATATTCATCAAAGGTCATTGGTTGGTAAAGTGCTGGGCTGTTCGATGTAACAAGCTCGTCTGCTGGTTTGATAAGCATATCGCTCTTTGGATTGAAAAAGTAGGCTAATGACACTCTCTCTTTATCTGGGTTTACTATCACTCTGTGCTCCACGCTTTTGTATATTCCATTTGTTAAAACCTGCAAAAAAAAGTTTATATATGCATGAATTCTGTTATTACTAGTCAAATTGCTTAGTTAATTTGATACACATTTTAAAGTTTTTTATAGCAAGTTTATCTCACACATCTTATATCTTCACTACGATCTAACATGTCTCAAATGATATTTTAACTATTAACCTTTAGGCCAGAGATGTCAAAACCTGTCCTCTTTAGCAATTTGCTAAACAGGATTAAATAGGCTTAAAGCAAAATAACTGAGATCAAATTAACATATTCAATTTTTATTTATTTAATAAAAGTTATAGTCACTTTAATTACATATATGAATCCTAAAAGTTTATCAAGTTTAGATCTTATAATTTTTAATGACTATTAACTGTTTAAAAAACTACCTAATAAAATCATGTATTACAAAGAAGTTATCAAATTCTTGATCATATATATGAGGTTTTTGGTCACTTCAGTTGATCATAATTGCATAGGACTCCATTTTAATTAACAAAACAAAGTTTATTTTATTTTTAATTTATATTTTAATACTACCATTTATTACTAAAGACTATTAAATATTTTATTAATTAATATAAACTCGATAATAATAATAATAATAAATGAAAGTAATACTAAAGAATCAACTTAGATTTATTTGTTATTGTCATTATTTTTTAATACAACCATTTATATATTTAATACTACCATATATCACTGTAGACTCAACTAATATTTATTAATAAGTACTATCTTTTAGGCTCGTCAAATGACTCTGTCATAGTCAATTAAAAGCATCACTACACGTGATCTTAAAGTTGAATATTGTCTAGCTTTGTTCAAAGTAATGAGTTGCTGTGGTTCAAAGTAATGCGTTGCTGTGGTTAAATACAAGGAGATCAAGAAAGAAAAGAATCACTTGGGTTAACTGGGTGACAAACCTAATGGAGTCAATCTCAATTTAGTTGAATATTGTCTAGCTTTGATGCTTTATTTTGTATAATTCAATGTAACCTTTTCAACTGTGTATGGCTACCATCTTGTTAGTGTTTGCTTTTTAATATATATGGAATTGATAAGGGAAGGTGATGGTCGAGTCATAGCTCTTCTCTTATTAATTATTTCTTGTTGTTGTTAAAAAAAACTACGCGTTATATTATACTTATTATTCAATTAAAGAACAAATATAAGTAATATATACTGTTTTGGAGTTATTTGTTAAATATAGGACTTAGAGGCCGGTAATAGCTTTCTCTTATCATGAAGACTTAACCAATAATTAATTAATAAATCAAGACTTTTGTAATTATTTCACCTGTTTAGCCGGTCAATGCCCCATTATTTACTTTACTCCAGTTCACATATGTGGAGGTGGTCAAAGTGGAATCATATATTAGCTAGCCATCTTTAGTTTGATCCGACATTTAATTTAAGATAATATCTTATAGGGGGTGGTTCATGAGAGAACCGTTGTTAGTGCGATAACCGCGATAACCAATCTCGGCCGTTCATTGGATATGGGAAGTTAAACGGATGTAGAGCGTGGAGAAATAGAGTGTGGCAGGGTGCATGTGAGGAATTCATGGGTGGGCAATGACATTGAAGGAGGGGGAATTGGACGGCTCAGATTGGTTCTCGTGGTTCTCGCACTAAGAATAGTTCTCGCATGAACTTTTTCCATATCTTATATATTCTTATTAAAAGAAAAGAGTGATGACATCATTATTCTATTTAAAATAAAAGAAGATGATATCATCATTCTATTTTTGAAGTTCTTTTAACAAATCAACCCCTTTAATTTACTAATACTTCTATATTTGAAATAATCTTAACAAATCAACCCCTTTAATCTGTTAAGACTATGAAACAGGTTTTAAAAAAATTTAATTTAAAATATTATTCTAACTAATTTGAAGATTAGTTTGTTAAAATATTCAATTTAAAACCTATATTTTCAAATTTAACCTTAGAAATAAGAGATCAACAACATAATCGGGTATTCTAACTAATCATTAAGTGTATTTAAACTAAAATGGTGTTCAAAAATTCGCATAGAAGTTTCAAATTTTAAATTTCAAAACATAATTTGAAGATTAAATAATATAATTTTAACAAATTAAAATATTATCCTAATTAATTTGAAGATTAGTTTGTTAAAAGATTTAATTTAAAACCTCTATTTTCAAATATAACCCTTACAAATAGAAGATTAACAACAAAATCGTGTATCATAACTAATCATTAAGTGTATCTACACAACAATGATATTCTATACAATTCGCATAGAAGTTTCAAACTTTTAAATTTCAAATAATAATTCAAAGATTAAAAATATAATCCTAACTGATTAAGATATTATACTAACTAATTTGAAGATTTGTTTCTTAAAAGACTCAAATTAAAACCTCTTTCAAATTTAATCTTTATAAATAGGAGATTAACAACAAAATCGTGTATCATAACTAATCATCAAGTGTATCTACACAACAATGATGTTCCATACAATTCGCATAGAAGTTTCAAACTTTTAAATTTCAAATAATAATTTGAAGATTAAATATATAATCCTAACTGATTAAGATATTACCTAATTTGAAGATTAGTTTGTTAAAAGACTCAATATAAAACCTCTATTTTCAAATTTAACATTTATATATAATAAATTAACAACAAAATCGTGTATACTAACTAATTATTAGGTGTATCTAAATACAATGGTGTTCCATACAATTCGCATAGAAGTTTCAAGCTTTTAAATTTCAATACATAAATCAAAGATTAAATAATATAATCTTAACTAATTAAAATAGTTTACTAACTAATTTGAAGATTTGTTTGTTAAAATATTCAATTTAAAACCTCTATTGTCAAATTTAACCCTTAGAAAGAGAGATTACCAACAAAACCGTGTATCCTAATAATCATTAGGTGTATCTAAATTACATTGGTGCTCCATACAATTCGCATAAAAGTTTCGAAATTTGAAATTTCAAAACATTATTCGAAGATTAACTAATATAATTTTAACTAATTACAATATTATCCTAACTAATTTGAAGACCAGTTTGTTAAAAGATTCAATTAATACCTCTATTTTCGAATTTAACCCTTGAAAATAGGAGATTAACAACAAATCGTGTATCCTAACTAATCATTAAGTGTATCCTAACAAAATCAGTTTTAATAATATATATTTATATAAAATACGATATGACGTATCTTATTTATTTAGATTTACTAATTTTTAAATAAAATATATATATCTTAAATATTTTTAATAGTTATATTTTTAATATATTATAGTAATATAAACAACGAAAAAAATTTAAAGATACATTTAATCATACACCGTGTTAATACACGGGATGCTTAGCTAGTATATATTATATCGTATTATATCTTTCATTACAGAAATAGTTATTTTGTATGTTTTCTGTTAAGAGTACTTTATTATTATTGTTAATTATTATTATTAAAGACAGTATTTTATTTCTATTAAATTAATATGTTTACACTGACGGCCAACTCGTGCTTATTATCAAATTGTATTAATTATCTCTGGACAAACAAGAGGTTCACATTGATTCTTATCTATTGTTTAATATGTTGTCATGCTCGACCCAAGATAAAGAGTGGTCTTTCTTGCATACATGAAAGTGACACTTCCATATATATATATATATATATATATATATATATATATATATATATATATATATATAAAACTCGTGTAATAAACATGTTTCTAGACTATTCAAAGATATTTTAGATAAAACAAAGATTTTTATAAATTAAAAAAACGTGTTGCTTTATTTCAAACAAATATATTTTAATACTCAACCAAAAATAAGTTACAAGTACCTGGATTTGATCTCCGATGTTGACAATTATAGCATGTCGGGCTGGTTTAACAGTGATCCACTCGTTACCCCTTCGAACTTGGAGCCCACTAACATGCTCATCGGGAAGTAGGAAAGTCATACCACCCGGGTCCGAATGAGAGGATAGCCCTAGGGTCAAGTCGGGTTGTGGGCATTTCGGGTAGTAATTCACTCTCAAGCATGCTCCTATGTCATCACCACCAAATGTATTTTGAAGATAATCTTCCTCTAGTCCTAGGTTTATTGAGAATGTCTTCAACAAAACCTTGCCTAATCTCACAATCTCTTTTGAGTAGTCTTCGGTCACACCCCTAGATTCAAGAAAGGTACATATATAGTGTAAGTAATTCGTCTTACAAGATCCAAAGAATATTAAATGATGTTTTATCTACCAAAGAATATATATTAAAAGATATTTTATATAATATATATAAACAATTATAGTAATATCATATCTTTAATCAACCACGTGATAAAAAGAAGAGGAATATCTATATACCTTAGGACATGTGGTTGTGTAGGCCATTTTTTATGATCCTTTAGATTCAAAGGAAGATAGTGAAGGAAATAGTAATCACTCCAATCAAGGACCGCGCCTTTTTGGAGCCCTAATCGACTACCATAGCCTTCGTAAGTCTTTGGCGCATTTGCATAATCTTGCTTGACTTCCATTGGTTGATGAAAGAACTCCCTCCAAACTTCTCGAGCACTATCAACAAGTTCATCACTTATACCGTGATTTACTACTTGAAAGAAACCCCACTCGCGACATGCAACCGAGATTTGGTCCATGATGAGCTTCTGGGTGGTAGTATCACCGTTTATCAACCCATAAAGATTGATTATAGGGATGTTTAAGTCATCTGCTCTTATGTTAAATACCGGTCGTTCAGGTACTGGTTTAACATACCGGTTTGGGATTATCGGGCTTTTAGTTTCCGACAAGGATTGAACACGAACAACTGGTTCGGGCCAATCACCAGGACAATTCATGTCGGAATTAAGGTTGGTGGATAAAAGAGACATAAGGATAAAACTTTGAGAGTATGTATGTATGTATATTTTTTAGAAGGGTGTGTGCCCTTTAAAAAGGGAGGAGGTATTGGTATTTGGTAGGGGCTACTTCTTTACACCCATTGATGGGTGTGTGGGGGCAGGGAGGTTTGAAGTAGAGATACTCCATTTAACAACAAGGCCGACAATATAAAATTGTCTAACATATCTTGTCCTACTCCATTCATTTTAAGATATCAACTTTTCTTTCATTCCATAATATTTTATTTTATTTTAGTTTATTTTTTATAAAAGCATATATTATTTCTACTTATTAAATTGTATTCACACCTTCAGTTCCGTAATCATTATATATAATTATTCAAGAATGATAATGACTTATTATTCATGGATTAAAAAGGATTTTCTTAACTATCTGGTTCTGAATTCTGGTTGATCATTTACTCTTATCTAGAAGGTTAGTTTTAGAGTTGTAATCAGGCCGGGTTTTAGTAAGATATGGTTAAAAGGATATATATTTTGAAAATAGTTACGAATAAAAGCGTTAAGATCGTGTATATTTGAACTAAACTCTTAATGTTTTGGAAGGAGCTCTAACAAACAAAAAAAAAAAGTTTCTATTAAAAAGATTAGTTCGTAAAATTGTATGAAAAGTACATTAACTTCTTATTTATGTTTCTTAGCTTGATTTTTGTTTGCATGTGCCCCCATAAATAGTATATGGGTGTCGAAATCATCGTCTATAATATAAAAATATTGTGTTATGACTAGAATATATTGTATCACTATGTACTATGAGGAAGTGAAAATAATCTAAAATGATAAAAAGAATCTACACATAACTATTTAAGTTTAAAAATGCTACGTTTGTTGTTCGGTTTATTAATTCAGTATTAAAAAAATTAATATATTGCGGTGAGTTTTATTGAGGTGTACAAATGATGCATCTAGGAGTTGTAAATGAACCTAATGTTTGAGTAGTTGTTCGTAAACCGTTTGACGGGAAGTTTATATATGATCGTTTAGTTAATAAACAAACAAACACGAATAAAATCTTTGTTCGTTTAGTTAAATGAACAAACACGAATAATGACGATGTTCGTTTATTTATGTTCGTGAACGTTCGTTTATCCTTAATTTGGTTTACATGTATGTGTGTGACTATATATATATATATATATATATATATATATATATATATATATATATATATATATATATATATATATAGTGGGGAAGGTTCATTTGGGAACCGATTCTATTATGAGTACCGCGAAAACCAATCTTAGCCGTTGATTTGATAAGTGAAATTCAAGGATGTAGAGCGTGGGTGATCAAGTGTTGCAGGGTGTATATGATGAATTCGTGGATAGGTGATGTCGACAATGAAGATGGGGGAATTGGACGGCTTGTTGATTTGAGAATGAATATTTAGGTGAGATTGGGAGAACAAATCATAGCCATCAATTAGATGTTGATATATTAGATCTAAGGGTCGTAATCACTCGTCGCAAATCATGGTTGAGTTATGAATTAAACGAGAGGGCAATTGTAAACCATCTGATCAAATCAAATAGAAGGTCAATATTAAGTTTCTCGTTCTCTCTCTCTCCCTCACACACGTATATATATATATATATGTGTGTGTGTGTGTGTGTGTGTGTGGGCGTGCATAGATATAAAAAAACTATATCTCACACACACATATGAACGCAATTAGTGTTTGTTTATGTTTATTAATTTTGAGTTTATATTATATATGTATTTATGTTCGTTTATTTGTGTTCGGATAAAGTAAAATGAACGAACATGAATACAAAAATTCATTCGCTTATCCGTTCGTATTCGTTTATTTGTTTAATTAAAGTTAAACGAAACAACACGAACAAGCCTCCGTTCGTGTTCATTCGGTTTGTTTACAACCTAGATGAACTGTGACGGGTAGATTACGACCATGAGATCTAATATATCAACATCTAATGGATGTCTAAGATTTATTATACCATCCTTACCTAAATATATATTCTCACAATAACCCTCTACTATACATATAGTTATTTAAACCTAAATGAAAACCATTAAATATAGTTATTTAGATTCCAAAATACAATTTTAATAATTTAACCATCAATAATAACAAATATTTAAATTTATGTAAAAGATAGTATATATGACTAGACTCATAAACCTGATAACATGTAACCTAAATTTATAAATATATTCGGATTTTTATTAATAACTCACATCAATAATATAAATTTTTTAATTTATTACATATGTAACATTCTTTTCCTTACTTTACTTATAAACTTTAAAAGTTAAGAAATTAAAAATGACTAATATACTATAAAAGATCTTTATATTTTATTTTAAACACAAACTCAACAATGTACTATCTTATACCAACATAATTCTTTATCCATATTAACACAGTTTTTAAATTCATTATATGGTTTCATCATCTTAATTTAATAGTAAATTTATATTTCTTATTTTATTGTTTTTCCAAGGTTATTTAAAAACTTATAAAACATTTGAAATATAAAAGACAAATAAAGGAAATGGAAAAAAGAAAAAGGAAAAAAGAAAACGCGGATGTTACAAATTGAAATTATTCGATGTCCCCATCGTGTATGATTATCATACCCCTACGTTATCTAGTAGGAAATATTTGTCGCCATTGTATTATGCGGACACCATGCTGGTATATATATAAAAAATTCATTTGAGAACAGTTCTTATTGCGAGTACCATGAGTACCATTTATAACCATCATTAATTACTCATTAATAGTGATATTTTCGTCAATTATATCTTTATCCGAGGGTAAATTACGTCTGACCGTCAAAATTATTAGTCATTGATTTATTTTAATCAAGATTGGTTTTCGCAACACTCGCAATAAGGATGGTTCTCAAATGAACACTCCCATTTATGTATATAGTACACACAAGCATGGTAACCGCGCAATGATAGGACGACGAATAATTTCTACCTAATAACATATCGTTTTATAAAAGAGCATAGATATGTGTTCAAATTAACTACTCACTCCTTCTAGAAGGTACGAAACCATAAAATATTGTTTTTTTGAAGTACTTTTATATAATTAACGGAGATCTCCGCTTATTTTGATTCCTTCAGTATCAAATTAGTTACTGTTATTAACATATGTGATTTGACATAGAAAATACATAGATCAGAGGATGAGTTATGTTTCAAAATTTAGGGCTATTCTTGATATCGGTGACGACGAAGGTTTGAAAGAAGTCGGGATTCCAATTATGTCTTGCACTATCTTGTGATCTCATGTGCAATTTTAGAGGGTTTTTGAAGTGATAACGGAGTTATTGATGAAGATGCAAGATGAGTTTCTTTTGGCATTGTTAATGGAGGTCAAGATATTAGTAATTGGGGTTACAAAAAACCATAAAAAAAGACTACAACTTCCTCTCAATTTGTTATAGTAATAGACGGTCCTTTGTTGGTTTCTTTAAAGCTCTTAAGAAGATAAGGAGCTGATAGGTTATAGTAAGTTTTTGGTTGCAAAGATAATTGGTGCTTAATAAAGAACGAGGAGGAAGAAATTAGAGCATTATCTATCTATACTAATATATAAAGCATTTAACACATTCTCTCCTAAAAGTCTTAATTTCTAAAATTTTAAGTAATTTGAAATTACTAACTTATCCCTCATTTATACCTAAAAGGAAACTACTTAATACCACTTAAATAACTAAACATTCCATTAAGACAATGTTTAAAAATATCAAGTCAATAAAAATTAAATTTCGACCAATAAGATATCAAACAAATTTAAAATTAAATAAAAAAACTTCCATACAAATATTATTTTAAATATTCTATCATATAACATATGTTTTAATTTAAGTATTAGAAAATTCGTATAACTAAAACTCATGAACTTGATAACATGTAACCCGAATTTATAAGCACTCGTATAAGTAAAATAAAATTTTAGCTTATCATATTTTTAACATTACTTTTCTTGACTCTTAAAACTTAAGTAATAGAAAATTACCAATATAGTCTTGAATGTCCTTACATTTTTTAAAACATACCAACCAGGCCACCAATACATTATCTTATACCTATACAGTTTTTCATTCAAATTAACACAATTCCCATTGTTTATCATATGTTTTCATCATCTTGTTTTATAAGTAGAGAACTTTTTTCTTATTTTATTATTTTTTAAAAGTTATTTTAGAAATTAATTAAAGAGTTCATAGATAATAAAGAAATAAATTTAGAATGGAATAGATGGAAAGAAAATGGACATGTTGTGATTGAAAATTATTCAATGTCCTCATAGTGCGTGAATATCATACCCCACGTTATCAAAAACGGGCCGTATTGCGCGGGTAACATGCTAGTATGAAAAAAGAAGGATAAATATGAAGGTATTTAGGAGATTTTATTTGTAAATTTAAGTAAGGATTATGTTTTTATGATTACTATTAGTAGCGTACCTGTGCAATGTTGTAACGGCAATAGTTGTTGTTTTGCAACATGTCGTTTTCAATAATCTAATGATATTTATTAGTGTGATTAAATGTCACGAAATTTTTTTCAGCAACATGTTCTTTTGTTTTTGTAATTTTTTTATATTTGTATCAACTATTTTATTAATTTTAAAAATAAATTCTAAAAAAATTTGTATTTATGAAATAAGAAGAGAGAAGTTAATAAGATTTTAGAAATTATGTTGATGTGGATGGATAATGGTGTTTGTATGAGAAAGTGTGTTAGTGGAAAAGTATAATTTAAATATATAAAAAGTTAAAGTAATTAGTATAGTGAAAGAGTTAGACATTGAGTGGATGTGATTAATTTATATAAAAAAGAGAGTGAGGATTAGAGTAGCCTTAATAATTTGAAGGTTTGAAGGTTGTACATTGTGCATATTAGTTTGGACTACTTAAATTTAAGTAGTCTAAATAATTTGAAAAGAGAGAAACATAAATAAATGTGTTATATGGTAGTAAGATAAGATAAGATTAGTTCAAGAATAAGGACGTATTTGAGAGTTTAGAATGATATATACGTAATTAAGGAAGTTTGCAATGATACATTTGAAATTCTCCCTTAAATAAACTAGTGTTGTTGTAAGCAGGGTTCTAAATAATATAAGGTATGATGTGTCGGCGAGGTAAATTCTTAATCTTTAGGAGCATTGACGAAGCCATAGAGTTTTTTAAGGCGACAAGTTTGTATATATTCTATAATTATATATCCAATTTATCATTATATATTAATATACAGATTGTAAAAAGTTGAACAAATAAGGAGAAAAATAACATATATAAATTACAAATACTATTACACCAACCCGAACACATCATGATTGTCATTCGTAGTTGGATGGTAGTAGAAAAAACTGACACGATGGTGAAGTGAGAATGATGAGTTGAGATTTGATGAAAAATTAGGGAATGTGATGGTGCATTTACTCTTTTATAATCCTCACTTATCACCACATCATCACATCATCAGCTTTTTCTCTTATCATTTAACCCACCACTCAGTTATATAGTGGTTACTTTTGTTGGGATTTCGTGGGCTAGCAGCGGAAGCAAGGTACAACATATAAAGCCCAAAGTACAAGCCATCAAAGCATAAAAACAAGAAATCCCAAAAATGGACCATACTCTATGTTAAAGAAATGCAACTTGAAAGAAGGAAAGAGGGTGGTTATACTTTTCTCCTTAGATCCAGAATACTCGTTGTCTTGTGGTGGCTATGCTCCAAGAACGAAACGTGGATCAACTATTGAAGTATACCCCGGTAACACGCTAACCTCAAGTGCTAGCAAGCCATTGTGGTACTTCAACAAGAATACCACTCTGGAACAGCAACAATATGAGACCAATATTTCTGGAACACACCCTAGAACTCAAGAACTCTCTCAAAATCACAATGGCATTTTAGAGAGTATTATGTATGTGTGTGTATTTTCACCTAGAGAGAAAAAATGAGTTCCACCTCACAAATTCGTTCCAGATCTATCACTTAACCCCACAAACCGGCCAAACCTCGAGACAAGATGTCCACATGCATTGGTTAGTTTAGGAGGTGATTTGACAAAAAGCCACGACCAGAGTTAGCGGCGCTAACTTTGGGTTAGCGGCGCTATCTCAAAATAGTTAACGGCGCTAACACGATCTGTTAGTGATTTGACACAAAGTACATGCAGCCGTAGCGGCGCTAACCTTTAGGGTTTAGCGGCGCTAACTCCTAAAGTTAGCGGGGCCAACGCGGCCTGCAATGTCAACTTTTGTCTTTTGTCATATTTGGTCCCTTAACTTAAGTTCCTGTCAGGTTAGACCCCGGTGTATGACCCAATAGGCCCATACATCATCAGCATCGGTCAATATGGCGTACGTGCATTAATTGGCATATTTCTAACAAACTCCCACTTGCACATAATGCACCATACCCATGTAACCACAGACAAAGAGCGAACTCTAGCAAGACATCAATGCCCCCAAGTTAGTATGGGTTCCACTTCTTTGCAGAAAACCATTACCTACAAAAAGAACGTAGAGGTCCTATTTGATAAGTAATCAAACATCCTTTTGTTTGCGATATCCTTGTGAACACGAGACATGGATTAATATGTCAATCTCCAGATCGTTCACGATTATGTTTCTTGATCTTGATTGGTGGTGACCAAAATTTAAGGACATATCTGATTCTCAATCAATATTCCTTTGCGCATGGCCATGCTTATTTTGGTGTCAGCGCCCAATCATCGAGGGGCCCAGGGATATCTCTCATATCAGAGGAACAAATTCCGTTGACTGTACAATCCCATAGCGTGAACCTTATCTTACTTAACTATTCCTTTTATAATAGCCAGTTACGAACTACGTTTTGAAATAGCTAAAGTAAGAAAGTTTCATGCTATGGTAATTCATACATCTCGGGTCGAAGGACGTAATGATATTATCCTTCCGAGTCACTCTTTGACCATGATCCATGAAGTGAACTCGGGTGCGGGTCTTCCAATCACTTGAAACTCCTTTCAAGTACAGGTTACTGTTGCGTTTCATGCATTCAATCCTTGATCAATGCATAACCAACACCTAACCTCAGCCTTATTTCAAACTTCCTTCCCTTGAAGAATGACTGACTGTGGAAATTTAGAATGTATAAACATTCTGGGAAGTGGTTAAACGTGCTAAGATGGAACACAGTAAAGACCAATGAAAGTAACCGCGTCATGCATATATATAGTCTCCACTATATATCGATACAATCATCGGTGAGCAGTATTGCTTACCGTTCCCAAAGCTTATAAGTAAATCAAACATTTACTAAAGCGATATTCAAGCCTAGTCATAAGCATGAACAATGCTATTATACCTAGTATGAGATCCATCACTAGTATTTGACAATGGCTTAACTATGGGATCATCTACACGATATCCCTTTGTACTCATTTGTATTCTCTTATTAAACCACTTGCATAGTGTTTATTAAAGAGATCATACACAAGGTTATCATAGTCGTCATATCCTCAATGTTACCGAAGTCTACAATAGGATTAATGACACTTATGATTACTAGAGTCGACATACCCTCAATGTAACCGAAGTTCACAATAGAGTCACTGACACTTACTTTTATTAGAGTCGACATACCCTCAATGTAACCGAAGTACACAATAGGGTCAATGACACTCATTGAAATTTAAATGTCATATCTACACCACATATTTGTATATTCAAAACTTCGATTAAAATCGACAGTCTTATAAGCATAGATTTGCTTGCAGTAATAACTTACTCAAGACAACTCTATTTTCGTCGAACATTAAGAACATACTCCAGTATTTATTGAATTTTAGAATCCACTTTGCTCTATGTTCACATTTATACTCTTGACACAATAATTCCATCAATAGGTTGATAATAACCCTAAATTAGGACATTATTTTCATTGAGTATATTTTACTAGGAACACATGAAGCTCCCACTAGCCCTGACAAGAGTATCTGACTTAATCTATGCTTTCTAGAAAACTCATTCCTTTGACTTTCTCGTAAAGCAGGATTACAGCCGCAAGATGCAAGTTTTGCTGACTTTAGTCATGGACACATTCTTGGACATAATGGATATATAAGACCTCGGAACATGCTTCAAACATTTCCTCAACTTAACCCTGCGAAGGATCTTGGCCTTTTATTTCCATGTGAACTTACTTGTTTCCCCAAAGTGACAACAATGCTTCACACAATCCAGACCTAATCTGGATATTATGGATGTGTAAGAGCCTCGGAAAGTGCCTTAAGCATTTCCTCAACTTAATCCTATGAAGGATTCAGGCCTCTTACGTCCAAGTGAACTAACTTGTTTCCTCAAGGTAACAACAAAATTTCACTTTATCCATGTCATCCTCAACATAACCACTAGAACATGTTTCCATATTATCAACATGAAACACTTTTGTCTCTAGTCGGTATTTGAAGTTGTCTATGATTGCACATTTGTTAGTCCCTTCACCCTTCTTGGATTACACCTCAGGTATGGGATTAACCCAAGTCAAGTACTTGGATGCAGCAAAAGATTACATCTATGTATACCATTCTCTTCTTATATTCACTAGTGAACTCAGGGTCCCACTATGTTTCCGATGAATGGTGACATCACAATGATTCACCATCAAGCTGCTGTTGCTAAAATATGACAACCTCGTATCTAAACAACCTTCTTTAATTCCATCAGATTTATAGAAGCAATAGATATAGTCAGGTTTTACCAGCATCTCTATGCTGATTAAATGCTAGTGTCAACATTATGTCTCTTATTTAAGTTTTACGTTCTTCCCCTGGAATGCTTTTGTAAATTGTCTTCTTCCTTTTTGAGCAACCAAATATGGTTCCCATAAGTCTAAGAAACAATTATCCAAAACTCAGATGAACTACTTAAATATATAAGCATCTACTTATAATTCATCCATCTCCCACTGAATGTAGACTGGATAATTTTAAGTTATGAGATTGACAAGCAAATGACTCTTTCTAGTCAAAATCTCATTCGATGCTTAAGTGACCATAATGTTGTGTTTTAGATTGAGGACTTGGTTCATAAAATTAATGTATACCAATCACATTGAATATATGTTTTAGGTCTGCCTTTTACCAGATCATCAACAAAGATATCCGGTTTTCTTTAATGTGACACCATGTACCAATATGTCTTTTATAGAAAACGAATTATGGGTTAAACCCATGATCTATTTCATATTTAAACCAATATAGATAAGAAAACTTAGCATCTTGTCTTGATCTAAGAATTTTATATCTATATGCCCTTACTGATTCTTAATTTTTTTCAGGTTAGTTCCGAACACCACTAGGTTTCAGACACAAGCCTTTTCTCTAGTAACCATTCTCTCAACAACTATCATAAAGATGGTGATGGAGAATTTCACTAGTGTCACTCTTTGTGGCATACTTGAATGGATTATCCACACAAGTCTGATCAAAATCAACAAGTCATAATCCTTCCTATCAACACTGGTGAAGGATTTCTTAATCACCCTAGTCCAATAAACAATATTTATATCTTTCATTTAGCCCGAGGCTAAACTTTTACAAAGATCCTAACCACTTGGATCTCAGCGATGTAAATGTTGTTTACTTGGTCAAGTTTGATTATGCCATAGAGCTAATGTATCCAAACCACTTTTGGATCTAAGAATCAATTATTCATGATTACCTTATTACTTATAACGAGCCTTTATGTATGCAATGATATGGATAAGTTTTGACAAAATATCTCAAAAAACAATTTTTCAAATGTTTCAGTTTCAAGCCATCTCCATCGTCATCAAATGTGTATTTGAGCACCATAAATGGTCAAAAATAACACATAAGCATTGACATGGATCAATTTGAAATGAAACTATCAATATGAAAAATCTTTTCAACAAAAAATACAAGATACAAAAATCCATCATCTTTAAAAGAACATACAATAAAGCAAGTTTTGCCACGCAGGGCATACATACAAAAGTAATAAATTAATCCAGAATTAATGGCGAGACCAACACTCCCAATTCTCTTATAGAAGACAATCAACAAAATTTCTTCTTCAGAGATCCGGTTCTTCAAACTTTTCATTCTTGCATCGAACAGACCTACACTTTGTAACAGAATAAATTTGTGACAAACGTGAGTCTTATAGCTCGGGTAAACAACCCAGCTTATTAAGGAATATCAATGAAGTAAATCATGAATGTACCTTAAGTAGGAAAATTAACTCTCTTTTTTCTGAGAAGTTTTATATCCTCTCGGCACGAAGGGCAAGCATGACGGTCCCAATCCCCAAATCTTCCACAGAAGTAGCAAACCACCCCTTGTTGAGTCTCCTTAGGCACATCATCAATGTCCATAGACTCAAAACTTGAAGCAAGCTTGGATACTCCAACTTCTTCTGATGGGATCAATTTCTTCTTCCTCGTAATGTGTTGTTCCTTAAAACCAAGTACGAGAGTGGATGAGGATGATGCATGCTTGGACATGTTAGATTCTACATCCTTCAACATTCCATGCAATTCATCTATAGATATTTCCTTGGCATGCATATGATAGTTCTTGACAAACTGTTCATATGATGAGGGCAGAGACTGAAGTATGAAATTCACACCAAGCTCCCTCCCTACAGGAAATCCTAGTCTCTCAATTTGGTCCATGTATGATTTCATCTTCAAAACATGGGCACTTACATTCCCGCCTTCCCGCATCTTACAACCGGTTAGACTCTTAACACACTCATAATGTTATTGCCTAACTTGTTGTTGGAATACATCATTCAGCTTGTTAATCATGTCATACACAGTCATGTGCTCAAATTGCTTTCGCAGTTCTAAGCTCATACTTGATAACATGAGACAAGCAACATCGTGCGTATCCCGAACACGCTTTTCATACGCGTATCGGATAGTCCATTCCGCATTGATAGCAGGTGGTTCAGGAAGGGGTTCCTCAAGAATGTGCAACTTAGACTCGGCACGTAGGACAATCCTCAATTGCCTAAGCCAGTCAACAAAGTTCACTCCCGTGAGTTTCTCCCTTTGTAGGAACATGCGTAGTGAAAAGTTAGACGTGGTGTGGTTTTGATTCGACATCCTATATTTGAATAGAGTACACGAATTACTTAGTTTGATTTAATCCTCGTTAAAATAATTACCCATATCGTCTAGAAAAATATTTTAACAAGGGCTAAGAACCATATTTCACTTCAATTCATGATGGGTTTGCCGCGGATCACTTCATGGAACTATTTAGGCCGATAACCATCTTACCGATTGCAATCTCTATTGCAACTCTTAGACACTTGCGGGATCCTACGACAACCATCGGTCGTTTGGCATGTTTGATCTCTACTTGCACCAATTCCAAATTAAAATTCTTGGTTGACTCGTGCTAAGCTCGACAATCACTCAAGAATTTTAATTTGCAATTGTAAATCGTCCATCAAGACATACGATGTCAAATCCACCAAAATTGGCTCGTGCTAAGCTCGACAACCAAAATTGTGAAATTGCCACACGCACCTTCCACACAGTTTTATGAGAGTTGGCTCGTGCTAAGCTCGACAACCAAAACCCATAAATCTAGATTCGGGTGGTATCGACTTACGGATGGCGCAAGATTTACGTTTTATAAAAACGGGCTTTTGTTTCCGGCTTGGTTACAGATTAACTTGTTTAGTGACAAACCTATTTCCACTAGGTGAGTTAATCTTGTATGTTAGCGCGCGCGAGAGTTGTAAACCATTTTTACCAAATCTCTTGTGATTTTATTAATTTTCGAAAAATTATCTAGCATGCGAATCCTAATCAAACCATGCAAGAAATAATATAAAATCACATCACACGCATATATACGAAATAAATTGGTAACCCTTGCCAAAATTCCTATGCGTTCTTCCCGTGAGCCAAAACGGGTAGAACGTGGTCAAACTAAGGGACGGAAGATCTTCAATGCGAGCTCCCACTAGAACCGCCATCTCCAATGGACTTCACCGGCTTCTATGGACACGCTCCATTTCCTTCCGACTCCAAATTTGTGTGTCTTCATCCAAATGTACAATACATACAATAGAAATTGAAATGGCGTACAAGCCACAATAATTTCCTATTTATCTAGTACAAATACACGGATGAATGAAATGACATGCAAGCCACAATATTATTACATACCAAACTGAATTAATACATATTATAGCTCAAATGTGATTAAAATCACCAAATTGCATCCATACACACAAAGTCAACCACAAGGTCAAAGGCAAGGTTACCAATTTCAAATCTACCACATACAACCAAACATAACTAAATGGTAACAAAATTACCAAACAAAATCTGGAACAAATTTCCAGAATCACAAAATAGCCAAAAATACCCGAGACCAAAACTGTTTTTAACTTTGAAACCAAAACTGTTGCAGTGCGATAGCGCCGCTAACTTTTATGAGTTAGCGCCGCTAACTCGAGGTTAGCGCCGCTAACCCTGTTCGAACAGAAAACAAACATTTCGATTTCGGGATTTTTCAAGCCACAAAGTGCAAATCTAACATAGAGGTGGCTCTGATACCACTGTTGGGATTTCGTGGGCTAGCAGCGGAAGCAAGGTACAACATATAAAGCCCAAAGTACAAGCCATCAAAGCATAAAAACAAGAAATCCCAAAAATGGACCATACTCTATGTTAAAGAAATGCAACTTGAAAGAAGGAAAGAGGGTGGTTATACCTTTCTCCTTAGCTCTAGAATACTCGTTGTCTCGTGGTGGCTATGCTCCAAGAACGAAACGCGGATCAACTATTGAAGTATACCCCGGTAACACGCTAACCTCAAGTGCTAGCAAGCCATTGTGGTACTTCAACAAGAATACCACTCTGGAACAACAACAATACGAGACCAATATTTCTGGAACACACCCTAGAACTCAAGAACTCTCTCAAAATCACAATGGCATTTTAGAGAGTATTATGTATGTGTGTGTATTTTCACCTAGAGAGAAAAAATGAGTTTCACCTCACAAATTCGTTCCAGATCTATAACTAAACCCCACAAACCGGCCAAACCTCGAGACAAGATGTCCACATGCATTGGTTAGTTTAGGTGGTGATTTGACAAAAAGCCACGACCAGAGTTAGCGGCGCTAACTTTGGATTAGCGGCGCTATCTCAAAATAGTTAGCGGCGCTAACGCGATCTGTTAGTGATTTGACACAAAGTACATGCAGCTGTAGCGGCGCTAACCTTTAGGGTTTAGCGGCGCTAACTCCTAAAGTTAGCGGCGCTAACGCGACCTGCAATGTCAACTTTTGTCTTTTGTCATATTTGGTCCCTTAACTTAAGTTCCTGTCAGGTTAGACCCCGGTGTATGACCCAATAGGCCCATACATCATCAGCAGCGGTCGATATGGCGTACGTGCATTAATGGACATATTTCTAACAACTTTACACCACATCAAATTATATGACCCACCTATTATTCCACTAATAGTATATATATATATATATATATATATATATATATATATATATATATATATATATATCTACCTATCTAATAAAAAGAACACCCCACCTCATTTTTTGACATGTGTTCTTCAATAGTTTGATACTATTTTCACCATTTATTTAACATCAAGAAAAAGAACTCATTCATAAAATATTTCTTTTGTTATCTAATAGCATTATTTTACATTAGTTACACTTTAACTTGATTTTATTATCTAGTATTATTTTACACTTGGTGAATCCCTTAACCTCCACTCTACCTATCTAATAAAAAGAACACCCCACCTCATTTTTTTACATGTGTTTATTCAATAGTTTGATACTATTATCACCATATATTTAACATCAAGAAAAAGAACCCATTCATAAAACATTTCTTTTGTTATCTAATAGCATTATTTTATATTATTTACACTTTAAATTGATTTTATTATCTAATTGCATAAATTTACACTTGGTGAATCCCTTAACCTCCACTTGGAATTAGATACAAGCAACATACTTTAAAATGCATCTTTTGTTGTGTTATTTGTAGGTGACACTACCATTTGAGAAACTCTCATACAGTCTACTATCATTGTTTTCCTCCATAGTTTGAAATACAACAACATGAAATGTGAATTTCACTAGAAAATAATAATATTAAACCTTGAAAGAGGTTGTCTCATGAGTAGTCCAATATACACGAGTTGTCAAGTTTTGGTTAAATGTTAGTTTTATATTTTAATCACCAAGTTTGCACAAACATAGTAGATTCATGTCTATCTTCTTTCATTTATGCTCATAATAAACATTTTACATTAGTTTACACGTCATTTCTTTTATTATTTTCAAATATATAACATAATAATATGAATTCATATGTTGAATACTTGAATGTTTGTTGAACAATGTTTCTTCAACACCTAACACTTTAATTTCTTTTGAAGATATGGTTCAAAATTAGCAACGAATTATTTTAGACGAATGTCAACTCTTAGTTATATGTGAATTGATCAAACTAGAAATTTTAATTCATATAAATATATGTTCTTCAAACATTGTCTTTAGTGGGTTGTGCTTGACACAGCCAAGAAACTTACTAGTAATATTTATAAGAGAGAGGTATTTTGATGAGGCCGGTATAATACTCACCTCCAACACTTTCTACCACACATTCATGATGTGGAGAGTCTCTTCACCGCACATCACCCCATCCCACCTCCTTCCCCACATCGTTTATTCTTAAGGTTAATTGTTCAAGTGTCATTTTGAGACAAATGTGTAACATAATTAAAGGGTGTGTGTGAGATTGATGGTCCCCAAAAAAAGGTTTTCAGCCTTAAAAAATGATCAAACAAATTTCGTTATTTGAATAAAAAAACGTGGATAACATTTAATCAAAAGTTGAAACGTCTACATAGAAATTAAATCAAATTGTCACCATAATAAAAAGTGCCTTATTTATGTAAGAAAATGATACAACATAAGTACCTAAAGTTGGAATTAATAAATATTTATTTTAATCACGCAGAATTATTTATAAAAAAAGCCCAATGTTAAGTTTAGAACATACTAAAGATTTGGGGTTTATGAAAGAAATTGAAGTTTAATAAATATCCATACATGTTTGCTAGTGAAAGAAACTGAACCTTCTTGTGGTGTGTGAAGAAATCAGGTGAGATAGATTTTTATTGGCTTTTGAAGGTTTTAATTTTAGGAAAAGTTAAAAAAACCATAACATGTGGTCAAATTTGAACAAAAATATGATGATTAGACGTGTCACAGAAATGTATGGTGTCAGTGTATCTTTATTTGCTTAGATTTTTAGATAATATAAACTTTTATTTTAATGAAAAAATCATTAAAAACATTTTCAGTTTTCGGTGTGAAATATAAAGCTAATTGTAGTTATATATAGACTTTGTATCATTGTGGATGTTATCTCAATATCATATCATTCTTCTTCCCCACTAATTAATATCATACCAAAAATATGTCTAATGGTTACTCCGAACAAATTTATCTCTTACGATACAATAACAAAAACATGTCTGGTTGTTACTCCAAACCAGTTTATCTCTTACACTAAGTGTTGAAATTTAAAAAGGCTCACCTTGTTTGCGTTGCAAAGCTCATGCTGACCACGAAGGTGTAGTGGCACAACTGCGAGGGTGGAAGTCCATGTACCAACCCTGAAGAGGATGTCGGACTGTTACACTTTCAAATATTTTTTTATAAATAGTAGGTATTTTTTTAATAGCGCTAAATTATTAGAGATAAATGAGATTGAGATTTGGTATACAACTCAATTGTATAAATAAGCTAGGACTCGTTAGCATTTCTTATTATAGTTTCTTTTGTAATATTATACTTTATAAATACTTGTTATTGTAATACAAAATACATAGAAAAATTTCATTATTTTACAATAATTTCATATATAAAAACAAAAACGAACCAGAGTTTAAGACGCAAAATCCAATCACTACTTCATTTTGCGAGCAACTAAACGATAACTAAGAGGAATAGAAAGCAACAAAAAGAAACTTCCCTTTCTAGTTTCTAGTTACTAACTAAACCACTTAACCACCGGTGTTGTACTTTTTTGGACCACTAAACATACACACTCTAAATTAATCCTAAATCTACATTAATTTTTTTCATAGCAGGACTTGACGATCTTCAGTATAAATTATAACCAAATGAACATAGTATTCACGATAACGTAGGATTCATGCCAATTCGAATATCATACCTCTATTCTTGCTACAAATTATAACCAAAAGAATATAAAATTTTCTTATACATTACATGTAGGTTTTTTTTACACAATACTCTTAAAACATTAATACTTCATGTATACACATCAAACTTGTATATTTACTTTAATATTTAATAATAAACTTGTATATTTTACTTTAATATTTAATAATAAGAAAATGCAATAGCGCACGTGTAGATTTGGTTGGAGTAGACTCAGCACAGAAAGTGAGGGACAGCGGCGCCGTGGCCATTTTGGTTTCGTGGTGTACGTACACTCTCATTGTATTTTTTCTTTTTATCGATTTGTACGAATTTATTTAGATATATAATATATGTAACTTGTTATATGAGTTGGATTCTTTTATATTAATAAGTAACGTCATAAATATTTCACTAACTATTATAATTTGTAGATTTAGTTATTTTTAATGGTCCTTTAGCATTGTATTATAAGAATAGTTTTATATGATAATCACAACTTTAAGAACTGTGTATAAAAATAAAATAAATTTATTTTTGTTTTAAAAATGGTAATCTTATTTCATGTATGAAAAATTAGAAAATAATTAAAATGTAACTATGAAAAGTATGAAAAATTAATTATAAAAACATGAGTTGTGATTCCATCTTTAAAAAGTAATATTACCTTTTTTATTTTAACTACAATCCTTAGAGTTGTAGATAAAAGTAAAAATGTAACATTTATTTTCAAATATAACAATCGTAACTCATGTTTTATAATCAACTTTCCATTTTTACAAAAAGTCCACTTTAATTATCTTTTACTTAGATTTAAACCTTTTCATACATAAAGTAAGGTTACCGTTTTAATAAAATTAAAACCATATATTTTTACTCTTATCCACAGCCCTTGTGGTTACCAATTTCCATAATAAAACCATTATTATTAGAACATCCATCCTTTCCTACCTGATACCTGACCCTTTTTTTCTTTCTCTCATTTCCTATTTCAAACCAGCTCTCCCTTACATCATCACCATCACCTGCGAACTCCCAATCCCTCACTCTCGTAATCTCTCTCTCTCTATCTCTCTCTCTCTGCCCTAACCACTTCGTCGAAGAAGACACTATCTCACCCTCGCCGCATAACCACCACCTACCTTACATCATCACCACCACGGCCGTGGATCTAAGATTTGTTCATCGCCACCATCGTGCACCACAAAGTTGTCATCTCGACTTCAGAGCAGTTATCACCATATCTAAACTGTCATTGTTACCATCTTCATCACCATCCTCAATCAACATAGATCGCTCTCTAGATCTAAGGTTAAATTAGGATTTTCGATTTAGGTGGCGAGTTTTGATATTGGTGGTGGGCTTTGATTTAGGTGTATCCTATCACATCATTACACCCACAAAAAAGGAATGGTTAAATTATCAACGTGATTCTCAAAAAATTGAAAAGATCACATTTTATAGTCATACCAAAGATATTTTATAATCACATTGTAAAAAAAATGAGAATCACACGTTAAATTGACCACTAGTTGCCCTTTTATTCAAACGCCAGATGATAGTACAATGCTATTTTTACTTACATCATTTAGCTTAATGATATTAGTAATTTTACGAAAAATAAATTATTTGTTACAATCCCGTTCTAGCTTTTAATTTAAATAGTACGTTCGAGTTTTCACTTGCATAAAGTTATTTGACAAATTATCAATATTTATAACTAAAAGAATATGAAAAAGTTCTACATTATATATTTAATATAGAACTTATGTATAAACTTCTGATATATATTTATATGTTTTACTATTTTATCCGATAAACATTTAAAATTACTTTAACCATCCCCGTATTTATACACGGGATGTTAAGATAGTTATTATTTAAATGAGTAATTTTAACCATTAATTTGGTCAAAATAGAAACTTAAAATTGACTTTTACATCAATTTTATATCTTTTAAATTTAAAGTAACAAATATTTAAATTTAAGAAGCTATAATTATCCACCAGTTGAATGATTTTTAGTACATACGAAATAGATTAAGGACTAAATAAATTTAAGAACCCTCCTAGTTTATTAATTTAATCCATCAAATCAATAAACTATATTTAATATTACTAAATACTAGTCTTCATCAATTGAATTTTTATAATTCATCATAATTAACTCATTCTTTAATGAATATTTTATATTTATAAAGATATCTAAATTAGTATACAAATGATACTATAAACAAAAAAACAATTTATTAACATGTATTTAAATCAAGCTTCAACATTAAAAGGTTTCCCGTCGCACATGACCAAAATAAAAATGAGATAGAGTACTACCCTAAAATGTTCAATAACCACGATTTAGGAGTTAGTTGGGATTGCACTTTTACAATAAGTTGGGTTTTGAATAACTAGAATTAAAAGTCAGAATATAATAGTGTTTAGATTTAATTATGATGTTTAACATTATAATAAATCGTTTTTTGAAGTTTTTATTATATTCGATTATTTTATGATAGAATTGTAAAATGATAAACAAATTATATATATATATATATATATATATATATATATATATATATATAACAAAAAGCAGGAATGATGAACAGTGCACATTTTGTCTTTTTCTGCAAGAGTTTTATATTTATATTACATAAAGCTGGCATATTAATTGATTGAGCTTCTGGCCCAGTGGCTGGCTTCTAAGGTTTTATACTACCTACCCTCAGTTCTAATCCCAGCAATGCTTTTTTTCTTCTTTTTATTTTATTTTATTTCCAAGCTTTTGTTTCTATTTTGATGATTTGGTAAATACCATACTGTGTAAACCCCTTGGTCTTAAGTTTTATCCTTCCAACTTTTAGGTTTTTTTTTTTTCATTTTTTTATGAAATTACTTTTTCATTTTTTTATTAAATAATATTTAAACAATTAGTCTATGCTATATATTCTTCTTTTTCTATTTTTGTATAAAATGATTCTTTTATATATTTAAGTTTTTTTATTAACTTTTTCTTTTAATTAACTTCTACGTAGAACTTTTTTTAGGCGCAGTTTTTTTTTTCTTTTGTTTTTTTTTTCTATATATTCTTTATTGAATTTTTATTTATTTTAATTCAAGAGTTTTTACTTATCTATTTTAGTTTTTTAGCTTTATCGAATAATATCTTCTGGAAGATGACATAAAAGAAGATGGAGTATTTACATCATATTTTTTTGTTTTAATTGTTTATATATGATCCAATTTACGTGTAAATTATATGTGTCTAAATGTTTTTTATATCAAAATGTTTGAATGTTGGTTTTTATATTTAATTTATTTAATTAACGTATATGTGGAAATTATTTTCTTTATTTTGTATGTTTTTCCTTCTTATCATTTTTGATACTTTTTTTCTTTTTAAAATAATTTATGAAATTTTTTATTTTTAAGTTTAATCTTTATGTTCTGGACGAGAAATTAAATGACATGAATGCACAAAAATCACCTAGAATAAAGTTCATCCTAATTCCAATCACAAATATGTAAAAAAATTTGCCAATTTATCTTTAACATTTTGTAAGGTTTAAGTTTTTCAATGAAGAATTAGAAAAACTATAAGAGTTTTTCAGTATGTTTCTGAATAATAAATATATTTTTATACTTTTTAGCATCAAAGTTTATTACAAATGTCTTTTGCACCTTATTATATATAATAATAATAACATATAACAATCTATATTCTTTTAGGTAAAAGCAAATTAAAAATCAAATTGGGTTAACAAATAGATTTCATTTGTTTCCAACGTAAAAGTCGTATAACAAAGTAAGAGTACTAAAAAAATGACATACGGGTTCTCTGTTGTAATAACATATGGAATCATTTTATTTCTAAGTCGAATTAGACTTTTACTAAATAACGCATATATGTGTTAAACTCCGCCGCAACACGCGGTGTACAATTACCTCGTTTATTAATATAGTAGTGAATAGTCAAAATTTACTTGGATGAACTTTATTTTATAAATAGTTAAAAAAAATTACAAGAATTTCTTTAAAGATATAATAGTTAGCAGGCAATCACATCAAAACGTTTCTTTTAACATTTCGCGTCGTATTCCAGCAATAGTACCAAGTAAACTTGACATTTTGTATATATAACCAGTTTTTGGACAATGATACAAACATGTGCAAATTTGATCAAACCACGTACTCAAGTGGTTGTAACATGAATTTCAACACCTACATAGCAAATCTAATAAATTGGAATAAAAGAAGGTTTTTCAAATAAGAAATAATCTAAACCGGATATATAATAAGGTAACTAGTCGAGAAAGGTAACATATCTTACTTCTTTATAAAGTATTTACAACTTCAAAACTCTTAACTTTTAAGTAAATTGAAAGTATTAAACTACCCTTAAATCAAATTAAATTAAAATTGTTAAATTAAGTAACTATTAGATGGATTTAGTGATATTCATATATACCATTTTAGTGAACAAACATTCCATAATAAGAAAAATTTTAAAACATCAAGTCAAAGTCAATATCAATTAACTTAATTATTACAAAATATGTTAACATCTAAACATTTCATATAACACACTAGCATTGTACCCGCGCAATGCGGCGATAATGATAAATTTCTACTCGATAACATGTTATTTTCAAGACATAGAGGTGTGTGATTCTATATTAAATTTTGAGAACAATAAAATTAGAAAAAAGTTTCTATATATAAAATATGGTAAAATTCATTAAAATAAAGGGTGTAAATTAGCAATTTGAAACTAATTTAAAATTAAGAGATTAATAAAATAGATTAAATATATAGTGGATAAGTTTTATTATTATAATTATATGAGCTATTTGAAAATGTTGATAAATTATGATTATAGTTTATTGATGTTTATGAATTGTGTTTATATACATTTTTTAGTAATTAAGTTAAGATATTTATCATATTATAGAATATTTAAAATGAAAGGTTTGTTAATGAAAATACTTTTTAATAATTAAGTTAATTTGAATTGACTTAATTTTTTTTAAATATGGAATTTTTAGTTATCAAAATGGAATCTAGGAATGTTATTAACTCTATTTAATAGTTACTATATTTAATAGTTACTCTATTTAATAGTTTCCATATACTTTATATGAAGGGTAGTTTAGTAATTTCAAATGACTTAAAATTTAAGAGTTTAAGAAAAATGTCTAAATGCTTTATAATATAGTATAGATAATAAATAGTAGAACTTAATTATTAGAAAATGTGTATAAATATACTCATGAATTTGAATGACCTATAATCAAAATTTATACATTTATGGAATTTAAATGACTCAATAATTAAAAAGAACAATTTGCTGAGCAAAACTATTCGTTGTCGCCGCATTGGCGCGAGTACTATGCTAGTATATCAAAATTTGTTAATAAATGTAATGTGTAAATTTTTATGCCGAGAAAAGATTATAAATTTTAATTTGTTATAAAAAAAAGATCGTAAATTTTAATTTTGTATATAAAGAGATTATAAATTTCAATTAGTAATTAGAAATAGTAATGACATGCTAAAAATCAAAGTTATTTGGACATAATTCTTTTTCGTAACAAATTAAAATTTATAATCATTTCTTGATAAAAAAAATTACAGGTTACTTTTATTAATAAATTTTGATATATATGTTATCTTTCAAGACAATTTGCCATTTATTAAAAACTTTTGCTTCCCTTGGAAAATTTTATTTTGTGGTTGATGCTTGCAAGATAGGGTCAATGAAGTTAAATTTTTTAGTGGACAAAGGGGCATGTGTGAGTGAAACCAGGGCCAGGGAGCTAGACTAGGGTGTGGGGTGGTGGTAATCACTCATAAAACAATGATGTTGTATTGTTTTTCTTTTTTCAGTTTTTATAGTTTAATTGGCGGGATGTATGTTAAGTGTGTCTTATAATTTGATGTGATAGGAATTACCACAACATCAGGACCAGCTTATGGCTTGGCAACTCAGGTAAGCGCCTTGAACCGTGAGGAGGCATAGGTTAATTGGATACAAGACAAGAATCACATCGAGAAATCAAATAACACGACAATTAGTAAATCAAACCTCTCAATGATCGAGTGAACACTATGCTTATGTCTATCATTTGTGAAAGTCGATTCAACAAAAGGTTCAATCGAAGTGCACAATAAACGATTCAATGAATCTATATAAAGTTATAATTAAATTATTATGAGTTGCCATTAATACTATTGTAAGTGTTTTTTAATTATTAGATTAATATCTTTATTGGTTGAATAAAAAATATATTGTTTAGCGTAATGAATGGATGACAAATTGGATGTTAATATCTGATGTGATCTGAATAGTGTCTAGCTATGTGTATACATGTGTATAAACATTTAATGTAAGTCGGTTTATGCCATATAATTGCACCAACTTAAGAGGTTGTTTTATTATATAGAAAATTATAACTTAAAGAAGTAGTAGGATCAACTTAAATCAAACCTACAAAGTGTAGGGTTCCTATAGTCAAATTGGGGGTATAGTGAAGAGGATATGTTTAAAAACTGTGGTAGATATGGTTATGCAAGTCAATAAGTGTGTTCTTAGACATTAATAGAGCTTTCTATTGAGCTTTATAAATGTTTGACGTACATTATTTTTTAAATTAACTCAAATATCACGAATACTAATCTAGTTAAACAAAAACATATTAAACTAATACTAGTTTATTGACCCGTACACGACGGGTATTTCGGAAGTGTATTTGAGATATTAAAAATTTTTAAATAAAAATAATGCAGTAAGTGAAATATCACCTTTGTGATGAGAATATACTAATTTCAAAAAAGTGTCATATTACAATAAAATTTATACCAAAACGTAGATAAAAATGAGACGGTCGTAAATATATAATTATTTTTTCTCTAAACAAAATATATCACAAGTTACTAAAAATAATGTATAAACAACTTATAATTAATTACATTAGTATACAATTTTTATAAAATCCCCTCACATTTTCTTAAAACCTCATATGTTTTATAAAAACCTCTCAAAATATTCATCTAAACCCCTCCCAATTTAAAATTAATATTTCGAAATTGAAATTGAATAATTTGAAATTAAAATTTCTTATCCAAGTTTTAATCTTTCCAAAATTGTTTTGAGAATGGAATAATTTGAAATTGAAGGTTATGATTGGTTAATTAAGACTCAATTTATGGTTATTTTTAGAAAATTTGCATGTATTTTATATAGATATATAGATAGATAGATAGATAGATAGATGAATTTATTGAATGGAAATGTATTTAGTTTTAATATACAATTTCGAAAAATACATTTTGTAAATAAGTATTGTGATAAAATTAATATATATCAAAATATAGATAAAAAAGACTATTGAAAATATATAATACAGCATATACTATATATAATATTAACAATTACAAGAAAATAAGAAATAACATACAAATTAATATAATATAATAATTAAATTCTAAATATACTTATAACATGACTAATATTAGGGCTTTAAACGTGTAAACATTAATAGGAAAGTTATTGTTAAATGAGTAGTAACATTTTTTTTTTGTAAAATGTTGTTATATATAATCACAATTTTGACTGTGATTTGTAAATTAATTGATTGTGTTTATTAAAGAGTAAATTACATATACATATAATTAAATTTGTTTTAATTATTATTATATATAATAAATTTTTTATTTTAAAACACAACACAATCAAGTTTGATAGGGGTAAAACTTATAAGATAAACTTGTATAGAATGGGGAATCTTAAATCTTATTGTGTTAATTTGTTATACTCATAAGAACTATATATAAACATTTTACGTCTCCTATCTTGTGTCAAGTTAGTGTTTATAATAGAATTTTTTAACTTGCATATATGAGATTTATAATTATGTGTTGTAGTTTAGTTTTAAACTCTTGTATAGCTGAGCTGGTTTGTCATGTGTTCTACAATTTTGAAGTCAATGATTCTAAATCCCATGCCCTCCATTTTACCTTTATACACCAATTTCTTTTTCTTTTTTTATTTCTTTTATTACTATGTTATTTAAATTTTATTAAAATATTATTTTAACTTCTTTTTTCCTCTATTATCTTTTTTTTTTTTTTGAACAACCAACGTAAAAATTCATTCTATCACTTACGGTTTATATACACAATGACATCATCGAGACAAAGCAACAGAGCCCCCAACCAAGTCACACCCTTACTACACACATGACCAAGCATGTGACCCAGTACAGATAATGATGTAAAACAGTACAATCAACAAACTAATCATAACACCCATCATCAACTGATTACTGAGCATCGCCCTCCCGGAGAGACACGTCCGTAGCACATTATCACACCTGCCGTCGACATCTTCAGACTGTAGTCCACACACAAGAGAATGAGTACACGTATCACATGATCAGTATCAAACAATGACCCAATACCAGATGGTCCAAGCAAAACACTATGGCAACATCAGGTAATGGCCCAGCATCATATAACGCCCCAGTATCAAATAATGTATCATCATGGCACCATAATGGCTTGCCAACGTCCTCCCACTATCACTTTGGCACACAAGCCAGGCATCTTCACTCCTACACCGCTACTGTCATAGTTGCTTATAGGACAACACTCAAAATACGGGGGAATAAGCAACATCTGACGAAGAAACTCTGGGGCTCAAAGGGCGAACTAGCTAAACCAGGAACAAGTTTTACTCACCCCCACTCTCAAAAAAACAGCATCTACCCTATCCTACCAGACAAACAAACTCTGAGGCTCAAATGGCTAAAATAGGCAAGGAACCCGACCGACACAACCTCCCTCCTAGCCTCCAATCGCCATATACACCCATCCCAACCCCCCTTATAGCGCCAAAGACCTATAGTGGCCCCCTACCACACCAGCCTCTACCCAATATAGCACCGCACACCAGCCCTCCCCCACCCGATAAAACCAAGATGTCACAAAACACAAAATTCTGAGGCTTGAAAAAAGGATTTGCATTAGCTGATACTTCATGGCTTAGCAAATCAACAAGGATTGAAATGCCCCCCTTATCACACCATGGTTACGAAAGTGCAACCTCCTGCGCAATATCGAATCCCCAAAAGACTAACCTATGACCATGGCTACTCAGCGTAGGAAAAAACGAAGTGGAGTGAGTGTGCATATTTGAGTGCCACCTTATAACACCATTATAAAAGTGTAGCCACAACCTCTAGGCCTACCATCACCACCCTTATGCCACCTTCCCAAACCACCCAATAGTTTCCTGTATGGATAACCCGTATATAGAGTTTCTAGGCCCAATGACGATCCATAGACCACTCAGCTAGTACACAACTTATACACACACACCCAAAAGAAAAGGTCCAACTCCAACTTATACGGAAGGCCCGCACCCCTATAAGCACCCAACACCCTAAAGACCTGTGAAGACACACACCCCGAGGCTTAACCCACACCCCAAGAATTATTCAAGACACATCCCAGATCCTTACTTCTACCAAACATATGGACATATACAAGACACACACACACACCACTATGCACTAGTTAACATCAACACACACCCAGAAGACTCAACCACCGTGGGATCACCAACTGGACAAAGACTACTACCACATGCCCCCTTGACGATTTGTACTCATCGTACCCATACCATACTTACCATACCGTTACCAAACAAACTCTAACACACCCACCAAGGATCCGTCGAGCTTCTGCTTGGGATACCTGCACGCAAAGCAAAGCTAGATACCAGCATAGTTAGTGATCATATGCTAAGACACACACAAAACCCAGTACTGCCTTACACCCAGACAATCCATGGAGCTGTCCTACCCGCACCCTTCTTAGCTAACATATCGGCTTCCCTAATCAAATCCCTCGGGAGATGCTGGACTACAACCACTTCACACACCTTCATTAAGCCCTCGATTCTACCTAAAACATCGACCACCACCGAAGGAGGATCCTCTTCATCGTTGACCAGTTTAACCACTTGCAAGGAATCAGTGAAAATTCTCACATGTCCAGAATTCAAAGACCTATTACTCCTTAATACTAATAAGCCATAGAACACAGCTTCCATTTCAGCCACTAACGGCGTGCACATTACAATAGATTTAGAAAAGGCTCCAATTAGT
Organism: Pulicaria dysenterica; assembly: GCA_947179395.2. NCBI lineage: Eukaryota > Viridiplantae > Streptophyta > Magnoliopsida > Asterales > Asteraceae > Pulicaria > Pulicaria dysenterica. Next base: position 101,061,115 of record OX359288.1, on the reverse strand, counting down.
GCACCGTTATTTACTTTCCTAAAAATACCTCCAATACCAGCTTTGTACCCCACACAACTCACTGACCCATCTACATACAAGGCAATACTATCCGCCCCTACCCCTGTTAAACTGTATGTCTCTGTAGACAACAGATTGTCTCCCCTCAGAACCTCCACAGGTCTTATACACATGTCCAAGGAGGATCTAGCCAAAGTGGGCCATTTCGCATAGCACCACTGCCCTACCCTAATCCAGACCATATCTACCACTCTTTCCACACACACTTGTTTGTTATTAAAGACGACACTGTTTCTCTCAGTCCAAAGTGACCACAGTACCCCAAACATCACCACCATCCACAATTTCCTAATCCACTTACTATTGCACAACCTCGGCCATGATTCCACTAGATCTACAATATTTCTAGGTATTAACCAACTCACACCTACCACACTCAGAATCCTAGCCCACACTTCCCATGATACTTTGCAATGTAGCAATAAATGTACCGTGGATTCGCTTTCACTGTTACATAGCGGGCACACAACCTCATTCTGCCTCAACACCCCTCTCCTAGCTAACTCTACTCTCGAGGGAATACCATTCCACACTGCTTGCCACACAAACAACCTCACCTTTGGTGGACTCCAATACTCCCATACTTTAGATACTCCTAACACCCTTTCTTCCTCATTAACTTTATTTAATAGGCTCCCCACAGAAAACTCACCATTATTATCAAATTTCCAGATTACCCTATCCATCTGACTCCTACACGGACAATGATGCTCTAAAACTCCCAAAAACGCACCATATACCCCAACTTCCCAATCAAAGACCTTTCTTCTTAACTCTACTTTCCATTCCCAAATCGAGCCCCTCCATTCACCAAAACTACTCACCTTACCTTCTTTTTTGACCGCTAAGGCATAAATTCTTGGAAATCTCATTTTCAGCTCAACCCCACCACACCAACTGTCATTCCAAAAATCGAATAGATCCCCTTGACCCAATTTCGCTACAAATCCCTCATTGATTACGTTGCGTAGCCTCTCCTCAGTACTGCTGACAGATACTATATTCCTCCAGATCCTCGACAACTTATTAAAAGGCACTCCTAACCCCCTAGCCCCAAAAAGGAAATCCCCATACTTACATCTAACTACATTTTTCCACAAAGACTTCTCCCCATTCCAATATCGCCACAACCATTTAGACATCAGTGCATGATTTTTCATCTGCAACCCACCAACACCTAAACCACCATACTTTTTAGGTTTCTGTATTTTCTCCCAAGCCACCATACACATACTCATCCTATCCCCTGTTTTTGACCAGAAGAACTGCCTTCTCAACTTCTCTAATTCCTTACATACTGCAGCCGGGATTCGAAACAAAGACATATAGTACATTGGTAGATTATTCAAGACTGATTTGATCAAAGTAATCTTACCAGCCTTGGATAGAAACTTTGTTTTCCACATCTCCAGTCTGCGCTTCACTTTCTGAATAACCGGATCCCAAAATGAAGATTTATGAGAATTCAACGGGTATATAACTTAAATAATATATATAAAGTATCACGTTTTATTTTAAAGATTAAATGTTACCGAGATGGTTAAGGTTATTGTCTTTGAATCTTTCTGTATTCTTTTTTTTTCCTTATGTGTCCCATTCCCTTCTTTTCCTATAATTATTCTTCTACGTTCACTTAGAAAGATTTTACTTCTTTTTCCTCCTATTTTCTTATTATTATAATTATTCTCCTCCAATCTTCTTATATAAATAAAAGACTAATTTGATAAAATTTATTAGACTATATGAACCATTCATTTAAATATTTTTTAATTTTAACCATTCGTTCACTTAAAATCAAAAAATAAATTTCGACTTTTTAGAGTCAAGATTATTAGAGATAATTTCATATATGCCCTTATTAAATCATATATAATCATATTTGTCCAACTTAAGTTACAAGTATCATATATGTTATAATATTTCAAAATATCATATTTAACCAGATTCTTAGTTTTATCATTCTAAAATATTTTATAATTATTTTAAATTCTATTTTTATTATAACATATAACGTTTAACTTTATTACCCTTAATAGTAACAATAAAGATTGATGACTTATATAAAAAATACAATCACCCATCTCTTCATATCATGATACCACGTTATCGCCGTCAAGTCTGCCCTCCACTTATGTCGATGTTTTCACCGCTGGTTAGAGTATTGATGACGTACGTCGTCATTTTTTTAAATTCTCATTTAATTCATGTTTTATTATTATTATTTAATACGTTTCTATTAATGTTTAATATTTATTATCTTTTAAACCAATACGTGTATTACACGTGTATTTAGTCTGGTTATTAATCAATGAAAGAGAAAACACAATTTACTATTTAAAAATTCAACAACTCTTATAATTTTGTCTAGATAATATGTAATATAAAGTTGATATTTGTTTTTTTAGACATGTAAGAATTGACTTTTTTTTACATAAATTTGTTAATAGATGTGCATTGACATTTTCTGTAGACCTATTGTATATTTTTCTCCTTAAAGAATTTAATATTTACATCCGAAGCAACACGTGAAAATTCTAATTCTTTTGAAATGTACAATAACAAAATGTATAAAGTTAAATTTAGGGATAATTTTAATTATATCCTTACAAAACTTTCTTATTATATCTATATCCTTATAAAATTTTAAAAAACATTCATATCCTTTTAAAACCTCTAAACACTCGTATATATCTGAAATCTTTTTTTTGAAAGGTCAAAGATTTTATTAAAAATAGAACATGAAATAGGAGTGTCTATAAGGAATAGAACAGCTCCTTACAGTGCACAAACAGAACAAGTACAATTCCTATTAAATTACAATCATCTCTTATAACCAATTTAAAATTTTAACCACTGCCATACCAATTTATATCGAAACTCAGAAGCCACCAAATCTGGATGAAGTAACCATTCTTCCCATTTAATCTCTGTTTTCTTGTTGCCCCTCTCTCCTTTAATCTTTGAAACAATGTAACTTGGGCATCAATCAATATATCTGAAATCTGAATTTAATTATTATTAAATCATTTAAATATTAATAAATATCATCTCCAAATATGTTTATGCATAAAATACTAAAATACCCCTAAAAAATTAAGAATAGTTTAAAGTTGTCTCATTGATCTTAGACAATTTCTACAGGAGGTTTGTCCAATCTTAGTTGTTCGTTGAAGCCAAAGACGATTAAATTATTGTTCTTGTGTTTTGAAGCCAAAGAAGCAGAAATGGCGCTGAGTTTTTTGGTCAGTTTCGTATGCTTATTCCCCTGTTTCTGTGTGTGTTAAATAAGCATCGACTGACATCCGAGCGTTTTTGCTGATAAGGACTGGTATTTATGGAGGCTAGATCAGGAGGCGTGTGCAGTGTGTGTCCGGAACTTTGGTTGCATTCTTTCTAGATTGTATGATGCTACACAGGGTCGGTGGTTTAGTTTTGCACTATTGCTGGGTCATGGTCCTGCACTGTCTCTTTGCTGGTTGAGCTGCTTCGCTGCTGGGTATGGCTACGGTTATTGCCCCTGTTGATGTCTACTGCTCTGCTTAGATACTGTTGGTGTTGTTCATGTTGTTGAGTTGATGATGGATTGTTCCTGATGTGTGCTGTATTGGGTTTGCTTCGTTTGTGTAGGGAAGTTGCGCTACTATAGATTGAGATTAGGCTTATGTGTGGTTTGTAATTGTGACTTGGATAAATCTTGTGTGCTATTGTAAGCAGTTTTATGTCGTGGATATAAATAAAAGAAATCCTTGATGTTAAAAAAAAGGAAGCAGCAGAAATCGAAGCCAACGATGCAGAAAGTTAATTTCTTGTTTTTCCGATCAGTTGATTGTGATGTGTTAATTGAGTGTTTTCCCTTCCGGAATGGTTTAGTTGGTTTGTTGTTGTGTTGATCTTCAAATCTAGCTATGTTTTGGTTTAGCATCAATGTGTATTGGGGTTAATGGTATTCTTTCGGACGAACCTGTGATTATTGATATAATTTATAATTTTTATTTTAGATTTCAATGGAGAAACAAAAGAAGAAAAGAAACTGTAGGTTGTTTCAGATCCTTATTGCTAATGGATTCTAATGTGTCTATTGTTTTTATTTAGGGGTATTAGATCCTTATTGTTTTTCACATCTGTTTTTGTTTTTGTTTCTCGAAGAAGATGAAATCCATGTTATTGGGGGTATTTTAGTAAGTTTAGACATAAATTACTATAGTGATATTTTAATTTTATTTTTAAATGATTTAGTAAAGAATAAAATAATAATTTAGATATATATGAGAATTTAAAATTTTTATAAGGATATTTATGAAATTTTGAATTTTGTAAGGATATATCTTACTCTTTTATAAAGTATTTACAACTTTCAAAACTTTTAATTTTTAAATAAATCAAAAGTACTAAACTACCCTAAAATCAAAGTAAATGAAATTTGTTAAATAAAGTAACTATTAAATGAATTTAATGAGATTCATATATACTATTTTAGTGAACAAATCTATACTACATTATAAAACATTTAACTTTCTCTCTCTTAAAAAATTTAAGACCACTTAATTTTAAGTAATACAAGTTTTTATGCTTAAGATAGCCTAACCAATCATTTCCTTAATTATCTCAACTAATGTAAGACACCTATTACTTTAATAAATCATTAAACATCACAATAACTATTTAATTATCAATTTGGCTAAATTACTTATATCAATACAATTTTAAGGCTATAGTATATATTTCTCTAATTATTTATAATAATATTTTTAATTATTTTTAAAAACTATTTTAACAACTAATAAGATGGTTGATTGTAAAAAAAAGTAAAGAAATTAGAAAAAGGAGATAAAACATGGATAGGTTGACTAACACTATATTTTACACATACCATACCCTACTTTTAAAATCAAACATGTTGTCGAGTACAAACTATCGTCATCGCCGCCGCATTGCGCGGGTGCAATGCTAGTCTTCCATAATAAGAAAACATTTTAAACATCAACTTATATATACCATTTTAGATGGATAAGAAATAGATAAATTAATTTTAGTTTTTAAAAATGGTAATCTAGTTTCACGTATGAAAAGTTGAAAACTAATTAAAAAGTAACCATAAAATATATAGAAAGTTAATTATGAACATATAAGTTGTGATATCTATTTTTAAAAAGTGAAATTACCATTTTTGTTCTTATATAAGGGTTGTGGTTATCATCCTTCATAATTTAATTATTACAAAATATTTTTACAACTAAAAATTTCATTATAAATATTATATTAAATAATAAATAGATGAATTTACTTATTAGAAAATATGTATAAACAGACTCATGAATTTGAATAACCTATAACCTAAATTCATAAACATCTATGAAATTTAAATGACTCAATAATTAAAAAAGATAAGTTGCTAAGCAAAACTATTCGTCTCCGCCACATTGGCACGGATACTTTGCTAGTATATAATAAAGAAGGTTTGTAAGGATATAGTTGAAATTATTTCTTAAATTTATTTTAATAGTAGTAACTTACCTCGCATCAAAATACGTATATATAACACTTATTATATACTGTATTGCTAATATTCGTGATTATTAATGAATTGGAATAAGTCTTAGTGTCACACCCCGCCAAGGCGGAAACGCGAGGCGTGACGGAGAGGATTGTCATAACACATTGATACGTTAATAGAGATATATTAAATGCAAGAAATCAAACGTGTCACGACGTTCCCCGACACAAATGGGACTTGTGCCGTGTAAGGCCGGTATTCATGACCCTAAGTTCAAAGTGTAACAAAAGTGCGTGTGTAAAACCCACAACCCGGGGCAGGTGATACAAAGCATGCAAGCTTGAAAAGTGAAATTAGTTCAGTTCTAAAATCTTAATAATAGATGATAAATGTTTTAAAGCCTTGATAGCATTGAGTCAAGCTAAGGTCCGTCTAGAGTCTTCTAGTTTTCCTTAGATTGTAATAGTAGCATTACCTGAAAATGAACACTCTAAAACGTCAACACAAAGGTTGGTGAGTTCGCAGGTTTTAGAGAAAATAATAGTTTTACCGAACATAGAAATGAGTTGGATTGTTTGCAACAATAATAGCAAGTCACAAGATCAAACTTTATAGAATATAAATGAACGCCTCGATTTGATGAATAGTTGTGTTGTAGCATATAAAACCGAACCACAAGGGTTCAATGTGTTGTAGCATGTAAAACCGAACCACAAGGGTTCAATGGGTTGTAGCATGTAAAACCGAACCTCAATAGTTCAATGTGTTGTAGCATGTAAAACCGAACCACAAGGGTTCAATGGAATCAATAGGAATCAAATCATTGTCTTCCAAACAGTTATTATCGCATACCCAGCTGGAGCATAAACCGTTGGCTCATAGGAATATAGGAATCAATAGGAATCAAATCATAGTCTTCCAAGCAGTTATTATCGCATACCCAGCTGGAGCATAAACCGTTGGCTCATAGGAATATAGGAATCAATAGGCATCAATAGGAATCAATAGACATCAACCAACAACAAGTATCCATTGCATATACGTCACACAAGTTGTCCAAAATAAATAAAAGTAATCATCACGGCATAAAAGTTTAAAAGAGAGTTGAGTGTCATTTTCCCCCGAGAAAACATTGTAAAAAGGGGCCACGAGTACTCACCTTGATTTCGATGAAGTTGACCTTGCAAAGTACGAGTATGGAAATCTACAAATAATTATAATACACATAAGCTTCATGTATTAAGTGTTTAAACCTTCTAAGATAGCCTAAACACATGTGTAGTACTCCTAAAGTGATCCTATGCCACAATGCACATCTCTTGATTTTACAACTCCAACTTTAAATAATTTTAAAGTGACTCAAACAACCAAAATAAAATCCTAAAATTTAGATTCATAAACCTTAACACCTTGAACTATTACTGAAATTTTCCCAAGATTTAATAACTTCACTACCTATTTTTAAAAAAATCCAAGAACTTGGCACTGACAGAAAACCAGTCATTCCAGCGTAACAAAAAGTTCGAATTTTATAAAAATACCAAACGAAAACCAAAAAAATTATGAAATTTTTCCAGAAACCTCTAAACACAACAAGCTTTCTATCACAAGATTTTCAATCCAGAATTCGAAGGTTTGGGTCAAAAGAAAAATCGAAACTTTTTGGCACTGAATCTGCCGACAATGCAATCAGTTGCGCACCTAAACGGTAAAATCAAGTTGATCGATCAAACGAGCTCCAAAAATTGCAAAACTTGATTCCAGTGAAACTAGACTCGACGAACTACAACCTAGACTCAAAAACCGACGAAAAACACGAAGGGTCGACGCGGTTACAGCCTTACAAACAAACCCTAATTCGAAATCCAGAATCTGCTTTGAATCAAATCTCAATTTTAACATCAAAAATCAAATTCTAATCCATACAAATCCCAATCCTTCACATATAAACGTTTTGAGACATCTTGGCATGATCATATGTATGTTTTCTTCCAGAAATCAAAATCAAAAGTAGCCTAGAACAAGATAGAAGGGATGATAGCTTACCTTGATTGCCAAAACTCAAACCGATCAAAGCTTGGATGTTCTTGAGCCTTGGATTGCAAAATCGATGGCCTTGAGGGCTGAAGTGGTTGTCGACGTGAGGCATGGGGAGTGGAGAAGGAGGCCGATTTTAGTATTAGGGTAATTAGGGTTTGGTTTGTTTAGGTATTTAAATGGGATTAGGTTTAGGGTTTTAGTTTAAATTTCCAGATACTAGTTTATCTACCCTAAGGTTTTAAAAAAAAACTTACCTATAGATATATATATATATATATATATATATAATTCTGAAAATTTTAAAAATAAATATGGATATATATTATTATTATTATAAAAACAATAAAAGTTGGCAAAATGTGGCTTTCTAGTGAAATTATCTAAAAATATCTAACTAAACCCTAAAACAACTTAGGTTATAAACCAAGTTTTTTTTCTATGATTTTCTAATACTACTAATATGCTATAAATGCTATATATAACCTAATATATATATAACAAGCAAAATTTAAGAATTAAAAACATGTGGTCTCAAGAACTAACCGAAATTCGGTGACGGGTGTCACACTTAGACTGCTCGTTATGGGTAGCTCGAAGACCTCGAGCTCGATCGGGTTCAATCGAGCACACCAAAACTCGATTTCGAGTTGGCCCATCGAGTTCGATCTTCGAGTATGGGGACTCGATGGTTGAGGCTGCAAGTAAACACCCCACCCCCCCCCCCCCCCTCCAACGGCTATATTACCGTTAAATTTTTAAAATTATGTATTTTTTTTAAGTTAAAATTATGTAATTTTAGTTTTTAGTATTGTTTGAATTTTAATTTAAGGGTTATTTGTTATTTGTTAAAATACCTTAATTTAATTAAATTAATAAATTATATTATTTATATAATTGGTTATTTGTTAAAATAAAAAAAAAAGAATAAAAAAATTGAAAAAAGATTGGGTAAGATAAGGTAAGGTATAACTTGAAATTGGGTAAAAGGGAAAGGTAAGGGAGTGGGAATGATGTGGCGCTGATGTGTCTGCAGGTAAGGTATAACTAGTAGCCTTAGGAGAATAGAAAATAAATTAAAAAAAAGCATATATTGGTTGGATTTGTGTATCTTGACTCTTGAGGTGAATGCGGATTTCGATTGGATTTAAGGACCATTTTGATATTGAAGTTTGATCCATTAATTAATTCTTATATAACTAGTTTATTGACCCGTACACGTACGAGTATTTCGAAAGTGTATTTGAGATATTAAAATTTTTAAATAAATATAATGCACTAAATGAAAGATCAACTTTATGATGAGAATATACTAATTTCAAAAAAGTGTCATGTTACAATAAAATTTATACCAAAACGTAGATAAAAATAAGACGGTCATAAATATATAATTATTTTTTCTCTAAACAAAATATATCACAAGTTACTAAACATAATTTATAAACAACTTATAATTAATTACATTAATATACAATTTTTATAAAACCCCATCACAATTATGATTGGTTAATTAAGACTCAAATTATGGTTAGTTTTTGAAAATTTTGCATGCTTTTTATATATAGATATAGATAGATATAGATATTAATATTAATATTAACGATGAAAGTTTTGTATAATTTTTTTTTTGAAAGGCCAAAGATTTTATAATTAAAGATTAAACATGAAAAAGGAGTGTCTACAAGGAATAGATCAGCTCCTTTACAGTGCACCATCAAAAAAGTACAGTTCAAATCAAATTACATTCACCTCTTAGAACCAATTTAAAATTTTTACCACTGCTCAATACTGCTTAAATCGAAACTCAGAAGCCACCAAATCTGGTTTAAGTAACCATTCTTCCCATTTAATCCCTGTTTTCTTGTTGCATTTCTCCTTTAAACTTTGAAATAATGCTACTTGCGCATCGAAAAATACTCCCTCTAACCGATTGCCATTACCTTTAAAAATTAACTCGTTCCTGTTTTTCCAAATTCCATATGCCACTGTTTTTGCTGCTGCACTCCAGATTGCGCTTTGTGTTTGTGACCATGATGCAATTTTCCTGTTGCATAACTCCCTTAAGCTTGTGTCTTTCTTGAAATCTAAGCCCCACCATTTGTAAATTTGCTTCCATACTTGCTTTACTTTGATACATTTGATAATTGCATTATTAACATCTTCGCGGTCTTCATCACATCGAGGACATAAACTGATGGAACATCGATTTCTCGATCTCGCAGGTTCATTAGGACCGGAATTCTGTCCCTAAAGAGCCTCCAAATGAACACAGGTATTATCTTTTACCAATCTGTAGGAATTTGCACCTGAAGCGTACGAAATCTTCTGTTTTCCAAGCTTTGACGTATGTATTTTACCGAATAGTTGTCGTCATTGTTAATCGACCATTCCAATTTGTCTTCCACCTGTTGATGCACCGACACTCGACCTACCAACTCGAATAACTCTTGACTTTCCCTCCCGACTCTCCCAATATTTGACACGAACGACTCCAAATTCCATACCCAATGTGAACCTGACCAAAAACCAACCTCACTGACTCTTATCTCTTTATTGCGACATCTACTGAATAATCTGGGAAAACAGTCTGCTAACCTTACTTCCCCGACCCATTTATCAAACCAGAATTTTGTCAACAGCCCATTACCCACTTTGACTCTAAAAAATGACTCCAAAGACATACCCAAATTCTCGATTTCCTTGACCGCTTTGACAATTCCCCCCCAACACGACCCCCTGAAACAATTGACTGACTCAAAACTACCAGACTCACCATAAATACTGGTAATAACTTTCACCCACACAGACTCTTTATTCAACCTAAATTTCCAATACCATTTCCCTAATAGAGCCAAATTGAAACATTTTAGATCACCCAAATTCAAACCCCCTCCCTCGAACGATCTAATGGTATCGTTCCACTTTACCTACGTAATATTTTTGTTTAAACCACCCCCCCCCCCCCCAAAAAAAAAGAATTTTCTCCTCAACCTCTCAAGATCGCGTAAGATACCCGATGGAGCACGGAACAACGAAAAAAAATATAACGAGATACCTGTGAGAACCGATTTAATAAGAGTAACCCGACCCCCAAAAGAAAGCAACTGTTTTTTCCAGGTTGTCAATCGTATTTCGAACTTTTCCACTACTTTCTTCCAATATTTTTTCCTGGTCATATTAACATTAATTGGAATCCCCAAATAATTAATAACCCCTTCTCCCACTTTACAACCTAAACTCTTTGCATACCTCTCAATCACCAATTTCTCTACACCGAACCCCGCCAAACTACTTTTCTTCCAGTTTATTTTTAATCCGGATACCTCCTGCCAGTTTTTTAGTATAATCTCCATTGATTTGAAATTTCTTTTATTCCAATCGCCACACAAAACTGTGTCATCCGCATACTGTAAGTGTGAAATTTCAATCTAATTTTTCCCAACCACCACTCCTCTAAAAATTTGTTTTTCACATGCTTATTGAATTATGACATTAAAACCTTCCATCGCAATTAAAAATAAGTACGGTGATAACGGGTCACCTTGTCTAACCCCCCTTTCAACTAAAAATTCCTCCGATGCAGACCCGTTTATTAAAACCGACATAAAAGTAGATGAAAGACATGCTTTTATCCACATTACCCATCTAGCCCCAAAACCCATCTGATCCATGACATCAAACAAAAAATCTCATTCAAGACTATCGTATGCTTTCTCAAAATCTATTTTAAATAACAAGCTTTTCTTTTTCTTTCTTTTTAACTCATGAATTATTTCACCAGCACATATAATTCCATCTAGAATAGACCTACCTTGAAGAAATGCCGATTGTGATTCTCCAATAAGGTCATTCATCACCTTTTTGATTCTGTTCGCCAACACTTTTGGGATAATCTTGTAGTAACAACCTATTAAATTTATGGGCCTGAAATTATTAAAAGTCATCGGGTCAATACATTTAGGGATCAATGTTATAAAAGATGAGTTACAAGATTTTGAGATCTTTCCATTTATCCAAAATGCATTAAGAGCCGCCATCAAATCCTCTTTCAGCAAATCCCAGAAATGCTTTATGAATCCAAAACTAAAACCGTCCGGTCTTGGTGCTTTACTATTACCACATTCCCAAACCACCCCTCTAACTTCCTGTAATGTAAATTTGGACTCTAATTCCAAAATTTGAAACCCGCTTACCTTTTAAATCTATTAGACTGAAATTTAACGTTTCTTTCCCCTTTGCTTTTAAAAAATAAACCAAAATGACAAGCTGCCTCTTTTTTCAACTCCTCCGGATCCCCTATACACGATCTCCCGCTAAATATCCCTTCTAAATTATTTTTTCTCAACCTTTTTTTAACTACCGTATGAAAGTATCTTGTGTTAGCATCCCCCCCTTTGACTCATTTACACTTTGTTTTCTGTTTCAACTCATCTTTTTTTCTTTTTTCTGCCTCCAACCATTTTTGCCTACTATCTACCCATCATTTGTGATCACTATCTGATAAACTCCCCACTTCAGCCTTTAATTCAAAATCTAAACACACTTTTTTTATTTTTTCTAATTCAATTTCTTTCCCAACCGATCTCTCCATATTCCATTTTCTAATTTCTATCTCGACTCTCTTTAAGTTTTGTATAAATTACTTGTTTAACACATTTGAAATGTATATTGTTTACGTGGGTATTTGAAGACCTCCTAAATAAATATATTTTAAAGTTTAGATGAAAGCGAATCATATATGTTATAGATGTTATGTTCTTTTATTATATATCATAAGAGTTAAACTGATTGTAAAAAGGTTTATATTAATTTTCGTCTATTTAGAGAAGTAAATAATAACAATATTAAAATATTATAAGAGATTGGTAGTAATTTTAGATTATTAATAGAAAATAATATTTAATTTGTATTTACAAATTAGATGAACGTTCATATAATCATTATATATATATATATATATATATATATATATATATATATATATATATATATATATATATATATATAGGGTGAGTTTATATATAAAACCTCTCTTAAACATAGAACCTAAAGAACTATTATGGTGATGACACATGACATATCTATTAGGGACAAAATTGGAAAATAACAAAAATTACAAAACTCACGCGCTCCTCCTCAAGCCACCCTCCAGCACATTTAAAAATAAAAAATAAAAACACCACATAACTTTAAATGATCATAACTAATTCGTTTTTAAGAATTTTATCAAAAAAATTATATCTATAGATTCAGTTTTTCGTCCTCTTTCAAACAAGACCAGACTTGATATATTTCTGAAACTTTTTTTTAAATGCAAAAGTTTTCAAATTTTGTATTTTCATCTGGGTTTCATTTCAAAATGCAAAATGCAAAAAAAAAAACGAAAATGCAAAATATCGAAGATGCAGGTCATGAAGTTGCTTCCTAAATGCAAATTATAAAAATGCAAAATGCAGAATACAAATCCACAACTCTCATATGTATTTTCACTTTTTTTTATTGTTGGTGCATATTTTATGAATCCCTAGTTCGTATCAATAAAGTATATTCATGTGGTATTAATTAAATGTGTTTTGATTAATGGTTTGCATGTTTATACATTCTAAGTGATACTATGTGTTTATGAAAAGCTTACAAGTATTTAATCATGGTTTGGTTTGTATTTGGAAGTTTTGTCATAAGGAAATTCACTTCGCAAGAAGTGAAAGTCACTTAGCGCGAAGTGAAGTCATCAGTCACTTCGCAAGAAGTGAAAGTCACTTCGCAAGAAGTGAAAGTCACTTAGCGCGAAGTGAAGTCATCAGTCACTTCGCAAGAAGTGAAAGTCACTTCGCAAGAAGTGGATGTCACTTCGCGCGAAGTGAATGTCAGTTCGCGCGAAGTGAACTGTGTCATTCGAAAACGCGTAAAACTCACTATAAATAGTGATTAACCCCTCCTTAACGAAAAAAAGAAACAATCGTCCAGGACACTTCGTGAGCCTTCGTAATCGTACATATACCCTTGAAACTCGCGAACTAAGTGATAATTCTCGAATTCCAAGGCAGCCAAAGCATCTCTGTGTGGTACTGTGTGTTTGTTCTTCTACCTTTCTGTGTGTTTCTGTGTGCCGGACACCTAAGCAGATCATAGATCCTTAGGAGGTTTGGGAAATAGAATTCCGCGCTATTTCTCATCCTAGATCAGTCCTAGCATCAGGGTGTGTTTAGTAATAGACCCCCGCCCCCGGTCCTACAAAGTGGTATCAGAGCCTTGTGCTTTGATTGATCACTTTTCCTTAGGATTAAGTCGATCTAGGTGTTCCTTTAGGCCTGTGTGTGCCCCCTTGCGTCACTTTTTACCGAAAATAGGTCGGAAAATAGGTCCTTTTGCGTTAAAAAGGTCAAGTTTTTACGTTTAGGCTCTTTGAGTTTCGACCGTGCGTAGTGAAACCCCACCTCGTGCGTACTGACCTCAGTTCGCACGAACTGTGCCTGTGTGTTCTAGATCCTTCGTTTGTTAGTTTCTGCCTCGCGCGTAGTGGTCCGTCAGTTCGCGCGTGGTGAATCAGTCCGCGCGTAGTGAGTCAGTCCGCGCGTAGTTTGTCAGTCCGTCTGTCCGTGCGTGGTGTGTTCTCCAGTACGTGCGTGGTAAAGCCAGTTCGCACGTACTGTACTGTGCGTGGTAAGGCATTTTATTTCCGTCTTCGTGCGCTGTGCTTTTCTGTGCAGTTCGGTGTGACCTTTTTCTATCAAATTTTACTCCGTGTTTTCCTGTGTGCTTTTCAAATCCAATCCGAATCTGTGTGCTTGCTGCCTTGGTTCATTACATCAATTCAAATGGCCTCTAAACAAACCACTGCCTTAAACAACCTTCTACTAGAAACAGAAATGGGCAGTATCAACAAAGTGCCGAAATTGCTAACCATGGAGGACTATCCTATGTGGAAGCCCAGATTCGAAATTTTTCTAGATGGGGTCGATTGTAGATTGCGGAGAGCCATGAATGTTGAGTATATGGTTCCAAAAGGGGAGGGAAATATCGAAACCCCTTACGATAAAATGACGGTCGAACAGCAGACCAGTTACAATGCTGAAAAGAAGGCCTATGCTCAACTGATTCAAGCCATCCCCAACGACATCTTCCACCAGTTTAGGAGGTATCGAACTTCCTACAGTCTATGGAGAGCTCTTGAGAAGAGGAATGAGGGAAACGCTGCTCTGAAAGAACTTAAAGCAAGTCAATTAAGGAAGGAATTAGACCATTTCACGGCTACAAGAGATGAGAAGATTTCTTCCCTTATTACAAGATACAACCACCTTCTAAGTGAACTGGACAGTCTGGGTGTTACTGTTCCAGAGAAGCAGCAAGTAGAGATCTTGGCGAATGCTTTGCCCAAGAGCTGGCGGCCATTCATCATGATACTCAAGAATGGTAACGGTTTTGACGGGATGGACCTTAATGATTTCATCACCAAGTTAAAAGAGCAGGAGCAGGAGGAACTAAACCTGGATTCAATGTCTAGTTATCAACAGAACCCCTCACTCTACTACTCCGGAACACCTGTCTCGTCATCCACCTCTTCACATGCCCCCCTACAGTCTGCCTATGTGACCAACGTGAATGAATCGGGCAGATCTACCTCTGATGCTTCATCCTCTGGGTCATCTTATACTGCATCTTCCTCCGGACTTAATGTCGAACACTTCAAGTATGGAAGTACAGATGAGGTTAAGACACATATGAGCATGCTAAGTACACTAGTCTCCTCTTATGATGATCTACTGAAGGGGAAGATTGGTAATGCTCATATGACTCAAGAGGACTATGACCAGATCGACGAGGATGAGATGGAGAGACAAGATATCCTCTGGTCGTATGCCAACTTAGTGAGACGGGCAAAAGCTTATGAGCGAAGAACGGGAAAGTCAATATCAGCAACCAAGGATACCAAACTCGGCTTTGATAAATCTGCTGTGACCTGCTATAACTGTGGTGAAAAGGGTCACTTCGCGCGTGAATGTGAAAAGCCGAAGAATTCGGGACCGAGGTATCCATTCAAAACTGGTTCTGGCAGCAGATCATCTACCTCCACAACCATAAAATCTGAAGCAACTCCAACACCGACTAAGGCTATGGCGGTTGTTCAAAGAGATGAGGGAGTGGATTGGTCTGTAAAGTTCGGGAATGCTGATGCTGACATCAACTTGGCGAACGTTCATGTGTTGAACGAAGATTCTTCATTCGAGACCGAAAGCTATTCAAGTGAAGAAGAATCAAGTGCCAGCAATGATGATGAACCAGCCTCGACACCAGCTGCAGAAGAGACACCAGTGAATGTCCGTGCCAAAGAGTCAAATCAAAAGGTGTGCAGCTGTGGTCAACCGTCTGCGGATCAGGTATGTACCTTTGGATTACCTTGTTGTTCGTGTGATGAATATGTAAAACAGATAGTGTTCTTAAAGTCTACTATTTCAGATCTCACATCTAAGTTAGATAATAACCTGTTGATCAAAGGAAGAGAAAATCAATTAAAAGAAAAGAATGAAAGTCTAGGTAAACAGGTTAATGAACTAGGTGTGGCTCTGTTAAATAAACAAGATGCTATCGTGTTTTACATAAATGAGATTGATAAGTTGAAACGAGATCTTGCTACCTCAAAGGTCGATTATGAGACTCTGAGTCAAAAACTCAAAAGTTATTCCACGTCTTCTTACTTATTTGAGTACATAATCGATCAGAGAGGTCAAGGTACTGATTCAGAAAAGAACAAGAAGTTATACTCTAAATGTCCACCACCAGTGTTAAATCAACTGGTGAATGATGATGTTCACTCTGAATCTGACCCACTTCTCACAAAGGTTGATGAATCTTCTGCATCAACCCCAAAAGAGGATTTAAAGTTACACGAGAATGTGGGTGAGTCTCAGAAGAATGAGGTTCAGCAAGAAGAATTTAAAAAGGCTGAACCAGGAATGAGAGAACTGTTGGCAAGTTCTAATGTCAAAGATCCGTTGATGCATCGTATCCATGATGCCCTTCGGAAATTTGAAAATGAGGGTGTAAAGTCTCCTGATATCCGTCCATACCAAGAGGTCAAACAACTACCCAAACATCAAGGGTTAGGGTATCGGCCTCAAAAGGTAACGAAAGGCTCTGTGAAGCAATACCCAGAAAGGGTCTGCTATGTGTGCAGGAGACCTGGTCACCTCAGTTACAAGTGTGATCAGAAGACACATCAAAGCTGTAACAAGAAAGTTGAGATTTTGCAAGAAAATATAACGTTTCTTAAAAACCATCAAAACTCAACTCTTCCTGTTCAGCATCAAAGGATTCCTAAGTGGAGTAACAAAGTGTGTGTTCAAATGTCCAAGGAATCAAGTGACAGGATCATCAAGACTGGAACATGGATGAAACTTCCAGTGGTTGGAGAAGACGGGAAACCCATGACCATTCGGGCTTGGGTTCCTAATGTTGTCTAACTCATTCTTCTAAGTGAAGGGTGTCAACCGAAATAGTCCAGGTTAAGGTTTCTATGACTGTGTGTCTTTATCATTTTATTTTCTTTGTGCTTATTTTCTGTGTCGTTGCATTTATATTTTCTTAGTTTCTAGTTTGTTTAGTATTTTAGGGGGAGATAGTTAGTTTTAGTTCAGAAAACTTACAAAAAAATCAGAAAACTTAGAAAATACAAAAAAATCAGAAAACTTAAAATGAGAAGTTGATCCAACTCAAATGGAAAATGATGGTACACTGGCTTTCAATACAAAGTACGTCTAGTAAAATTAGGACTGAAGGCATGTACATATTCTTGAGAAAACTGTCTGAAAATCTAATTGAATCAGATAAGAAACAGATAGTGTGTAAGACATATAAGGAAAGTCTAGACTGATAAATGGTTATGCATGTGGAAATCCATCAAAGATTCAAACTATCGAGACATTCCAAGTATACAAGTCAATATCAGTTGAGACTCACTTAGTCTGGTGCATACACCTGTTACCATGCCAAATGTGCTTAGATGACAATGAGCAAAATGTAAAAGAGGGTGAAAAATTGACCCCAATCTGAGATGTCAAGGATCTATCAATGTTGAATTGTCAAAGAGCATAAAATGCAGTGACAAAAGCTATATTGATCTATTAGTGTTGAATTGTCAAAGAGCATAAAATGCAGTGACAAAAGCTCAACAAAATTATCAGAAGAGGTGAAAAATTGACCTCCATGTCAAAAGAGCATAAAATGCGTTGACAAAATCACAAAGCACATAAGCATGGTGGTTGGGTAATCAAGTTGTGCACCTACTGAGTGAATCAAAATACTGTGAGACTTTGAAAGAGATAGTCTTAACCGTGTAACCAGTCTAGATAATCTGAAAATGTTGAAACAAAATCTGTCATTATCTGAGGAAAGTTAGGTTGACAGACAGAGTTTGAGAGAATATGTTTATGTCCAAGGTTCTGAAATAAATGACTACTAAGTATAGATGTGCTAGTACTGATTCCATCTTGGAACCTTCTCACAAAAAGATTTAATGTCAGTAATTTTATTCCTGCAATTTTCTTAGTATTTTAAATTCTGTTCTTTAGAATTTAATTCGTTAATAGTTTACTTCTGCATTTTCTTTTTCTTTATAATCAAAAAAAATACAAAAAGAGTTCTAGTATGTTTTTAATCATTCTTAGTGTTTTGATTAGGGGGAGTTTGTTATGTTTACATTTCCTTCATCTCATTTTGATGTGTTTTGCTTAAATGTTTATAAGTGATCTTGAAGTTACTGACCGTTTATTGCTGAGTGCAGTACTAACAGTAATTAAGGTTCACAGATGAGAAACTCATTACATGCGAAATGGAAACCCACTACGCACGAGTTACAGCTCACATCGTGCGTAGTGCAGGTAAGGGCATGACGAAAGGTATTCGTTATGAATTTTGCTTTGTGCAAATTTTTGCTGTGTGCATTTTGCTTTGTGCATTTTACTTTGTGGAATTTTTGCTTAGTGCAATGGTTATTGATAGAACTAGGTCTTAGGGGGAGTATGTTGGTGCATATTTTATGAATCCCTAGTTCGTATCAATAAAGTATATTCATGTGGTATTAATTAAATGTGTTTTGATTAATGGTTTGCATGTTTATACATTCTAAGTGATACTATGTGTTTATGAAAAGCTTACAAGTATTTAATCATGGTTTGGTTTGTATTTGGAAGTTTTGTCATAAGGAAATTCACTTCGCAAGAAGTGAAAGTCACTTCGCAAGAAGTGAAAGTCACTTAGCGCGAAGTGAAGTCATCAGTCACTTCGCAAGAAGTGAAAGTCACTTCGCAAGAAGTGGATGTCACTTCGCGCGAAGTGAATGTCAGTTCGCGCGAAGTGAACTGTGTCATTCGAAAACGCGTAAAACTCACTATAAATAGTGATTAACCCCTCCTTAACGAAAAAAAGAAACAATCGTCCAGGACACTTCGTGAGCCTTCGTAATCGTACATATACCCTTGAAACTCGCGAACTAAGTGATAATTCTCGAATTCCAAGGCAGCCAAAGCATCTCTGTGTGGTACTGTGTGTTTGTTCTTCTACCTTTCTGTGTGTTTCTGTGTGCCGGACACCTAAGCAGATCATAGATCCTTAGGAGGTTTGGGAAATAGAATTCCGCGCTATTTCTCATCCTAGATCAGTCCTAGCATCAGGGTGTGTTTAGTAATAGACCCCCGCCCCCGGTCCTACATTTATTTTTTATTTGCAAGTTTTACTCCCTTAGTGTGCTTTCTTTAATTAACATTCTTAATTTCTTATATTATAACACTAAACGCCTATGATCTGCAAACATGTACTTCGCCAACCATGAAGACCTATGGAAAACCACCAGTATAAATTCTTAATCTCTTGTCATTAATTAGTTTATTATCTACTTTATCGTATGTTCTAATCTACCTAAATCAGAAATTTTTCTTAACTAAAACACAAGTTTTGTACTTCTAATATGCACATTTGCCATGCTATCTGCAGGTTGCACGTGGAGGCCATATTTTGTGGACAATTTAGTCATATTTGGTGAACAAGATGGAAAAATAACTCTCTTGAATGACCTGCACATTTTAGACTTGGAAACCATGACTTGGGATGAAATTGACACATTGTAAGATCTTTTTTTTTGTTTCTCTTCATATATGGAATTGTTACTTCTATAATGATAACAACTAAATATATAATTTGAGGCATACTTGTTTTTCTATTTATACAGAGGCGTGTCACCTCCTCCAAGTTCTGATCATGCTGCTACAGTACATACAGAGCAATATCTACTTATATTTGGTGGTGGCACTCATGCAACTTGTTTCAATGATCTCATATACTTATTTGAAAACCCAAAATGCAAAATCCATACATAATATTACTATGCAGCTCAAAATGCAAATTACATATTCAAAATTTGCATTTTCAAAAAAAAATTAGAAAAATATGGGAAGACTGATCTTGTTTGAAAGAGGATTAAAAAACTAAAAGATTGTTATAATTTTTATGTTTAAATTCACAAAATTTAAAAAGTTATGACAATTTAAAATTTTTGAGGGTATTTTTTTTTTTAAAATCGTAGGTTTGTTGGGGGGGGGGAGGATTTTCTATGTTTACCCATTTACTTCTATATTAATATATGTTAATTACATTTTTGCCATCCTTAAATCTCATCCATTGATTTTGATGATCCAATGGTCCAGATTGGTTCTTTGGGTTATTTGTTTAATATATGGTTCTTAATTGATGCAATTACTATATATATATATATATATATATATATATATATATATATATATATATATATATATATATATATATATATATATATATAGGGTGTGGTTCAAACGAGAACTGTTTTTTGTACGAGAACTGTGAGAACCATTTTTGGCCAATCACTTATTTTCCTGTCTTTTTTATTTAGTTTAAATAGGAAAGGGTAGTATGGACATTTTTATATATCCCCCACTTTTTTAATACTAATATATCCATTAAACAGAAATGTGTTAAATTACGAAAAATATACCAAATTAACGACAAAATTATGCTCTTTCATTTGAGACCGATCTTACAATATTTTTTATAAATAAAATGTCGCGTTTGCTGGGTCTTTTTTTCCAGTACCAGCTCGACATATGCACTAGTGCAAATTTTGCACTAGTGCATATCTACATCCATGCTGAAAAATCTAGGTAAATATGTGCATATGCACATGTGCAAATTTTGCACTAGTGCATATGTCGAGCTGTACTAGAAAAAAAAACCCAGCAAACACAATTTTTTTTTTGAAAAAACTATATTAAGACCGGTCTTAAATTAAAGAGCATAATTTTCTCGTTAATTTGGTATAATTTTCGTAATTTAACACCTTTCGGTTATATATATTAGTTTAAAAAATATGGGGGTAATGTAAAAATGTTCAAATTACCCTTAATTAATTAAGGATAAGTTTGATTTGTTTAAGGTTATTCATTAACAACTTTTTAATCTCAACCCTTCATCTCTTTGATCAATGTTTAATTTAGAGCAAAATTTAGATATATTAAATTAATATCAAACTCAGATATAAACTCATCTCATATAAATTTAAAATAAAGTTTTAATTTTGATTCTTTAAAGTGGTAATTGAGTTTCTAATTTTAACCTAAATAAATAGTTAAAATTTATTTTTAATTAAATAAAAAACCACAATTTGTAAAATCTTCTAATTAAATTGAATAACACTTAGTTTTTTATTTAAATTAGAGGATAAGAGTGAACATACTTTTATACATGATTAATAACTCAAAGTCTAAACATATGTCACCATGGGTAATTCTAGAAGATTTGGAACACCGTATACACCAAGTTGATAATGATCGCATGGTGTTGTGATTTAAAAAATTAATAGGCAAAATAATTGAAAATGTAACGAGTTCTATTAAAACTATCATCATATACATTTTATTTTGTAAAAAAATAAAATGCAAACGACTTATAAATTGATTTATTGTATAGAAGTGTCATATTATTACATGTAAACAACCGGTTTCATTGTAGATTTCATTATTTTTAATCTTTATAATTAAAAATATATGTAATTATTCATAGTTTATGTCATATGTGTAGCTACTTTTTTATCATTTGTCAGCACTTTGGTTTGAATCATTATACTACTTCCGTTTCAAATCTTTCAATTATTATTTGGTGCAATTGACCGTCCTCAAAGTCATTTCTTCATGTTTTCGCTAGAAATGATCTTGGTTTGTTTTTTTTTTTTTTTTTTTAAACAACAGAGCTTAGTTTCATTCATCATTAAGATCCTAGTACGGATGTTCGCGCCGTTTCTAGAAATGATGTCGGGTTTCTGTAAATCAATCATTTATTAATAAGCATAAGTTTACAAAACGACATTCCTTTGAGTTTCTCTATAAATGATTTTGCTTTCTCGATCCAATTTGAGTTCCAATACCAAGCTACACACCTGTACGATTTAGTTTGATTTGAGTTAAAAGATTGGGGTCAATAATTTCCAGACTCGGGCTGAGTTCTTGGTTTTTTTTTAGTGTTGTTAGTTTTTAGATTCGATTTAACTTCTTTGTTTTTATGGTCAGGTTTGTTCACCGTGGTTCCGTTTATTAGGTTATGTTTGAGTTTGTTGTTTAAGTTGAAGGATATGAGGACATCATGGACATTAGAATATGAACACCAAGAACATAAAGAACATAAAAAATAAATAACAAGAAAATTATCCTACAAGCTATTGAGTAGCTAAAAGATTGCATACAATGAAAAATTGATATGAATTTGTTTGTATTTTTAGGTACAAAACAAGGTTGGTTACGTACAATAACAATTTTGACAATGTTTTGTTGTATTTTCATGCATTTTGCCCAAAAGTAACACCAATAAAAACATAAGTAAGAATGCAATACAAATCTGCTAATAATTTAGATAAAAATTTAATTGTCCAATCTGAACTATCTACTTTGGTAAAACCTGAAATCCAATTTTGGCATTTCTCGTTCATTATTTGATTTAATTTAGACTTTAATTTGAATCAAACTTCATAAAGATAATTTCATATATGTCTTTAATTTATTCCTTAATATACCGTATTTGCTTATTAGATTTTACAAATATCATATTTATCTGTTTATAACATTTTAAAATATCATATTTATTCAAATGTTTTTTAATCATTTTAAAATATTTAATAATTATTTTTAAATTTTTTTAATTATAAATAACCCAATTGTCTCTAGTTGTAATAATAATGTTAAAATAACTTGTATAAGCAATAAAATCACGTCTGTTTTCGTATCATGATCCTACGTTTCTGCCTTCACATTTGCTCGCTCTCTCGCATCAACATTTGCACCACTAGTCTGGGAGTTTAACAATATTTACCACCATTAGTTAAATTCTTTCTTACATGCTTTATAATTGTTACACATCTTTATATTAATATTTAAGATTTATCATTTTATAAATCAACATATGAATTTTGTTTCAATTAGGTCATTTTTCCTCAGATTTTAGTAGAGCTGGCCTCGTACCATTTGTTAACAACCCAATGTTTCTTCAGCCCACAAAGTTTCTTAAGCCACCACTGACCACTCCTACCGTCCTACACTTTCACTCCTACGCCTTTGCGTGAACTGAGAAACACCCACCGCAGTTGTCGCTGCAAGCAACGGCGACCTCACCAGGCCCCGCCGCCCACCGCCGCTTAACCGCCCGCTGTCTAGTCCACCACTACCTACGAATTCTATATCAAAGGTAATTTTCGAAGGGTAAATCATCTGTGCTAACAACACCTAGCTTATGGATTTTAGATTGGTTATTAGCTAGTAATCGTTTCATTTAATCGGACCAAAAGGTGGTAAAATGGTTAGAAACTTGAATTTCATCTTTGTTTTGATACATGCTTTCTAGAATGCACTTGCCCATGTCATTATCCTTTTTGCCATATCGGTCCTCGATAAGCCGAGTTACAATTACACCAAATACTGGTCTATTGGTACAACTTTACAGTAATGGTTGGAAACTTGAAATTTTGAGTGTGAATCAGTGAATGTGATTGAAAATTGAAATACTGAATTGATTTTGTGTGTTTTATACTTCTATAGCAGTTTAAGTTTTGGTAATTTTATAGTTCTTATACAATTTTAACTGGATATTTCGGAACTCTGAGGTCATATTTGAACCAATGAATCAGTAGGACTATCAGATCAGTAGCCTATCTGTTCTTCAGGACCGCGATCTTAGGTTTGTTATTATATGACATAACATACTTCTAAGGCACTAGAAGTCTAGAACACCATAGTTTATTTAATCAAATCTTGGATAATTTACTTTGTTTTTTACATAAAAAGTAACATTTTTATTTTATTTTCCGTATGAAATAAAGAGCCAGTTACAAGAAAATCTTACTATTTAATAAATAGTAACTTAAAAGCAAACTACATATGACATAATTTTCATGTAAAACAATCAATAAAACCTTAAGTTTGTACTAATAAGGCTTTAGTGTAGTGGCAGTTGATCCCTAACGACTTATTTTGGGTTTCAATCCTCCGCCTCCGCCTCCCCCGACAAACCTGTAAACTGTAAAGTGCATGTCCTTTCCTTATGGAAAAAAGAAGTAGGCAAGCAGCTTAATTTTAGGTTGCTTCCATATGGAAAAGGATAAAAAAACAAAAAACAAAGCCAATGGCTGATTTTATCCTTTTGTTAGGACAGAAGTTCTGCAATTAAATTATTCAATCTTCTTCCGTCTTACATTCATGTTTGACCTTACTTCAGTCCTTCAATCTGTGCATCTGCGATTCAAGCAGCAACATGATGGCAGGTGCGTGTATATATCTATGATGTGGGTGCTTCTTTTGCTGCAGTTAAAGTGCTTGATCAAATTCCCCAGAGAACATTGGTTTCTCATCACAGTAATCCCTTATTACGTTTTGTTTTTAGAGCTCATATAGATATAGTAATTATCTGATGTGTAATGTGATCATTTGGTACTTAACCGATGCTTGTGTGTTTTAAAAGCAATCGTCTCTGATTACCATTCTCGGTTTCAGGTTCAAATGTGGGATGCCAATTTCAGGCCAGGGGGCTTGTACTGCAAAAATGGCAACATCCTGGTACTTCCGATCTCTTTTTAGAAGTTGTATGCTCCCTTAGTATGTACAAATGCCAAAAGATTAAAAAAAGAAAAGAAATGCACCATATTCAACACTTGCTTGAAATATTGCAACATATAAATAAATCTGATTTACACATGTGAATTTGGGTGCTTGTGCCTAGATAGGGTCACGTACTCGCTAACATCTTTTTTCACATAATATATAGCTGGTGTTTCAAATCGATTTTGAGGTTTCCATTACTTACTAATTCAATTCCTCTTCTTTTCAAAAAACATATGGAAGCCATACTAGCTAACTTAGTTCCCTTAGCCTCAAGTGGTTTGTTTATTAACAGGACCTAAAATCCTTCAATATCACAAAGGCTTGATCAATAACATTACTAATTTAATTATTTTGTTTATTTATAGTTTCAAAGGAAATGACATTACATACTTTACGGCCAAGGTTTCTAAGAAAGAAATCAATAACCTGTATAGTGCAACCACCAGCTGAAGTCACCTCTGTTAATAGAAGGGATGGAGATGACAGACCCTTGGTTAAGATGTGTGGAATTACATCAGTTAAAGATGCTGCTTTGGCAGCAGAAGCTGGAGCCGACTTTATTGGGATGATAATTTGGCCTAATTCTAAACGCTCAGTTTCGATTTCTATTGCAAAAGAAATTTCAAAAGTTGCACGTGAATATGGTGCAAAGCCAGTGGGGGTCTTTGTTGATGATGACTCCAACTTCATGCTGAGGGCTTCTGATGATGCTGACCTTGAATTTGTGCAGGTAAAAGCTGATTTATACTAGATTCATGTAGATGTACATAAAGTAGAGGTGACAGTTTCTAGTCAATTGCTTATTAGCGAGTCGATGTAGCTTGCATTTTTTTAATATCTTAAATGGGTCCGATGAAAAAAATTTGATATAAGGGGAACGGGTTAGAAAGGTTGAAATCATTTAAAGTCTATTAGTAACTGATAACCTAAGTTGTTTTATTCAAATATTTAGATTACCAGTGTTAGTCACTTGAAAATTTTGAAGTGGACTAGAAAGTGTTTGCGGGTCACTCAACCTGGGCCCTTCTGATCCTTGGCTGTTTTCACCTGCCCAGTTGACAACACTGACATCAAGTGTTTTTATTCTACAGCTTCATGGAGATGGATCGCGGTCAGCATTTTCTGTTTTAGCAACAGAGAGAAAAATTATTTATGTTCTTCATGCGAAGGAAGATGGTGACCTTCTGAACCACATATCAGATGGAGATTGTTCTTTGGTTGATTGGATTCTTGTGGACAGTGCAAAAGGGGGCAGGTAATGGAAAGATTCCTATCTGTCATTAAATCTCTAATTTCATTTGCATCTTTGACTTCGCGTCCCCAAAGTAAACATGAATGTATCTACACAACTTCTTGTTACTCCTTTGAATATTCTTTACAACAACAACCAGCATACTTAATTCCATTGGATGAGGTACGGGGGAGTTAAGATGTAAATGGTTACACCTCTACGCCCAGCGTAGAGATTCCAACTGCCTTTGAGTTAGTCCTTTTGTTTAGAAAATCTTTTTTGCATTTGAGTTATTACTTTTGTTTGTGAGTAAAACAGAAACCAGAATCCAAGTTAGTACTGAATGAACATGTGAGAGGGAAAACAAATTATATATACTATACAATTTGCAGGAAAAGTACTCTTTAATATTAAATAGTTTGTTTCAAGATTCTTACTCTAAAGTTACTTAGATGGGTTGGCAAGGGCATTGGTTTTATACATGTCGTGGGTTCAATACAATTTCTGCCCTTTATTTTTTTATTTTTCTTTTGTATTATGTGGATGATTTCATTTTATATAAATTACTACATAGTGGGCCATTTGCCAGAAATACATGTATGGCTGATCAGTGATGATGTCATTTTTTAAAAAAAAATTCAACTATTTTCTTATTTCTATAAAATATAGTAAAAATGATAAGCTTAAGTTTTACCTTTAACATTTTTTTTTAATTTTAAGATGATTTTTAAAAGTTCATGTATTAAGTTTAAACCTATACAACTTAATTTTTTTTAAACTTTTGATCCTCTATTCAAACATATACAAATTTAAAACAATTTGTTTTTCTTTTTAAACTCTTTTTATTATTTGTATTATACATTTGTTCTATTTAATTATCTATTTCTTTAGGTTTAGGTCTTTATGAAAAGTATGTTTTTAAACTCACCATCCATGAAACTTCCCATATCTAAGGAACGTCCGAGATTGGTTCTCGCACTAACAACGGTTCTCGAATGAACCTTCCCCTATATATATATAGGGGAGAGTTTATACGAGAACCGTTGTTAGTGCGAGAACTGAAAGAACCAATCTCAGCCGTTCCTTGGATATGGGAAGTATCATGGATGGAGAGCGTGGAGGGATAGGGTGTGACAGGGTGCATGTGAGAAATTCATGGGTGGACAATGACATTGAAGGAGGGGAAATTGGACGGCTTAGATTGGTTCTCGCGCTAACAACGGTTCTCGCATGAACTTTTGTCTATATATATATATATATATATATATATATATATATATATATATATATATATATATATATATATATATTACACCAGAAATCACTTTTAGTGATTTGCAGTGCAGTGTTAAGGAATTGAGTTTCCATACAAGATGTCATGCGTTTTAATCGTTGCTAATTTTTATATTTTTTCTCTACTTTTCATGTGGGCCCATGCTTACTGCCCACCGAGTCACCGACCCCTTTTTTCTTGGCATAAATTTTTGAATGACAAATATTGCGGTTGTCTTTTCACGCTGACAACTTTATTATAAATTTTTATTTATTTTAGTAATTCTTTTTTTTCATTTCATTATTTCTAGGAAGAAAAATAATTATACAAAAACTAAAATGATTTTTTTTTATAATTTTATTTGATTTTACTAATCCTATTTTTTTGGGTAAACATAAACTTTGTAAAATTTAAAACCTGTTTGTTATACAAAATTTTATTTTACTATTGTTATGTTTTTTGGTACGTAAATGCAGAATAAAACTAATTTAATGTAATATACATATTGATTTTATAAGAAAATCATTAAATTTAAAACTATTATCATAACAAAGTCATAAGAAGGTGATACTAAATTATTTTTTCATTTTATTGCATGTTGTTACCTTCTCATTTAAAACTTAAAAGTATTTTTTTAAATATAGTTGTAATGTGTTTACTTTTTTTCAACTTAGTTGGTTTTTTGTTTAATTACATTCTGTTAATCTTCCTTTAGTCCAACTATTAAATATATTCACGTTTGATAATTGATATGTGATATAATTGATTTTACTTCCATGTCTATATACTTTTACATTTGAATTTGTTTAAATATGAAAAATATTGTAAATATGTCATTTACTCAATCTTAAAATAATAATTATGAACAACCAAGAAACAAAATAACGAATTATTATAATTTAGATTGGATTTTTTAAACCCGCAACGAAGTGCGGGGGTCTCTTACTTGTTTATATACAATCCAGAAGCTTGCACCACATATTTAGCAAAATGGAAGGATCAATTTGGAATGTTTAACATGCTGGAAGATGTATGCTAATTGCTAGTTGCTACATTGGAGTCCGGATAGGCTACTAGGAAGATGATGAATTGATGTATAAACAAATTAGGATTTTGATTACTTGGTTGCTAGATGATGCTATAAGCATTTCATTTCGGGATATTTGTCATCTTCTATGATCATTTCATGTTGATAGTTTGGTTCAGAAGTACAATAGTCTGAAGAATATTTTCATAACTAAAATCTTTATGTAAAATAACCATCATTTGGTAAATATTCTTTCAAAACACTCAAGGTTGGCCAAAAGCTCTGAAATAATTTAATAACTATAAAAGATATTCACCTCAGAAAGTGGAGTTTAGGTATTTAAAGATGAAAATTTCACACTGTTAGTTCCTCTTTGGTAATAAACTAAATAATGGTTGTTCTGAAATTGGTTAATGGGTAACTGTTGGTATGGATAATGGATCAAACAGCTTGATTGAGTTCTTTGTCCGATTTTATTTTTACAATTAGTTTTTAATATATTAAATGTGATCACAAAGTTATATTCTTACAATAATAATCTTAAACTTTAAATCAAGATATTTGGAGGCCACATGTACCAAAAATAGCTTCTTGGCGACATTTGATGCTTTTGATCGATTCCCTTGTAGCCAAATTTGTTTTAAATAAGCAAGTTATAAGTAAAGAGGGTATACATTGCAACTTCTATTTTCTGTTCAACTAACAAGTGGTTTTGCGTATACCATCAGTGGTAAAGGATTTAACTGGTCCCGGTTCAAGCTACCGCCAATCAGGAGCAAACATGGATGGCTGTTGGCTGGAGGGATAAAACCCGAGAATGTAAGTGAAGCCCTTTCAATACTAAGACCAGATGGAGTTGATGTCAGTAGTGGTATTTGTGCTTCAGACGGTATTCAAAAAGATATATCACGTATATCCTCTTTCATGACCGCAGTAAGTTCTGTAAGGTATTGATCACTTACCATCATCAAACCTGAACAATTGATGTTTTTCAAGTAATCAGTGATATTTCATTTAATATTTAACTTAATTCATATGTAGCACGATGTGCTTATTTGGTCTTAGCGACTTAGCCAACCATATGATAAACATGACCATTGCAGCTTTCTTTATTGTATGTCCTTTAACTCAAAATGTTGCAGAAAACATGGTTCACATTCTTTGGTTGTGATGGGCCCCCTTGACATGATGTATATACTACATACATCTGTATGAAGAGCTAGACAGTTCTTAGCTGTACAAAGGATATATGTGGATATCAATGATCATAATTATTTTTTTGTATCTATAAGAAAGCAAACTTTTAGCTACCCATGTTACAATATAAGCCAAAGTATCCAAATAATTAATTGCCCACTCCGATTTTCAGGAGGCAAGTCATAGAATTATTATGAGACGAACTTTTGAACCGATTTCGAGTCACCACATAATGTAATGTTTTCATACTACTTGCAAGATGCCTGAATAAGTGTGATGGAAATTCATTCGACATTTATCAGAATTTTGAGTCATTATGTCCCGTTTGTTTCACCGTAATGCGAATGAATGTAAATGATTTTGATTCAATCCATGTTAGTTATGGAATGACATTCATCTACCTAAAGAAATATAAACACTTCAAAGAACTTAATTCCTTTCCAAATAATGTTACCAAACACAATATACAACGGAATTTGATTTCAATTCTATTACAATCCTTCACATTACGGTGAAACAAACTGGACCTTAGTGTTTGGTTAAAATTGTTACAAACATAAGAATACTCGCTACCCTTATGTCATGATGGAGCATTAATCCATCTAGTGATGATCAAGTCTTGTGAGCCCTTCTCTTAGGGGGAAGGGAGGGGTAACCTTGATATTTTGGTATGGAGGCTCTGACGGAAACACCCGCTGACCTCCGAAACTTTCCCGGGCAAGATGACACTGTTGGGTAGAAGGATGACAGTTACAAAGGTTTCGTTCGTTGGGAGAGAAAGATGGGAGTAGATTGAGAAGCTGATGTGACCATTGGGTGTTGGGATGGAAAGCCGAGCATTCGCTAACCCTTAAGTAATTGAAAACGATATTTTAAGTAACAACACGTAAGAAAATGTATGAAAAACCAGCTTTAATAAGTTCTAGTATGCCCGGTGTCAAAGTTTGCCATGGTACCATGATAAATTCTTTTTGAAGGAGAATTTTGTATACGTCCTTTCTAAATATCATATTGAATAGTCTAATTTTAGAATATCATGTATATCTTTTATTATCTTTTAAAATATCATATTTACTTCAATATGTATTTATGTCTTTTTTTAACCTATTTTGTAATCATGATAAATCATTTATTTTTATAATTATAAAAGTTAGAGAATTACTACAGACCCGAGGCCATAAGACTGTCATAGAAAAGCAAAACAATGATAATTGGAGCTATAAAATCAATGATGGACACATGATTATCGATGGCTACTAGGTGACAGGGACGACGATGTGAATTGCGGATTGGCAGTGTCAAGCCGTCCACAGCAATGACGGGGACGTGAGGAGGATAGTAGAGCCATGCGGCGTGGAATGTAATCCGCATGATGGTCGGTAAAAGCCCTGTTAAGGTTTAACTTAGGGGCAAAACAGTCAATCTTAATCTTTATAAGGAATATAAATTATTGTAATTATATTTTAAAATATTGAAATAATAATTTGAGTAAATACAATATTTGAAAATATCAAGATTCTAAATGTTATTGAAAAATTAGACTCGATAAATATGATATTTTGAAGTTTAATAATATGTTATACATTTTTCTTTCTTTTTCTTAAAGGTTATGACCGTACTAGTATTTACATTATTACTAGATCCAATCCAACTCCATTATGAAAAAAACAAATAGAGGATGCCATAGAGTAATAGTTGAAAAGAAGACATAATAAATTAATAATAAAGAAAAAAACCAACTCTACATGTGAACAACTGTTACTTCGAAGCAGACAAAGAAATGTACAAATTATATGTACTATTTAGACGAGAGGCCCTAGATAGAAATAGACTACAAGATTTTATTGTGTGGACAATGATATTGAAGGAGGAGAATTGGACGGCTTAGATTTGTTCTCGCGGTTCTCGCACTAACATTGATTCTCAAATGAACTTCTTCCTATATATATAGGGAACCGTTGTTAAGGAAAAGTTCATGCGAGAACCGTTGTTAGCGCGAGAACTGTGGGAACCAATCTGAGCCGTTCAATTCCCCCTACTTTAATGTCATTGTCTACCCATGAATTCCTCACATGCACCTTGCCACACTCTATCCCTCCACGTCTCCATCTATGATCTTCCCATATCCAAGGAACGGCTGTGATTGGTTCTCGCGCTAACAACGGTTCTCGAATGAACCCTCCTCTATATATATGTATATATATATATATTCGAATTTTGAATCAGATGACAATTTTTTTTATAGATTCGAAAACCAATATAAAATTTCAAATCATTTCCAAAACCGATTTGGAAAACCAAACAGATCAATACAAATTGGATTATTCGAATTTGGTTCGCTTCTAATTTCGGTTTTTACAAATCACATTCACATATTGAATACCCTTAGGACAAACCCAAACAGAAATGCGGCAAAAGCTAAGAATTAGTACAAAGATGACGATTAACATTCATTCAGGATGGAAGTTAGAACTGGTCATTTACAAGCAGGGCCAAAATAGGCATGGATATTTCCTATCGCCATTTGGATTCAAGTAATTTTTGGGCTTGTAATTTTACTATATTCATCGGTTAACTAAGAAATTGCCTCTTGAATTCTCTCTAATAATCAAAGTAATAAAAGCTTAATACTTATAAAAACGGCATATATAATCCTCCAGTCGTATTCCTAACAATCAGATCAATCTTATTTTTTATAAAGAAAGTTTATCTTGTGATGTCACAAAAAAAGAAATATCATAAATCTGATGAAAATGTAAATGTCGATGAGGCCTATAAGTCAACATACGATGTTGACTGGGTCGAGAAGACATCAAAGAATAGTGCAAAGTGTAAACTCATTTTTAGTAGGGTTATTGATATGAAACCTTGAAGAAAACAATTAACATCACTTTCACCCGTATTTCATCTTTTTAAAAACCATAAAATGAACACAACAAAACTGAATCTTCTATGGACGACAATCTATGACGCAACATTAACCTAACATGAAGACGAGTTATGATTTGGCCTAAACTAGTTGACATGAATCTTAGAAAAACAAAGGACAAACTATAATTATTTCTTTGCTTCTATAGAAAAAACAAACAAACTTATAATTACACATGTTACAACTTAACCGAAAATATCTATATAATTAATCACCCTCTCCAATTTTGTGGGGTGTATGAATAATGTTATTATACAATCTTTTGACCTGTCTTCTTGTTACTTGGAGTCACCAGTGAGCTTTGGGTCTGTTTGATAGTAAACAACATCCCCTTCATCACTCACATAATGATCCCTTTTCATACTACTTGCAAGAAGCCCGAGTAAGT
Source organism: Pulicaria dysenterica (assembly GCA_947179395.2). Taxonomy (NCBI): domain Eukaryota; kingdom Viridiplantae; phylum Streptophyta; class Magnoliopsida; order Asterales; family Asteraceae; genus Pulicaria; species Pulicaria dysenterica. The sequence continues at coordinate 101,028,314 of OX359288.1, read as the reverse complement.
GTAATGGAAGTGGCCATGATTTCTTTGGTTCCCTGTAATACTTCCCTAGCACTGGCTTAGCTGCTTCGGTCTACATTTACCAGACATTAGGAATCATTAGTTTGCTGTTAAAATTATAAAAAATAAGTTAAATATAATGTTTTTTAATGAAGAATACTCACTGCCTCTATCAAGTGATAGTGTGGGATTTGAGGGAAAAGATGATGTATAACATGGGTTCCTATGTCATGATGGATGTTGTTAATCCATCCATAATCTTGATCAAGAGTCGTTAATCCTCCTCTTAGGTAACTCCATTCCTGTTTTCCAATTGAAAACCATAAATAAAACAGCAAAACGTAAAAATAAATAAAAATTAAAAATTAAAAAAAGAAAGAAAGAGCAGTTTTGATAAGTTTTAATTGATTCAGTTTCAAACCTTTCCACGGTACCATGGGAGTTTCTCTTCATGGCCATGATGATGCAAGTAAGTTACTAGATCAAGCCACATGACGAAACCCTGAATTCGAAAGAAGAATTTAGTGAAAAAGATAAGATCTTTGATACAAATGGTATAAGAAATGAAGATAACTAACCATATAAGGGATGCCATAGAGTTTAAGAAGCTGAAGAGGACCCATTACAAAGGACAAACCAACAAGGAAAGCAGCCATGGCTGACCAACAAACTGTCGAGGTGATCACGTCTTTCTTTTCACTAGGCACAAACAGATCGCTGCCCGGGTGAAAATGAGACCCTTTCTTTCCTGGACTTCGACCCCACTGTAATTTCAAACCCGAAACAAATATAAGGGAGGAGAAAAAGATCCAAGAAACACTTTTTTTCCCAACTTTGTTTGCGAAAATGCAGAATGAGATTTTAGACGTATCATTTTCGTCCAATATACCGCGTTCTTGTATCACAGGTCTGTTTTTCTTTGCATAATTGAATAGAGGTGACAATTTCAATCAATCTACTAAAAAAAACAAGGATTTTGGTTTTCTTTAACATGGTCAAATAGGTCAAAATCAAACAATATAGCTAGAAGTGAAACGGGTCAAACAGGTTGAAAGATCCGGAACCTAGTTTTAGTGGATATAACCCCTAAATCATTGCTTGTTTCAAAAGACTCTAAAAGTTGACCCGTTTTGACCCGAACCCTTTACCCAAAACCCCGTAACACATCTTGTCATGATTGATATATTTAGACGAGACTCACCAGATAGACGGGGTATGCCAGCATAGGGAAAGGCAGGGTGAACCTTAACATCCGAGTAGCCGTGTCTAAACTTCTATAAACCTTCTCAGATAACTGCAAACATAAAATTTTTAAATCTTGTTAAATAAAGCTTACACAAATTAAATTTGATGCCATGAACCACCATTAATATAGCTAAAACTGGATATAGACTTACTGGATGCCAAGATTCATCTTTCTCAACATGCCCATGGTTCTGATGATGAGTTCTGTGGCTAATTCTCCTGCAATCACAATCATAATAATATTAAACTAATCACAAAAAGAATATGTTTTAGTATGAATTTATTTGTATTCTTTTTAAAGAAAAGAACATATTACATACCATCCATGGTAAGGTACAAGTATGGAAGAATGAAGAAGATGCCCAACTACACTATTGAGTTTTGCATTATTAGAAAAGCTTCCATGGCCACTGTCCAATCAAAAACAGATCATAAAACACATAATTAGAATTCATAACAACGAAGAGTTGAAATCTTTAACTAAAACCAAAGTGTTTTTTAAGGTTTAGTTACCAATCATGGCCAAGAACAAACAGAGCCCAAAACATTGTTCCTTGAGCAAACCAATACAGAGGCCAAACCACCGGATTGTTAAAAGCCGCCGCCGCCACCGCCAACCCAATAACCGCCACCACATCTCTCAATACATAACTCATGGACCGCCATGGGTCCTTAACCCAACAATGTTTTGGGATGGCGGCGCGAATATCAGCCAATGTGAAGGGTGGAGGCGCACCAGGGTTGAACCCATTTTCACCAATTTTAAACTCGTCGACTCGTTTTTCATCTTCTTCAACAATCTGGACACCCATCGGTACGCTCACTTTGAGCGCCGGAAAATTTGGCCGGAAAGTCTTTGATTGTGATATTTTAATTGAATTGGGAAATCTTGAAATGGGGATTCTTGGATTAGGATTAGGATAGAGTTTAGGAAGTGGTCTTAAACCACATTCTGACAAGACCCAGGTAGCCATTGATGATAAAAATGAAAAATCAGAGGTTTATCAGTAACGTGTATATCTTTTTAGAGAGAGAAAATGTGTGTGTGTTTTGAAAGCTCAAAGATTAATGAAGGTTTTCTTGATGATGATCAAAGAATGAGGAGATAAAACGCCCACGTCCTCCAAATGTTTTAAGATTCTTCGTCGTGGAAGTTTTTCTCTCTCCTGCTCTATGGCTGTCGTTTGATTGGAAATAAGATGTTTTGATGTATATATATATACACGGATGAAGATGTATGTATATGACTGTATGTATATGTGATATGTGATGGGGTCTCTTTTTCTTCCCACTTTCCCTGCGGCCTGCGCTAGCTATTGGTTCTGCTTTTGATACTTCTCTTTTTGTTGTTGGTGTGAAAAAGGGGAACGTGATTTTTATGTGTGAAATTGGAGAAATATTAATTATGATTCATGGAATAATGATTATTTAATGATAATAATATATCAAATAAAGGTATTTCTAAGGTTCCCACTACGGTATTAGTTAAATCGATAAGGATAATTCTACTGAGTCCCTCTTAATAGTCTAGATGACCCTCCTTATTATGACATATGTAAGTGTGTGACATGTATTAAAAATGATATGTGAGAGGAGGGGGTCATTAGTAATTAGTAGTACCCAATTGATAATTATATATATTTATTTAACAATGGGTAAATACAGTAAATTGTCAAATATCAAATAACATAAACTTCGATCATAGGTTCTGAGTACATCAACACCTAGATACATGGATCATTTACATTTAAAATATAGATAAAATTAAATAGTAACATACTTTTTACCTTTTCATAACCACTGATAGATATAAATAATTTATTTTTTATTACTAAATCACGGGTAACTTTTTGTTATTGTACACATAATTAACCATTATTAGTATACGTAAGTAGCCGTTAACAAAATTAACCCAAACCCTTTAATTAATATCAATCTTCCCTTATATATATATATATATATATATATATATATATATATATATATATATATATATATATATATATATATATATATATAAATTGGATCAATAAAGAACCATGTGTTAAACAAAGAACCTAAAGAACAAATCTGGACCTTTAGATCATGAATATTAATGGATGAGATTGAATGATGGCAAAACTGTAATTATTATGTATTAATTTAGGAAGAATAGGGCAAAAATGTAATTATCCCCCCTCCCAACACCCACGATTTAAAAAAAAATCCCCAAAAACTTTGAATTGCCATAACTTTTTAAGTTTTGTGAATTTAATCAAAAAAAATTATACCATTCTTTTAGTTTTTTAATCCTCTTTCAAACAAGATCACTCTTCCTATACTTTTCTAAAAAAAATTGAAAATGATTTTTTTTTTTTTGCATTTTGGCGCTGTACGGGAAAAACACTTCTTTTTTTTTGCATTTTGACAGCTCGTCGCTAATGAGTTGAATGTTGGGAAATTAGCTAAGGTATTAAGATTGTTTAACATGCAAAGTTGAAAAACTGTTAGAAGAATTTTGACAAACAATTCAAAACTGTTAGAGTTATCTTTGGGAAAACAGTTGTGAACTGTTAGATGAAAATGTAAAAACAGTTGTAACCAACAGTTGCTGTGAACTTCAAAACTGTTATATAGAGTTTAGAACTGTTAGTTCAAAATTGTCACAACTGTTTGAAGACCTTGAAGCCAGCTCAAAATGCAAACTACGGATTTTGCATTTTGGGCTTTAATGAACCCAGCTCAAAATGCAAACTACGGATTTTGCATTTTTAGTTTGAATGAACCCAGCTCAAAATGCAAACTTTGCATTTCAAAAAAAAAAGTTTCAGAAATATATCAAGTCCGGTCTTATTTGAAAGAGGACAAAAAACTGAAACTAATGGTATAATTTTTATGTTAAAATTGTTAAAAACGAACGAGTTATGATCATTTAAAGAAATTAGGGTTATGTTGGAAAATTAGCTAAGGTATTAAGATTGTTTAACATGCAAAGTTGAAAAACTGTTAGAAGAATTTTGACAAACAGTTCAAAACTGTTAGAGTTATCTTTGGGAAAACAGTTGTGAACTGTTAGATGAAAATGTAAAAACAGTTGTAACCAACAGTTGCTGTGAACTTCAAAACTGTTATATAGAGTTCAGAACTGTTAGTTCAAAATTGTTACAACTGTTTGAAGACCTTGAAGCCAGCTCAAAATGCAAACTACGGATTTTGCATTTTGGGCTTTAATGAACCCAGCTCAAAATGCAAACTACGGATTTTGCATTTTTAGTTTGAATGAACCCAGCTCAAAATGCAAACTTTGCATTTAAAAAAAAAAGTTTCAGAAATATATCAAGTCCGGTCTTGTTTGAAAGAGGACAAAAAACTGAAACTAATGGTATAATTTTTATGTTAAAATTGTTAAAAACGAACGAGTTATGATCATTTAAAGAAATTGAGGTTTTTTTTAGTTTGTTGGGGGGGATTTGCTGAAGACGCCGATTTTTCTTTTTTTTTAATTTCCTTTTTTGCCCCTTGACTATGTGCCACATGTCATCACCAGAGAGATTCTTTAGGTTCTTTGTTTAAGGGAAGTTCTTTGTTTAACCTTACCATATATATATATATATATATATATATATATATATCTTCTTGAACAAGGAGAACAACTAATGAATGCAATTTATCGAAATGATACTTCTAGGATTAATATTGGTTTTGCAGAGAAAATATTATATATTCTATACTTATTACTTGCATAAAAGATTATACAGCTAGCCTTAAAAAATTTCTTTCGAGTATGAGAATATTAAACTTCAGAATCCAAATTAAATTTTTATATTTTATTTAGAATAAAACTCCAATTCTTAATAACTTCGCGTCAAAATACACCCATAATAGTGATATTGATGGGAAAAGGGTCGATGTACTGTTAGCCGTCAAAATATTAACTAAATCATTTAATGATATTGATTATTATAACAAATTAACAATAACAATGATGTTAAATAGTATACTAGTATAATGATCAAACATATACTAAACTATTTATAATATATACGACGTACATTAATGCATAACTAAAAGAAAGTTTTATAATTCACTAGAATTGTATCAGCGCAATGCTATGAAGACGAATAGTTTTTAATCGAGGACATACCATTTTTTTATAAAATACAGTAGTATGGTATTCCGTTAATAGTTTCTACCCGGTAATATCCCGTTTCATTTCTTTTTCTTCTTTTCAAATCAACCATTTTCTTTATTTTTAGAACAAATTCTTCAAAAACAACAAATCAACCATAATCTTTTTATTCTTTTTTGTGGTTAAGTATGTAGCTATAGAAGAATGTTTATTGATGGGTATGTAAAGTAGAAGAGATATAGAAGTTATTTAAGAGGTATATACAATAATTTATTATATTTTTATATAAATTGTGATCGGTATCTTCTTAATGTCCAAGAAAATATTTTCCTCTACTAGATCCTTTAGCATGTTATTTTACTTATTATATCAGAACATGTATCAAAAATTAAGAAAGGAAATATAAAAAAAAAAAATTAGTATATTATGCATGTCAACATATTTGTGGAAAAGAGGACGAGAAGGAGGATTTAATACGAAAAAAATATTATTTTTCATTAACTTTAGACTTCCGACTTTCTAAATAATATAAAAGAACTATTTAATTTAATTTTATTATTTGAACATCATATGCGATAGAGTGATTGTATAGTAGCATTATACGTTGTTTGGTAATAAACTATCAATTATTTTAGATTGATGTTCCATTCCATGTATGTTTGCTTTTAGCTAAACATTGTTTAGTGCTATTAACATTTTCAAAGTAATTGCCCTGTTTGTCATCAACATACTTCAATGATTAATGTGGTCCTTTTGCTTTGAATTTGCAAACTAATTATTCTTTCTTTATCTAATAACATTTTAAATAATTCTACTTATTTATTTTTCAAAATTTGTTATATTTAATGCTCTTATAACCGATTTTTTGCAATGTGTTTTTCGTTTGACATTTATTAGAAGGCATTTAAGATACTCTATTAGGTTAGATGCTTAGATCTATGATTAAAGTTAATATATCAAGCTAACATCTTTTAAAAAAAACATGTTTAACTTAATTCTTGTTTTGTAATAGAAGTGATTGGCATGCCGTACTAATGCATTAATCGATGAAGAATAAATTAAAGCATTCATTGTAACCGTCATTTCTTTGCTTTTGTAACGACTGAAACATTTATCAATGAAGCCCTAACCACATTATTGATGGTGGAAGACAAGAACAACAACCTAATAAATCGAGAGGAAACATCATCGATGATGACAAAAACGAAACACTAACAAACCTCAGAAAATTGAATTGATGACTAGAAGGTGAAGAAGAAATCAATCGGCGGTGAAGCAAAACCATCAACCAGAAGGTGAAGTAGAAACCATCAACCACATAAGTACGTAGATTGGAGGCGAAGCAAAGATCAATTGGAGGTGAAATAGAAAATAATTGAAAATGAAGCAGCTAGAAATCAATCCAATAGAGTTATGTGAGAGATAATAATGTGGTTGTCAAGTAGACAGCCACATATGTGACACATCAATAATTACCTACACGGATACACCATTAGCATTTGCTTTAAAACAAAGAATTTTCATATATATTACAAACTAAAATTTTATAATTTTTTCTCAAGCTAAAAATTTGATATTACCTTTTTTTAAAAATTATATTTATGGTACCTTTCTTTGTAATTTGTACCAAATATATAAGTAGAAAACGAATTGGAAAGTAGTGGTGTGCTTATACGTATGCCTCTATATGTTGGTGTTTTTTATTAGATTTTTTTCTAACTACTAACTGTTAATGTAAAATTAGTAGGTAGGTGTATAAGCTAGATATGATTAGTATCTAATTAAGAATTAGATTTAGGTGGGCCAAGTATGAGCTATCTATTAGAGGGGTGTCATCCCTTATATCTAATCTAATTAATAGTTATATTTCTAAAATTTAAGACTATAAATTAATACTCTACATGTCTACGCTGTGACGTGCCAATGAATTAAGCATGAATTTTATTATATCACAAATATTTAGAAAGAAAGCCTCAACCAATTTGGAATTTAAGAGTGAGAATATTACCAAGTAGTAATTAAGAGACAATTTGGATAATCTACGTACCTAAATCCTATTAAACGTTCAAATGGCAGTATCGACCTCGTTTAAGCATTAGATTCATAAAATCTAACAATCGGTTAAGCAAAATATAAAGATTGTTCTTGTCGTAATTTGTTTGGAAAATATTCGACCCCGGTCCAATGTGAAGATTTGTGTATTTCCTACGAATCAATCATGAATCAATGTATTATTTTCTACTATAAATGGAGATACAAGAGGCCATAAGAGACCCTACCTAGAATACAAAAATGGGTTCAGCCCAATACAGTATAAACAATCTAATATATATACGTACATCTTAATTAATATATACACCACCACAGTTTAAACAAACACCAAAGATCGAACGTTCAAATAATGTCAAAATTCCATGAAAGTACTAGATAGCTAGAGGGATACGTACTCTGCGCAAATATATACTTGCATATTGAGTGCTAGAAAGATCGTGAAGCATATATATGAACTTAATTGGCGCATGTGCTTGTCAATGTACTTAATTTGTTCCCGATTAAAAGATAAGATGACTACATTATAACACTACTTTTCTAAAATAGCTTTTAAAAATTTAATTACTACTAATTAGCATTCTAAAACATCAGAGTTTGCGGAAAACTAGCTACAACACTTTAATGCTAATTAACAGTTTTACAAAAAGCAGTGTTAAAAGTACTCTTTTAAAAAACTTGGAGTTATCCAACTCTGCGGAGCACCGGGGCCTTACCCTTGCTGGAAACTGGTTACCTGCATGCACAACATACTAAAACATAAGTTTTCGCTTAGTGAGCATACTACTGAACTGATAAACACATAAAGCATGAGTATTTCTTCTCATGATGTCTCACATCCCAACTTTAATCTGCAAAACAATCAAATTGTTAACTTGTCTCGGGGTATGATCACACCTCGCGCGTAACCAGCCCCTGACGCTTTACTTGTGTATAAGGATCTCAATATACCCATTTCACTTTCCTGGATACATAGTATCCGTTTTTCTTTGTACAAGACTTCTCTAAGCCATGTACTTTCTGTACTCGTGCACATATATAACACACATCACAACACATATATCATACTGTTCACTTTGTACATAAATGCATACTACTCATATTAAATACTATAACATAGTGCTACTGAACATCTGAACAGCAGCCTTTAACTTTACACATCAAACATACAATTGATATACTAATCACTTAGTGCAAAAACCTATACTAATCTGATTAAGGGTAAGTACACTCACCTTAGCAGCAGTTAAGAGATATACTCCTCTCACAGAAATGTCAGTCTCTTATTGCCTACAAGCAATAAACATGTGCTACATTAACTTCTATACGCTCTGCGGCAACTTAAACTGAACATCAAGCAACGAACAACTTGACCTGGTCCTGGCCCTTCCTACGGCTGTAGGGGTTCATCCCTACGCCCGTAGGATTGTTTCTAGGCTTCCTACGGTTGTAAGCTATATGCTTTACGTCCGTAGGCTAGTTCCCTTCGTCCTTAGACGGTAACTCATAAAACACTGTCCTATGCCCGCAGGGACCCTTACCTACGGCCGTAGGAGACAAATTAACCAAAACCTCTTGACAGCTCCCTACGCCCGTAGGGAATAATCCCTGCGGCCGTAGGAACTGTCGGTACAGCAGAATCACTTGCTTTGTTCGAACAGCAACTGGGTTTCGAGGTTTTACCCTCTAACAACGATCCAAAACGTGTATTTTGACCAAACAACAATCTCTAACACATACTACAACATCTTATACCATCAAACAACATCAAAATCAAAGACTAACACATAACTCAAGGATTCAATCTATGAATCCATTTTCTTGACCTAAAACTCAATTAAATTAATCAAGAACACATACCTCTGCTATAAAATCACTATGTAATCACTTTCAGATGAAAATCTTTCCTCCTTGAATCGAATTTAGCAACAACAACTGAGGGTGTGTGTGCATCGTATGTGTGTTTGTGTTTGATCTGAGAGTTTGACCGCAATGGTCAAATAAAGCTCCATATAAATCTACTACTTTGAGCTAATTACCAAACAGTCCCTAGACTTCTAAGTTCCAAAACTTGTCAATTTAACCCCTCCGACTTATTAAAAAAAAAATTCAAACTTTGGGGCGTTACATACATGTATGTTACCGCAAGAATAATCATAGCTTAAGCGAGTACGTTGATAGTGCAATTCACGTAATTAGTTCCATAACTCTATGACATTCAACCTCGATACCAGAATGGGACATGTCTGGTGAGTAGTTATTTATATGACCAATATAGTATACGTACGCTACAAGAAAAGGAGGAAAAAAGACACTAAAAGGTTTCTACGAAGACACATGCCGTCGCAGAAGACCTACTAAACGGCAAAACCAGCTTACATTTTTACTGTTGCTTGGCTTTGACCGATATTTTCAGCGACGACATTATCATCGCAAAAAGTAATTAGATTTTTGTTTAAATTAGTTTTTGGCACAAAAATTAGAATTTAACGGTGAAAAATACTTTGTTTTCTCAAAGACAGCGTTAACCTTGTAACAAATAAAAACTCATCCTTTTTAGTTACCAACTTTTAGTTTCGGCTTCTAACTACGAGTTACTTTTCTTAAAAGACAGTGTTAACCTACTATTTTAACTTTTTTCATTAGATATTTTATGCTCCCAAACAATATTCAGCTCTTTATTGAAAAAAACAATCTTTTATAGAATATGTTAATTAAAGCTATAACATTTTCTTTTTTAAGTAATAATTAATTTGAAATTACTTATTTACAGCAGCTATAGTAATTAAATAATTGTGACAATAACTTAAAACAAAAAAATAGTAGTATATATAGTTTATCTTACATAGTTACATAAATTTTAAAGTTCTCCTAAAGTAATTGGAAATAAAGTTATAAACTAACTTTTTATAATCAATATTCTTCTTATATTATTCCCAATAGTTATTATTATCAATCTATTAAATTTTGCTTGTGATATTTTGGACTGTAAGTAAGACTTTAACATTTAAGTCTTGAGAATTTATTAATGCAGATGTCAACATTCTTGTTTTAGGTATTTTAAAGCAATGTATGATTTGATTATTTTTTTTTTGAACGGCAATGGTATGCAAGAAGTATGCTTCGGCATTGCCATCACATACACTTACACACCCAAAATATATTAATAGAAAAAGCTAGCAAGAAACTAGCAAAGAGTACATAGCATCGAAAACAAACAAGAAACAAAGAGCCAAACAAGCAACACCAAGCTGCCAAAAAACATAACAACAGAAAGGAAAAAAGACAGCAGCAAGCTGCCAAAAACCAACCAAAGCACAGCATAAAGATTAGGGGACAAAACAGGAAGAAGGAGACAACACCCAGCAGCTCCAGTCGATACACGCATAATCCTTGCCGATGCGATGTTTAAACCAGAAAAAAGTGTATGCCTGTATATGGTTAAAAACCAGCACCTCGCTTCCTCTTTTAGCAGAAAAAATGATTTCATTTCTGGACTTCCATAGTAGCCATAGATAGACATAGATAACACACGTAAAACCAATCGTGGTGGTTTTGTTGACTCCCAAAACAGAGCCCCATTTTAGTAGGTTAATTATATCATCGAAATCCTTTACCTCAATTTTCCACCATTGACAAATCAGGGAAAGAATTTTCCTGCTAAAATGACATTGTGCAAACAAATGTGTTTCCGATTCTTCAACGCTTCCACACAACGGGCACACGCAAGATAAAACTATAACCCCGCGTTTTTCTAGATTTATCTTTGTGGGCAATCTCTTCAACGCAACCCGCCATGCATGAATGCATACTTTGAGGGGAACCCACCTGCTCCAACAAAAGTCCAGGTCCTGAGCCTTTTTAAGCGTGTGATCGTCATATGCACGCCTAAGTGAAGATACCGTGAATGTACCAGAAGGGTCCAAAGGCCAATAATTGCTTGAATTACCAAAGGAAGTTTGCAGCCAGTCATTGAAAGGAACATTGACCTTGGTTAAGTCTTTAATAACTTTAAGAATATTTCTCCACACTCCTGGAACTTTACCCCTTGAACTCGATCCCGAAATACCGCCATTTATACCATGAATAGCTTGAATAACAGTCTTCCACAGCCCCTCCGTAGTTTTAAATTTCCATAACCACTTGGCAAGAAAACCTATATTAAGAGCTCTAAGACTCCCAATACCTAAACCACCATTTTGTTTACTATTAATGACCAAATTCCAATCCACCCAATGAATTTTCTTATTTTCTTGCTTAGAACCCCAAAAAAATTAGATCGAATACTCTCCAACTTATTAAGGACCTTGGATGGTGCTCTAAAGATCGAGAAAAAGTAAATGCCCAAGCTGCCAAGAACCGACTTAAGAAGTGTCAGTTTCCCCCCGGAAGAAAGAGTCTTAGACTTCCAATTTGAAAGCTTCTTATAAAAATTTTCCAAGACAGGAGCCCAAGAAGCTATTCTATTCATAGGAGCCCCAATCGGGAAGCCAAGGTAGTTGAAAGGGAGTTCACCAACTCTGCAATGAACTTTGGCAGCCAGCGTATTAATAGTTTCTTGGTCAACACCCACTCCAGTCAGGCTACTTTTTGTGAGATTAATCTTCAAACCCGAAGACAAGAAGAAGCAACATAATATACGTACAAGATTAAAAAGATTGGAATCAACCCATTTACCGAAAACAATGGTGTCATCAGCGAATTGTAGATGTGAAATTGATGTGTTATTACGCGGTAATTGAATACCATGGAATATACCCAGATTAGATGCTTCTTTCATAATAACGTTGAATGCTTCTACAGCGATAACAAAGAGAAAAGGAGCCATTGGATCCCCTTGTCTAACACCCCTACCCATCTTGAATTCCAAAGTAGGAGCCCCATTTATGAGGACAGATACTGAAGCTGTGGACAGGCACCCCTTGATCCATAGCCGCCATTTGTTTCCAAAACCCATCTGACACATGACATCCTCCAAAAAGTCCCAATGAATGGAATCAAAGGCCTTCTCGAAATCAATTTTAAAAATCATCAGATCACGATTACTACTTCTTATCCATGAAATCACCTCACTGATTATAAGTGGGCCTTCAAGAATACTTCTGTTGCGGATAAAAGCTGTCTGCTCCGGGCCAATAAGTGAATCAATAACAAGGCTCAATCTGGTTGCAAGAATTTTCGCAATGATCTTGTATAGGCTATTAAGCAAACTGATGGGACGATATTCGTTAAAGGAAGTAGGCGAGTCAACCTTTGGGATCAACGCGATAAAAGAAGAATTGCAACCAGGATCAAAATAACCAAAATCCCCAAAGTGTTTGACCGCAGCGAACATGTCATGATTAATAATATCCCATAATTTTTTTAAAAAAGCAAGTGTGAATCCATCAGGCCCCGGAGCCTTTTCCGACCCAAGATCCCACACGGCCGCCTTGATTTCAACCATTGAGAAGTCATATTCCAAGAGATTAATTTTCTCAGCGCTCAAAGTTTTAAACTTGTCGCTGCGAAAGGAAGGTCTACGACTGAGATTCGAAGCGAATTTGTTGTTAAAAAACCGAACTGCTGCCTCTTTGATGCTCAGGGGATCACACACCCAGCTGCCATTAATATTAATCCCGTGAATGAAGTTGATTCGTAAGTTTTTGTTGATGAATCCGTGAAAAAACTTGGAGTTTTCGTCCCCCTCCACCGCCCATTTTATTCTTGATTTCTGTTTAAGATCTAACTTACGTTTTCTCTCAAGATCTTTAACTTGTAGAAGCAGCTCCTGTCTTTTATCTCTTTCTTCCATAGATAACGAAAATCGTTCAGCTTTTATGTCTAACTCCTCCATCTGAGTTTTTGCTTGCTTAATGGCATTGTTAATAACCGGGGTCATCTGCCGTCTCCAGGCTTTAATGTCATTTTTGACCACCCTTAGTTTGCTCATAAAATTCCAAATGGGGGACTTGTTCCTTGCAAACCTACTTTGTGTCCAAGATTCACGAACAATACTTTTGAGAGAGCTTTCCGATAACCAGGAGTTAAAAAATTTGAAATACGAGGGCCCGAAATCCAAGTTCAATGCCCTGAAAATAACAGGACTGTGATCAGAATATAGCCGGGGAAGAATAGTAGTGCTGGGATTAGGCCACCAGTTAAGTAAGTTAGTTGAGACAAAGAAACGGTCCAATTTGCTAAGCTTCGCTCCATCTGAACTTGCTCTAGTGAATTTCAAACCCCCACTTTTAATTTCTGCCAAACCCGCGTTGTGGATAAATTCATTAAAACAGTTGGACCCTGCAAAAGAGAAACCAGTGCCCTTCCTTTCGGAATTAGACCTTACTTCATTGAAGTCCCCAAAGATGATCCAAACAAAATCAGAAAGTGAAGCAAGGATAGAGTTAATAGTCTCCCAAAGCTTTCTTTTGCGCAACAGATCTTGATGAGCATAAACGTTAATAAACCCACATTTAGTGTTAGAGCCCTTCCAAAGACCCCAAACAGCTAAAAAGTCAGTGCCTTTGCAGCTGTGAGATTTCAAAAAAAGTAAAGAATTCCAAACAGATATCAGTCCCCCCGAACGACCCCGTACATCTACGAAATCAAAGTCAAATGGTGAGTGTTTCCACATATTGCCAATCAAAAAGGAGTTAGGTTGAAAGGTGAATGACTGCTGAATACCCAAAAAGTGTATTTTATTCATGAAACAGAGATCTTTCGCCCAGTCTTGCTTCAGATCCGAAGCCACGCCCCGAGAATTTAAAGATAGTACATTCATTGATAAGTAGGAACATCACCTGAGTTATGGATCACATCAGATACCTCCTTTTTGAAGCCCTTCATCTGAAATCCAAGCATCTCTCCAATTTCAATAGTGTTTCGAATTTCATCAGCCAATGTGTCTGCATCCGTTGCATTGCACTGGGGAACGGAGGTAGGAGCAGAGAGCTGCGATGGAGCTGGACGATTCAGATCGAGAGAGTGATCTGTTGAACTAGGCCGAGAAGATTTGGATTTCCGACCTGAGATTACACCTCCGCCATTGAGGAGCGATTTCGACTTCAAGGGGAAAGGGGGACGCTTACACCCAAGTCGCCTGAGGGACCTGGAAGTCACCGACGGAATGGGTCTTGATGGGTTCAATGGAGATGGATGGACCCTGGGTTGAAGAATAGGCCCAGAGGAAATATTGGCAACATTGGTATGACCCACCAAAGGGGAGTTTGTATGGCCCAACTGAGGGATAGAAGGAATGGGATGCCCACCAGAGGAATTTAGGTTGTTTAAACAATCAGCATCAACAATAGTGTTGTCAGCGCCATCATTGTCATAGGACTGAGGTACCTTCTCGTTTGACGTACAACCTCCTATTCCCAATGCGTTGGGAGATGAAAACTGGTGCGATGGCTGGTCTTCCAAAGAATCTTCCACGAAAGATTCATCGCAACTTTCCGGCGACGAATGGTCTTCCCCTGCTAACGATTCGTCCTCTTCCCCTACGTCGACGTCCTCTTCCCCTTCATCTAAAATGTTATTCCGATGACTGCTATTTTCCGAATCAGAAAAGGCTTCTCCACTAGGCAGCGGAGCCATCTTTAGTGATTCCAAATAGTCTTCTTTGACCTGGATGTTGTATGTGGCACCATCGATAGATATTTCACATGACTCCTGGATCCATTTCAGTTCCTTAGTAAGAATAGTCACCTTGCCAAAAGATAGGTTGAATTTGTCTTCTTCACACGGTTCAGGATCTAAGACAACGCCCCAAGCTTTCGCAATCTCTGAGAATGCATCAGAGGACCAAGCTATCGGAGGAACTCCAAATATCATTAACGATGCAATCCTTTCGTTTATTGTCCAACCCTCCTTCCAAAATTCCAACTCATCAAACCAGTTACTCCAAATTAATTTAGCTTGTTCCCGGAATGAACTCGCCTCCTCCTTATTTGCGAATTCTAATAATACATACATGCCACCCAAGTAACGAATGTTAATACCTTCACAACCTTCTGCTTTCTGAAAGTAATTAACGTTAAGTAACTTGTCAAGTGACAAGGATTTGCCAATAAGGTTACCAGCCATCCAACTATGCATGATCGGGGAAGATTGAAACTGGAACTTAGTCCGAGTATGAGTGTTTCCTCTTACTACTTGGGCAAATGATCTATGATTCACAGTCTTAGAAACGTTGGCACGAGGGTACGCACGTGCCGCGGTGTAGCCAGGTGGCAATTTGAGGTTTCTAAGGGGATCGACACGTTTGTATTTGGCAACGTTCACCTTCAGAATGCGATTGCCCAGACGTATGTTACGAATTCTACGAATTATTTCGCCAATGTCTTTTACATCTAGAAACCTTGCGAAACCAAAGCATTTCTTTAATTTATTCCTCTTCTTCGCGATGTAAGTATCAACCAACTTCCCCACACTGAGCAAAGCTTTCCAGAGGTCCGCTGCAGTAGTATCTTCTGAAAAGTCAGAAATATAGAAAGAGGTGGCTCTTTCTCTGAAAAGATCGTCATGCCTTCCAACCTTGTTAGGGCGATAAGCATCTTCCTTCTGGTATCCGTAGGGTTGAGCAGGGGATCTGCCATGCTTACGTCGGGAAACAGTCTCCCAACCATCTTCGTTTTCCATCGTAGGAGAGTCGACTGGAATGATTTCCCACTTGCACCTCTATCTCACCTACACCTTCTTCCCACCAACACCTACAAGTAGGCTGGATACTGAGAAACGAAGGCGGGACACTGAACAATAAAGGTAGGACGCTGGGAACACGAGAGAGTGTGGTGGCCACCGGCGTCTGAACCCGCCGGCGATGACAGAGAGAGCTAAATGTTGACGATTTAATTCCAGCAATGTATGATTTGATAGTTTCACTATGTAAAACGTGCCAAACATCTTTAATTTCATCAAAAACATTATATTTAAGTGCAACATTAAAATGACTACAATTATGACTTAAGATCTTTGTTATCAATTCCTAATATCTATTTTTGGGTTATAAAATATAATTATTTTAAAAATGAGATTCTTACTATTTCTATTTTATTAAGCACATTTTAAAAAACTATAACATTATATCTATATTTATATTTATATATAAAATAGTATATAAAAATTTGGGATCTTCTAAAACATGAATCTTGTACGGTGATTAAAGTTGTCAACAAATTATATAGTCTTAACAAATTAAATTAATAACTCATTTCAAACGTTTTGTTTATTTAAACACGTTAAAGTTGTCAACAAATTATATAGTCTTAACAAAGAAAGCGTGTGATTTTCTTGTAATCTTATATATAATTGGTACTAATCAAAATAATTAAGGTCAGTGGAGGAGAGCCAAAAGTTAGAAATTGACGGTTGCATGCGTTGACTGAGTTGAGTTTCGGCTTTCCATTCCCGTCCGTCAACATCACCGTCCATCGCCGCCACGACGTGCGTACTCTCACCGTCCACCCACTTACGGAAAATTTTACAAACAAAACCAATTAATAATAAATAAATAATTCTCTTTGGGAGTAACGCAGAGGAACGTACGTACGGCGTTATATATACAGGATTCAAGACTTCATTGGTTCACATGCATATATATTATAACTAATAATTCATTTAAACAACTAATCTTATTAATTATTTTTTAAGATACACGTATATATATGTTACATGAAGCAAGTCACAAATTAATATGAAATACGAATTAAAAGATAGTTATAGTATCGTATACAAACAAGATCATCAAAGATAGATAGATGTAAGATAAGCGTGTAGGCAAGTATTAAAGAGTCAAATATCAGTTGTACAATTCAATGATAGATGATACAAGAAGCACAATAATTATACAAGTGACAACTGATATTCGTATATAATTAAGAAGCAAGTATTAGTTCATACATTGAAAAGATCGATAGACATTATATATTAACACCCTTAGTGGGTTTTTCCTTTGTGAATCCAAAAACAACCATGGATCTGTTGGTTTTCTTTTTTAATTGTCAAAACCATTTAAGCTTGATGTTCAAGAACAATTGATCATCTCTAAAACAACAATATCATCTTTAACCAACACTCTATCCCTTTATTTTGAAGTATCATACCACTCTAACCATACTTCATCCAACTCTTTATATTTGAAGAGTTGGAATTTGGAAGATACTCTTCATATTTGAATTGTGAGATTCAACTCTTCATTCATGGGACCCACTTAAATAAATTACTTTCTATTCAATTTTCTTTCTTCTATCTATTAATGTATTTATATTGAACAATTGTATTTAATTTTTTTCCTTGTATATATTTGATATAAAAATGCATATATTGAAATTAACAATATGTCGATAAATTAATATGATCATTGAAGATGAACGAGATATTAATGCAAGGATTGTAGACCGAGTTGATGTGCCAAATATGGAGTTGATATGGTGAACGATAACAATGTTGGAATTGAAGTATTTCTTGTCCGACCTAAAAAAATTAAGGATAAAGAAACTCATTTTGAGCTTCGAAATGCATTAATTGATCATTTGTGAGATGAATATTCTAATTCGGAAAATTAGTGTATTTTAATTATTATGTTTTTTTAATTATGTCTTTTAAATTAATGTATTTTCTTTTCTAATGTAAAATATCTAAATTGAAATGTAAAATAAATTAATTGAAATGTTATCTTTAATTTTAGTGAGTATTTAATCAAATATAACAATTAAATATATGGGTTCCACTTTTGAAGTATTGAATAAAGAGTTAGGTTGGAGTTGAGAGATTATTTAAAGTGGATGGACCCACAAAATATAAAGATAAAGAGTCAATTATAGAGAGTTGGGTTAGAGATGCTTTTAGATTTAAATGCTCTGTTCATAGATTTGCACAACACGCTGAATCCACATGTTTTGCCCATCAATTCATCTCGACAAACAAGGGATGTCATCTTCATCGAGTAAGTTTCGATTTGATTTTGGATGATTTTACGATTTGGTTACAGATATGGGGTTAAGGTTTCGATAATCAAGAGAGATGTTGATGCCTCCGGTTCCGCTTCCGCCACCGCCACCGCCGCACCTCTGATGGACGAATGACATCGATTTAGGTTTCAAAGATGAATGTTGAATTCTGATTTTTTTTACTTTGCGAGTATTCATCCTAATCTGATTACCTTTTTTATCTCTGATTTCGAATTATTTGTGTGTTTTTCTTGTTTAAGTTCAAATGGAGAAACATATACGAAACCAAAGTTGTTTATGTGCATGTATGTATGTATGAATCTTAGGATTTCTTTTTGTTAAATTAATATGAATCTTGGGAAAATTATATTTTGGGGGTTTTTTGTTTTGATAATTGGATTTGATTTTGAAAATCGATATCTTAAAAGTTTAAGCTTTGATGATCTAATTTTGAAGATGAAGATGTAAAATGATGATGGAGAAGAAAGAAGCACGAATAATAATCTCAATAATACTAATAATGATAATAATAATAATAATTCTAGAAAATATAATTTGTTATTAATGTCCGATGTGAAAATTAAATAAAATTAAAAAAATTACGCATAACTTGTCTAGCATGTTTCCCAATACAACAAACGGGAAATTTTAAAAATTTGAGTACGTATATTAAACGGTAGTTTTGAAATATATGTATATACAATAGTAAAAAGTGACAAATTCAATATTATTATTTTAGATTTCTTATATATATATATATATATATATATATATATATATATATATATATATATATATATATATATATATATATATATATATATATATATATATATATATATATATAATTTGCCAGTTTTAGAAAATAATTCGATATATGCTGAATTCTATATAAAGTATATTCAGTTTGAATAAATGTTGGTCATATATATTTACCAGGAATTTTATAGAATTTCAAAATTTGACTCTTGAACAACCCAAAGGCATGGACCAACACCAAAACACGGATAGACCGCATCAATACTACTGACCTGATAACATAACCTATAAAAATACTAAATTTCGTCTAACCGATTTTAATAATGATAATTTATTATTATTGTGGAATATTTTAAGAAGGCGATCATTACACAATATCCAAAAAGCAAAACATAGATTTGGAATGATTAGGAATCTCAAATAAATATATTAGAATTTAACATCATCTTATTAATTATAAACCAAAACATAATGCATCCTCATATCACTAAATAATAACATAAGATAAGGGTAGCAATAACATGCTACGAAAAAATGACAAGAACCTAAAATCAAATCCAGAATGGATTATGAGCAGGTTGATTAGAAGAAAATTGAACTAGGCTCGTCTCAACCAAAAACTCGATAGCGACCCGAATACCCAAACAAAGAGTAAAATTCTATGAAACTTAAAATGAGGATTGAGGTGCAATATAAAGCGTACTTGGAATTCGAGAATTGAAATGAAATATTTGGAATTCAAATTGAAACAAACAAGGATTTCGAAACCAAAATGAAGTTCGTCAAACAAATTTGACCGAAATAGTTGGGTCAAAATGAGTAAACACGCACATGATAACCCGAATGAAATTGCCAGCCCTAACATTACAAGAATTTTAATATTCCACAATAATAATAAATTATCGTTATTAAAATTACATGTGATTCACTATACAATCATATGTGATGGTAAAATCATTACATGTTAATTACGAAAATGTCATTTCGCCCAAATTTTTAAAATTCAATCTGGACCATTGATGGGGCTGATCCAAGGGCTAAGATTAGTCCCCCAGGACTATGCAATAAGTATGGACTATATTGAACATTTCTCTTTATAAATATAACATGCCCGTCATAGAATGAAAGATGTGATAGTGGATCAAACTCTCACAGATGTTACCTGTATTTCGAAATTATTTAACTCTTAAAACTTTGGTTATCGGTATCACAACAGTACAAGTGCTGTTTGATATATGATACATAATTTGTTTACTCTTATATCATTCGTTAGGTAGCACTTGGCCCACATTATTAAACGTGAATAACCCACCCACCCTGGCCCAGGGTACAATTGTACAAAGACTATTACGTCTTCTTTTGTTTAATTCATTTCATCGCAAGCCTAGCGGGTCCCCGTTTCTAAGGAAAAGGAAGTATAATAAGTTAACAAATGGCCCAAGCTTTCTATAAATGGAAAGAAAAAGTACACAAATAATGCAACTTGTCAGTGATATTAATGTGCCTTATGAAGTTTGTAGACAGACTATTAGAGAATGTTGCAAGGGACTACCATTAAACCAACCTTATCATTCGAGTTACGGATGAGTTTGGACCACACGTTATTCATAGTTGCCACCATTTTCGATTCTCCATTTGCTTTGCAAGCTCGCCTGCCAATGATGCAAAGTTCTCGGACCCACTTGCTAGTTCTTCTGAGTTTTCTTTTAGTTTCTGTCATAAATTAGCAACAGAAAATAACAAATCAGAACATTACATTTCTAGATTGTTAGGATCAACAAGAACATATATGTAAACAGACAAACTTCCTAAATCTAAACATAATCTACACCATTTTGTCTAGCATGGGAATTGAACCCACAAACTTGTGGGACACCAAAAACATTAGGGGACTTGGGTTATAAGCCCTTTGGTTTCTAATGAATTAAGTGAATGATAGATAGCTTTTGTTACCCCAATCAATTATTTACCAGATTAAGCATAATCAATAACGCTATGAAATAACTCTAAAGCAAATTTAGTGGATTGACAATCAATTCCTCACATCTGCAATTACCACCACCGGGCACTGAAATTAGTAATGGTGGTAACAGTGGTTTAATAATTAGCTACAAGTGGGACTAATCTTAGTTGTTTATGCTTAGATTTCCATTATCGCTCAATAAAAATACACCACCATTCATCTCATAGCGACAATACGATTTTATTACCAAAATTTCATTTTGTTGAATCCATTTATATGAACAGGGTTTAGCTACTTGATGTAGGAAAAAACGATGGAACGTATAAATGAAGAATTAAAAACGAACTGAAGGGAGGGTCGTCTAAGTACCTCGAGTTTCATTTGGCGCTCAAGAAGCTTGTCTTTTGCTTCTAGAGCTGCAGCTGCTGCGTCCTGAATGGTCGACATTCAACAGGGTTAGACACACATGCAAACATACATGACAAAAAGAAAAGGCTCATTATTATAATATACTGAAGTATTTCACTTTATTGAGTTGAATTACCCCAGTCCCCATCTTCCGATACTTGGCTTTGATTTCATCAGCTGTCCTAGCTTTAGGTTCTGCATTGGCAGACCCACCTTCGAATAATCTCTCCCTCTCTGTTTTCTCATCTACATGGCACAATAGAAATCCTTAGAATATGACAAAATCCAGAATATGTTGTGAAGAAACTTTCACAAAGTGTAATATACTTTTCTCAGTCTGGCTCCGATTCTGAGATGATGGCACAGGGGACTTGGGTTCGACCTCAATTTTCTCTACAACTAAACAGAAAGTTAAAAATAGTCAAAAAGAAGTAGATAAAGAAAGGAGAGGATTGAGATAGAGATGGCCAAAGGGAGGAGGGGTCGGGAAGGTCTGGCAACGGTGATAGGTATGTTTTTAGCACAGATTAAAACAGGTCGGGTCATATTTCGCCAAAAACACTTCTTTGCCATCTTAAAGATATATAAGAATAATTGATGCATTACGTTTGTTTACAGATATTGTATTGTTACAATGATAATCTATTTCTTAAAACAAGGCTATCTAAGAGAATGTATAATATATAAATCACTTTGGAAAAGTTCGGACCCGATTCACGCATTTCGTTCTAGCTAAATCTTTTGTTTTCACCTAAATGATCCATTAGCGAAATAACATAACCCAAAGCAACCTTTTGTAAGTAAATGGGTCAAAATGGCCACCTCTAGGTGAAGAAAGATGAGTAACAAATGTAGAACCTAATTTGATTGGTGCATCAAAGTCATCTCCCAAATCCAAATCCAAATCTGAAACTGAAAACGGGGACCTTGAAAACAATGCTTCTAGCTTAGGAATTAGAACATCTCTAGTTTCTTCAATATTTGTGTTTTCATTTCCTTTTCCCCCCTTTATACCCTTGATGATACCACCAAGTATTCCTGTCGATGCAGTCTGTGGAAAGAAAACCCAGTTGTGAGCACTGAGCAGTTCAAGGAAGCAGAAGGAAGTTTCTAGATCATAGTGTAACCTGTTTATTCTTTTGGCTAAGAGAGAATTTATGAGCAGCCTCTGCAGCTTCTGCAACATCCTTATCATGAAGGCGAGGTAAAGACTCTGGGATCCTAAATGGTGACAAATGTCATCAATCAGTAGGTCTGTGTGGCAGAGGAGAATTATGATCACGCATGCTCATGCGTGTATTAATTGTGTGTGAGAGGAGGGGGGAGAGAGAGAGAGATAGAGACCTAAAATCATTTTCAGAGGTGAAAAGAGATATAACAGCAAATTCACACCCATACACCTAACAGAGAATCAAAACATCAAGTGATTAAACAATAAGAAGATACTAGTTGTATGAAGAAAAGTTCATATTTTGCGTAAACAATCATATTATAATAGTTAGATGTTAAATACACATGATAATAACTAATAAGTAGATGTAGATAAGAGAAAAGCTAACCATTGTTATATGCCCATTACCAAAAGAACTCATCGTGTTCATCATATTGGTCTTGTAGTTCCATCTAAGAATAGACATTATAGAAGTTTCTGCCAGCACTTTAAGATCTGGCAAGGACCTGTGGCAAGATAAGTTCATTAGTCAGCCCACACACTTTTATAAAACCTATATGCAAAAGTAAACTACATGTTGACATGACAAACTGGTATAACCAAAATGAAATTTGTAACCAGAATAGATGGCTATTGAGTTGCATAACATCACATGATCATACAGTATCTAAGTATCTTGTCTTTTCCACGTACAACAATTTCGTGTTCCCAAGATACCGTTATCATTGCAATTTCTTCCCATAAATAAAGGGTCATCAAGTAATTTATATATAGGATTTGGTGTGCTTTTACTCATACCCATAAGGGGTATTATGAAACATGTTAAATAGAATCAACCTTTTGAGTAATAACACCGAACATTAGGGGCGGCAATTTCCATACATGTACTTATGAATGGGTTGATTTGGATTGTGTTTTATCCATGGTTATCAAAATTGTAATCCTAATCGAAAGATTGTACTATCCTACGATCCCACCCACCATAAACGCGTAAATCATATTCAGGATCGTAAATAGGTAGGATCTTACTCAGGATCGGAAGATCGTAGGTAGGATCACTATACAATCCTACAATCTTATGATCCTACATACAATATTGTATATCTGATGTACAATTTAAACCTTAGTAAAAGAGAAAAAAAAAGGGGGAAAGAGATTTAAGCTCAAGTGATGAAACATGAAACGTTGAATCTTGATGAATTAGTTCGGTTGAGTGGATTACGGAGGAGGGATCCACAACAATTTAAACGAGGAATAAATTAATGTTTTCTTGGACAGCAATGAATTAATGTTTTTGATGGTGCAAGTTAGTCTCAAGGCCCTAATGGTGGTGGTGGAGATGACGAGTTCTTTGGTACTTTTTTCGCTTATTACAATTATTGTGCTCTATTACTTTTTACATTTTGCGATATGGCCAACTTTGTGCTAAGAACGATTGTTGACAGTTTTCTATTTTACGCTCAAGTCACATTTTTATTTTCCTTTTAGTATAGAAGATGAAAGTTCATAAGAAGAAGATTTTGTTGCAGGATAAAGAACTGACGACTGACGTTGATGCTCCATATATAAGCTCTAGAATTACTAATTATGTATAACATTTTACAGGTTCATGTATAATAAAACTTTATAATGACGTGCAAACAGATTGTGGTGAAATTATTTTGTATGGCTAACCAAACCATTTAAAACTTGTACATGTTATTTAAAATTTGAAGTTTCTAGCTTTCATTAAATGTTATATAATTTGTTTATGGTAAAAAATTCCATCACATAAAGAAACAAAAAATTTAGTGACTCGTAGTAGGATCTTACAATCTGATCTTGAGAAGACGAAAACGATCCTAGGTAAGATCTTGAGCTTGATAACCTTGGTTTTATCTCAAAAGGACCCAATGGGTCCAATTAAAATCTAGTTATATGGGGAATGGGTCAAACGGGATGAAAGTCGCCTAAGGACTATCTTTAATGTATACATATACAACCTTTTAAATTGATTTATTCAAAGATTTAGATTAAAATTGTAATAAAAAGTTATGTAACATAATTTAACATATTGATAATTCAAAAAAGGGCCAAAAGTTTTTGCGGGTCAACCTGACCCATTATCCAACCTGCCTAGATAAATTTTCTTACGACAGTAGCCACAGGAATCTCACCCAGATAATTTGATAAATTGACATGTTAAAATCGTACAAAAGTGAGAAGAAACATTTCACCTGATCTCAACAACTCCATCTGAATATACCATGATCACCCCAGACTCCACTTCATTTTTCTTGAAGATTGTAGTCCAGCAACATTGTTTCTCTAAATCAAGCTTTCTGATGAAGTTTGACTCCCCCTAAAACACTATACTTTAAAAATACTGTAACATTAATGATAAAACTGAAGATGACATAAAACCAAGTGAGAACCTTTATTAGAGACTTGGTTGAGTATAAAAGCATTGAATCCTCACAACATACTAAAATGAGCGAGTCTACAATATTCTTCCACAGTTCAGTGGCTTCACTTGAGGTATCTACTTCGGCTTCAGTTGTATCACTTTCTGGCTCAGTACCAGACTGTAAAGACTCTCTTCCATCTGTGGAATCCTGTGATGAATTGACTGGATTCTGTCTAAAAACTTCTGGAACAGCAATGTTTTCATCTGCATGCTAACGTTATCCATTAGAAACGACGATATCACGCTTGTTTTGACATAAACATAAATGAACGAGTGTTATACCTGTAAGTTTCGCTGCTCTGATGTTCTTATGAATTATAGATTATTCCTTTTAGAAACATGTATCTTTTTTAATTTATAAAGAAAAACATGTAATATAAAAATACCAAACTAATTAATCATTTAAACTAGAACGCCATAACAAACAACAAAATATAATCTATTCAAATCATATAAACTGAAATACAACCTAAAAATATTAGTACATAAGTAAGTCCTATATTTATGCATATATAAATATGTTTGGTTATGATAAGGAAATTACTACTGACCCAGTTTATGTGGACCAGCCCAATGGACCTAAGGAATGGATTACTTACGAAAGGAGGAAAGGGAAGGAGCACATAGTTTGTTATTTTGATAGTGACCTTAAGAGCCTAGTGCTGGTAGAGGAGGTCATGCTTTGAAAATTAGTGACTATCAAAATAACAAACTTGTATGCCCCTTACACATTCTCCTTCCCTTTCCTCCATTTGTAAGTAATCCATTCCTTAGGTCCATTGGGCCGGTCCACATAAACTGGGTCAGTAGTAATTTCCTTATCAGATTATTTAATACATATGTTACAACTTACACCAATATCTGAAATGATTAACATGAACAAAATATATATTTTATTTGATACAACAGTATCAATCACATGTCATGTCATAAGACTATGAATTTCTAAAAAAAGATATAAATTTTGTGACTGCTTATCCATTTTCTTGCAAAACAATCTTTTCCAATTCAAAATTTATTTTAACGGTTCAGATTGAATTTGTGAACAGACATGGGCCATATCGTCATTGTCTTTCTCTACGCGATCCATTACACATATAGTTACATATTTAAATTTTTATAGCGTAAGAAGGACAGGACAACTTGCCTAAAAGGTATATTGAGATTGCAGTTGATTCCTTTGAGTTTACTGACTGGGAGCAGATCTTGTTACCACTACTACTATCTAGAAGGATGAGGTGTGAGTCTTTGGTCAATATGAAAGACACTTCCATTGGTGGATCACTTGGAGATGTGTCTTCGGGTTGCTCAGTATCATCAGTATCCGTTTGTAAATATGTTTTCATGGCCAGAGAAGCGATGGGGGAACTAGAGCTGACTAAACAATCTGTAAGAAAAAGCACCGATGATGATTGAACATCTAGTACAGCAACCTGATATCAATAAGTTGGTAAATTAGTAACGATGCTTTAAAGATTTTAATTTCAGTCGACATAAAGAATCTAGGATTGTAGTTTTGATGCTTACCTTACAGCATTCGTGCCCAACAATTATTCTAGCTCCAGAAAGTGTGTATTTTAGGCTTCGTACAGGGGAATTTATAAGAGAAAAGACAGCTGTTGATTGCCATCCGTTCCCGTGGTCCAAATCATATTCTGTAGATAATATATGTAGTGTTTTACTAAGTTAATGAGGTAAATTAAATGAAATTTCAAAAGGAAAGCCAGGAATAGAGTTTTTTCCGCGGTGTTGCTATTGTGTTTTTGTTGCACTCTCAAGTACAAATAATTCAAGTATAGTGCAACTGTATATAACAAAAGGCACCTTCATGTGTGGTTTCTGTCACAAGGTGCACGTTTGATTTTTCAGATTCTCCAACCAGCTTAAGTAGATGAACCTGTATATACAACAAAACACTTAACAAATGAAAACTTCATATAGCCAGGCATATATCATTTTAAACTGATAATGCTTCCTTGTCCAATAAAGTTTGCAACGATCTCCTATAGGGGAAGTTTCCAGGTGAAAATTACCTACTTTCCCAGTATTATTACAAATAAATAGTTGTATTAAGTTAGGTACATGAGATCTATTTTTGATAGTTCACAAATAATTAATTACTTCTGTTAAACTAAGTCTCAAGTTATAGGTTGCAATTTTCATGGATCACAGGAAGTAGTATTTGAGAAAAAAGTTTGTACCAGACCACAATCATTGCCGACTGCTAAGCTCGCTGATGTGGAGTCAAAATCCAAAGCTGATATTGGTTCACTTGTACCAGGAACTTCGGTACCTTCCACCTGAGGAAATATGTTAAGCTCTAATAATGAAGTTGCTGCTATTCATTGTTAAACAGACCCTAAATATAAAGATGAATGATTTACGATGACATTTAATTACATGGATCGATCCATGTTACGCTATATCTCTAATGGGAGAAAAATGTAAAAGTTACTTTAAACGAAAACGGGTCACAAGTGCATTATAGTTGCTAAAAGTATATTTTTAATGCATAAAACCTCCCAAGTCCTTAATCATTTTACTTACAAATTAGATTATTATTATTTTAAAAGTATATTTTATATGATTTTGGTAGTACATTTAAAATGCTAATTATTTAAAATAAAAGTGAAGATTTATAAAAACGTGTTTTGGGTCAACCCAACTTGACTCATACCGAAAATTACTCGTTTTGACCTATTACCCAACTCACCCAGTTTTCACCTTTGGACTGCCGTAATAGTACTACCTGGAATCCTAGAAGGTACATCAGTGAGAAAACTGGAAATGTGGCATCCCATATTCGGACATAGCCGTCTTGATACCCTGCAATATATATTCTCTCAACTCCAATATTTTCAGTTGAGGATAGTTGACTGGGAAAGCCACCAGTCACAGGCCACTTTGCACTCCATCTGGTTGTAGGAGATGCCAATTGAGATTTTCCAGCCAAAACTGTCTTCAAACATGAAATAAACAAAAAGAGACAAACTATGATAAGCAAGCTGCTGTTCGTGGCAATTCTGACCCATTTACTAACAAATGAGTCCATTCGAGTTATGTAACTTACACATGGTCAATGGGTAAAAAAATATCTTATAAAAGGGAATGGTTCAAATGGTCAAATATTGTACTTTATGCATAAAACCTCCTAAATCATGTTATTCAGAAAAAATCAGACCGTTTAGTGAGATATAATACTTTTTGCAATATTTAACACTAACTGTGCATATAAATTCAAATATTTGGACGTCAACCCAACCCAGTGTGACTCATTTCAACCAGCACCAAAATATGATCCATTAACCACTGTTCAACCAGCCCATTTTCCTACCCCTAGTACTCTAGTAGTAGGTATTTACCAACCTCCTTAAAAACTCTTTGCAAACCTTCATCTTTGTCAACATAACAGAGCTTCGCGATGGTCATACACGGTTCAACAGTTGGTATAGTTACAGGGTATGACACTCCATTTAGAGCATGTTTCATGTCTGAATCAGATTTTAATCCCGACAGGCAATCATCATCATAGACATGCAATTGTCCAGGATTTGTTAACACAAAAAGTGTAGTAGTATCACTACTCTCAGCTGCACCGACACTCGTTACCAATTCTATATCCGCATAAGAACCATTAAGTGTTAGATCTAAGCGCTTGACACATTTCAGAGCTTCTAATCCAGACGAGAAATCAAGATTCAAGATCTGCCAAAAGAAAAAACAGAACACTGATGATTAACTTATAATATCTTTGGTAACAATTGACGGATATAGATACAAACAAATAATT
Organism: Pulicaria dysenterica; assembly: GCA_947179395.2. NCBI lineage: Eukaryota > Viridiplantae > Streptophyta > Magnoliopsida > Asterales > Asteraceae > Pulicaria > Pulicaria dysenterica. Next base: position 100,999,447 of record OX359288.1, on the reverse strand, counting down.
GCATGTGTTAGATTTTCTGCATAGATCAGTTGATTAATTTTTGCACCATCTTATGCTTAATCAAGCAAAAGAAGACAAACAAAGATGGTGGAATTGCTAATAGAGTTCAAAAATATCCTACCATAAACATGGTAACATTAGGTTAAAAATAAATAGTTGCAGAAAACGGTAACAAACTTTGGTCTGAAATTCATTTTTGGGTAACCATCTTGCTTTTTGGCCAAAAATTACCATCAACGTTCAAAAACTTTTATTTAAGGTAACTACATAAGATAACCATTTCTCAGAAGCCAAGTCGGAAAGTAAACTGAACACAGTCAAAAGTTTACCAACAAGTCATCATGTTTGACGGTTGGTTACAGAACCAGATTACCTTAAAAAGGAAACTTTTAAAAATGAAACTTTTGAAACTGTAATGGTTGTATGGCCTAAAAAGTGGAAACTAAAAGGGAAATTGGACCAAAGTTAGTTGCCTTTTAATGCTATTATCCTAATTAAAGATGGCCATAATTGACAAAGAAGAAAATAAGGATGAATAGTAATGCTGTTAAAAAAAAAGGATGAATAGTAATCTGTCTGAATGATACCGTGAGGACTTCCTCAGATCCTATATTATCACCTCCATAGACAAAAACTTGACCTGCAGAACCACTATGTGGACTATTTGCAGACCAGTGGAGTACAATGACTGGGAGTCTTCTGTCCCCTGAAGATAATCTTAATTTAACAGCATTATTTGCTTTCTGATCTTTAGTAGAGGTTGCAGTTGGTAAATTCCATAATATTATATCTCCATCTACATAACCTACAGCAAGAACTGACCCATCAGAAGAAACCCAACAGAGAGCGCTTATCTCCTTCTCTGCCTGCTCTTCATCCGATTTATAATCAAGACTCTCACGTCTGACATCACTTGTAGAATGAATAATTATTGCATCCTTCAGTTGGGTGTCTTTATGGCTTCTAACCAGTACAGCCTTATCTTCAGAAACATCCCATAAAATTATCACTCCATTCTGATATGCAATCAACACTCTGCAGATTAAGCAAACTACTGTCATAAAAGAAATGTACAACATAAATTATTTGGTGACCTACACAAAAAAGTTACGAAAGAGTTTAAGAATTTTCAATACCTCTTTCCCGAGGAACAAGGTTGGGCAAGTAGGCCCACAACAGACTGTTGATCAGGTACTGCAATCCCCGCTTCATCTATAATACGAAAATAAATATTTTGTAAGATATTGATACATATTTTTTATACTTGATACAATTACTATGTAAATCTGCTTCAACATATGTGCAGTCCTGTACTACATCTAATTAGCCAGTGTAGAAAACTACTCTGCTTGAACTTCCAGCTGAAGACTTCTAATGACTTCATTGATCTTTTTCATTAATGAAATGGAAGATATATGACTGGCAAGAAAATGGGATAGCTAAAATATCTAACAAGCAGCATGGTATGCCAAGTCACCAGCCCAATATTTTGATTTTTAGAAAATCAGCATGAATAATAAAAAAAGGAAGTACATATATACTATCTCAACTTCTTTTGATTTGGATGTTTTTCTTTGGAAGAAATTCAGTTAATGAGAAGCATGGGCTAATTTTGCATGCGTCCCTGTCAATAACTTACAAACAGAAAGATTAAACAGAACACCAATGACCATTAGAAAAACTTCAAATAAATATGTGCACATTGCTGGCTTTATAGTAACTTTCAAAGTGTAATGATGCAACATAGATAGTCACCACTCTGTGAAATATTTAAGAAATTTGTATCATGACCTATGCATCAGAATAAGAAGTAAACCAAATAATCACAGGAAAAAGGTTCTATTGCAAATTATTTTAGTAACTAGCAGTCAAATTACAGTAACTCGCCATTCAAAAAGGACATCACCTTGGCTCAAGGTTTGTAACTTTCTTATCCTTCATTGCTTGGCCACACATCCATCTACAATTCACATTCTTCATAACACATCTTTCAAGAACTAAATTTCTAAGGTAATAATACTTCACAAAGGTTTTATTTCCAAGCATTTTGATTCAGTTTGATGTTTCTCTTCTATTTTTCTTAACCTAGATATATTTGCTAGGGTCACATTCCAGAATATTTGAGTTGTAACAGAAACTTAAAGATAAAGCTAAATTATTATAGTTTAGTACTCCAAAGTAAAAGCAGTCTCAAATGCACAAGAAAACATATCACAACAAATTCAGGAAGGCCTACTAAACACTCTGCCTAAGAATTTTTACAAGACTTGATCCAACAGAAAAGTGACTTCTATCCGAGGTAGTTTATAATGTTACAACAGTTAATGCAGAAATTCCCAGCAAAATAGTAATAACATGTCATTTTTACCAACCACTAATAAGTAAAGTCAGCATTACCAGCTATGAGATCCGCAGGAATCTGATAAGGCATATGTTGGATATTTCCTTCTTCAATGTCATATTTTAAGACAGATAAATACCCATAATCATCTCCAACATACCTGCATACAGTAGTCAACTCTTTTAAGGCTATGTTCTTTATAAGATTTTGAATGAAATGTAAAAGTCAAATGTGGGGAAACTTACATGTAATTAGTGCCACAAACTACAGAGAATGCACTTATATTTGATTCCCATTGTAAATTAAAAGCCAATCGCCTCTTTTCTAGATCCCAAATCTGCCAAAGTCAGAAGCACAAATAGTAGCTGAAGTGCCTCTTTGACTTGCGCAGAGCACAAGAGATGAAGTTTCACATACATCCAAATATCGAAAAAATATACCTGTACCACATTTTCATTTGAGATGCTGACTAGAAAGCCTTGGTTTTCTAAGAACTGCAAGTAAACAGAAGAAGGTTAGTTAAACAAGAGGTGAGTAGGTGACATGATTTATCTATTTGAAGGAGTATATTACATGTAACACGACATGAAAAAGAAAGCAGATTATGATTTAGATGAAAGAGTGAGTAATATATATAGCACTAGACTATAGACATCTTTATTGTCTTGTGTAGTACCAAAATATGCTACTCTGTGACTGTTTAATCTCTTTACGAATAATAAAGTAACAACAAGTGAAGAATCAGACATTGCTATTATGGGTGTATACAAAAGCCAAGAGTGTCAAGCTCAAGAACCTCTAGGTGTTTCAAGGGTACTGGCTTTGGAGATATTAAAAGGCATTCAATGTTATCACCGCCAATAACCTTTATCCTGCCATCCCTGGAGTACCAGAAAAAAAACAATGAAGTAAATAGCAACAACATTTAGCACTAATCACATAGATATAATAGCACGTCATACAGAAAAGAGGGGAAGAAGAATGGATGGTTTACAGAAATATAATGAAATCTGGCACAAAAGAAGGAAACACATTATTAATAAAAAAATCTGAAGTTCTTTTTTCCACATATTAAAATGGTTAAACGCATAAACAACAACGGCACTTGAAGCAGGTTGAATTATAGCTTATGTTTTCCAGCTATTTGAAAGAAGAATACTAGACTCACAGTGTGCCCACAGCTAGTAGATGCTGAAGGGGGTCAAATGCCAGGATTGATGCAGTAGATGGGATCCCATAATGAACAACAACGTGTGGTTCAAAGTCTTTCAATTGTGGAACATCCTGCCAAAAAATCATATAAAAAAGTTATAAAGAACAAACAGAAGATACTTTGATGGGGCAGTATAGCAAAAACAAACTGGTCAATATGCTATTTTTGTATAAACAACACAAAATCATACACCATAACAGGCCGGTGTAATGAGAGATCTACAAACGATAAGAAAGAACAGTCTAGCAACCACTAAGAAGAAAAGATCTCGAGATTTAGAAAGGATGCAATGAAGAAGAAAGAACTTACTAACATTGCCACATGTAACCTATAGAAGGTTCTTTTACATCTAATACAAGCGCTATATAAAACAGGCATAAGAATCTGGACATCAATTCTTTTCTTCTTCTATGGTGAGCAGTGGGATATAAGATGTGTGTTTAATATTAGCAGAACATGGTCAGATAATGCTTGAGCTAGCAAAATACTTGATAGTATCCAAAGGATATTGTAAAAAACTCTTTTCAAATTTATTACAAATACTCACACACACTTGATCCTATTAGAATTTGAACATACCTCCTGGTTGGTGGGACACCCTTAGGAAACCATGATCATACATTAGGTAACTATACTTGATTACAAATAATCCACCAAAACAGATTTTTAATCCCCAATATCGTTTATGTAAACTGTACTTGATTACACGATATGCCCTACATAATTTACAAAACTAGGGAATTTCTTCTTCTTGTAATGAATATGGGGCATGCATCCCTCAGTATTCGCAATCATGACTCACGTTTTCACCTTTCAAGGATCTAGATAACAAAGTACTGCAATGCAAAACCATCATCATTCAAATCTGCACATTTCCAGTGATGTGATGGTGGTGGTTCTTAAAGTGAAATCTGGTCATCCAATCATATAATGTAATCCTAATTTACCATAGGTCTTTTCCATTTTCATAACCATTGTCACCAGATCACCACTACATTCTGTGGTTGCTGTTTGGCTATATACTACAAGACCAATATTTTTCCTTAATAGTAGTTGCATTGAAGAAATGGCATATGTTTTGCGTTTCTTGGCCTGAGATAATATAATCTTTAAGTATGAACACATGTTCCCACTGCTAATCGAAATGAGGGAGCAGGAGGTTTTGCAATTTTGCCCAATGCTATTTTCCTCCTAAACCCTTGGGTTCTTCATTTGTTGTTCATGTACACAAACAGTGTTGAACTCTGGCAGAGTTAAATTCTACAATTCATGCGGCTATCTTATGCATAAACTTCTTATACGCTCCAAGAAACGACAATTATCAGATTCCGTTGATTTCATTAAAAATATTGTTGTTCAATGGCAACGAACAAAGCGTAACGATATCAAGCTCCATAAAATGAAAGAAACACTGAATCTTGAACTGATCATAGACTAAGTGACGCAAAAAAACGTAATTGGTGACCAAATTAAATTCAATCACAAGGCATATACCGAATCTAAAATCTAGGGTGAAAATTACCTCAGGTGGAGAAGATTCCTGGGGAGTTCTGTGAAATAATTTGACAAACATAGCAAAAAACTTGAAATTTGACGAGCTCCGTCCTTCCTATTGCTTCATAATTCTTCAATATTTTCCATTAAGCATCTTGAGTGTGTGCATGTTCTTGGAGATGGATGCGTTTGATCATCTATGGTTAATCCAAAGTAGTTGAATACTGTCTTGGATCGCGTCACAGAGGCATTGCAAAATGGTTGTGATTTCTAACTTGTTAGGGCAATAACAAATTAACAATAAATAAATTTTATTACTATTATTACTATTTAATTGTAGGGTAATATTAAAAAAATTATGATTGTTTTAATTTTGATATTAGCACAATAAACTATTACTTGAATGAAGTAATGAACCTGTTGTATGTAACATAACCTGCAATCATATATTAAGCAGGTCATTTTTGTTTTTTTATTATTTTAATTTTTTATTTATTGCTATTAATTATTATTATTTTTATTACTTATTGGTATTATTCAATCACATTCATCTTTTCATATCTTAGATCATTGAACCAAATCCGTACGGAACCAAATTTTCATCCATATCCTTGATGGTTGGAGCATCACAATTAACAAGGCGTAGTCCGATGGAAGCGGTGGCAGTAATAGACATGAAGGTGGGTGTTTATGGTGGTTGTAGTGGTGGCGGGTGTAGGGATGATGGTGGGTATGGAAGTGGTCATTATCATGGTTATAGTGGTGATGGTGGTGGATACTTTACAAGAAGAGGAGGTGCCATATCATATGGGAAACAGAAAAATTAATAAATGAAGTCTAAATATTCTTGATTTCTTCTTAATAATAATACTAATAATATTAAACTAGTGGTAGCAAATAAAATAATAAATAGTAATAGTAATAAAATAAAATCACAAAATCAAATAGGACATGCTTAACATGTAATGCAAGTACATTACACATATGACATGTTTTATTCGGGACATTTATTATTATCAGCATCATTTTTACATTTATGTACATCATTGCCCTTTATTGTATCTTTATTATTTGTTTGTTCTTAATAATCATAACAATTAAATAAATTCAAATTACTAAATTTTAAGTTAATACATGTAAATCTACACATATTTTTTCCCTATAAGGGATTGAATTTTGAATCTGTTTCTTATTCCCAAACTTTAAACCATACATTATCCTAGGTTCTAACAAGTTTCTTATCCCCTTTACCTCTCACTCTAGTCATTCTCTCCATTAACAGATTTCTCTTTTAGTCTTACATGTAATTAAGTGATAACACGCTACTAAACATAAATGGTATCAAACAAACACATTCGTCCTTGATGTCGGCACGCTGGTATCACACAAACATATTCATTTAAATACAAATTTATTATCAAGTATATATGACAAATTATTATTATACATAAAACATACATAGTAAAAAAAAATAAACATTTGATATCCACTTGCTCTATATTCGTATATCATTTGTTTAATTTTGTTACATATCTGGATATAAGTTTGATTATGTAATTGTGGTTTAATTGTGTATGAGTTTGGCTTTTCATTGAAAATTGGAAAAGAGGTGGTATGTCTTTCCCTTTATTCCACCATAGAAGTTTGTAAACACACCCACTCCACCATGGGCACAAGATTCCTTACAACATGCCACTAGCCTGCCATTCTCTTGCCTAAATTAAAGTTGTACTATTTATATTTTTCTATATTTCAGAATTTAAGGGTCCCCAAATCATATACTATCCACCTTTTCTACTTGTATAACAATGTTTATGTCCTCAAAGCTCAAATTGATTACATTGAGCGGTATCAGATGTGTTATATGTTATTTTAAAGCTTTGCATTCAAACATAAAAGATATAGATTTAAATATAGGATTATATATATATATATATATATATATATATATATAGGGGAGGGTTTAAACGAGAACTGTTTTTCGTACGAGAACTGCGAGAACCAATCTCAGCCGTTCCTTGGATATGAGAAGTTCATGGATGGAGAGCGTGGAGAGGATCAAGTGTGGCAGGGAGGAATTAATGGGTGGGCAATGACATTGAAAGAGGGGGAATTGGACGGCTCAGATTGGTTCTCGCGGTTCTCGTACGAAAAACAGTTATCGTTTGAACTTTTGCCTATATATATATATATATATATATATATATATATATATATATATATATATATATATATATATATATATATATATATATATACAGGGGAGGGTTCATTCGATAACCGTTGTTAGTGCGAGAACCGCGAGAATCGATCTCAGCCGTTCCTTGGATGTGGGAAGTATCATGGATGGAGAGTGTGGAGGGATTGTGTGTGGCAGGGTGCATGTGAGGAATTCATGGGTGGACAATGACATTGAAGGATGGGAATTGGACGGCTTAGATTGGTTCTCGCGGTTCTCGCGCTAACAGCGGTTCTCGCATGAACTTTTGTCTCTCTCTCTCTCTCTCTCTCTCTCTATATATATATATATATAGTGTTAGGATCAAGGGAGAAACCTCTTAAATAGAGAACAGAGAGAACACTTTTGAAACTTTGATTTCATTGATCAGATTGTTCAAAAATTGTCACAATTTATTTAGGCATTTGATTCCATTGATCATCGGATTTAAAATATGTCACGTTTTTTTGATAATATGTTTGAATATAATCCTGATGCATCGATGCATACAAAAGTGTTATTTGATGCATCAATGCATCCAAAATTTTAAATTGTTAATAATTATAGAAATAATTTTGATTTTAAGATTTAGGATGTAAAGTTGACTTTTGGGTAGCTATGGGTGAACATGAATGTAAAGAAGAAATAATAAATTACAAGTTTACACGTGTTCTCTCTGTTCTCTATTTAAAAGGGTTCTCCCTTGAACCTCACCCTATATATATATATATATATATATATATATATATATATATATATATACACACACACACACACACAGGGGAGGGTTGAAACGAGAACTGTTTTTCGTACAAGAACTGCGAGAACAAATCCCGGCCGTTCCTTGGATATGGGAAGTTCATGGATGGAGAGCGTGGAGGGGATCAAGTGTGGCAGGGTGCATGTGAGGAATTCATGGGTGGGCAATGATATTAAATGAGGGGGAATTGGACGGCTCAGATTGGTTCTCGTAGTTCTCGTACGAAAAATAGTTCCCGTTTGAACTTTTGCCTATATATATATATATATATATATATATATATATATATATATATATATATATATATATATAGGGGAAGGTTCAAATGAGAATGATAATTTAATTGAGAATGGGAGACTCAATCTCATACGTTCATTTTGTAAGTGGAATTCATAGATGAAGAGCGTGAGAGGATAGAGTGTGGCAGGGTGCATGTGAGGAATTCGTGGGTGGGCAATGACATTGAAAGAGGAGAAATTGGGCGGCTGGGATTGAGTCTCTCATTCTCATTTAATTTAAGGTTCTCATTTGAACCCTCCGCTATATATATATATAGTAAGGCTATTGTAAGATGTAAAAAACAATAAGATGTGTAAGATGTAATATCAACCGTCTGATTCATCCATTCTTGATCCTAAACTTATGGGATTTTTTCTCTTCTCTTTAAATTATTAAATATGCTAGAAAGGGCATAACCGTAATATACATATATAAAATTAAGCGGTTGCCAATTTGCCATATTTACATTTACATCTACATCAAACGTAAAAAGTGTAGAACAAATATAATTGATGATTCATTATCTATAAAAAATCCAACTGATGTATACAAAAATAATGTACAAAACATAACCTGAAAATAGTGATGCAGATTGCAGAGTAAGTGTTCTTCAAAGAATTAATTCATTACATAATTTTCATCAATAAAATCAAAATGATGAAAACATAATACTACGATGTGTATGACGGTGGTACGGTGGATGCTTATCACATATTTCATTTTCTGCATCACATATTTCCTTTTCATCATCAACAAAAATGATGAAATTAATGAACACCACATTCTGAAATTGGTGAAACGCTAACCCCACCTCTTCTTAATCAACCAAAAATGATGAAAATATGAACAAGAAATTGATGAATAGAATGAAATTACAAAGTGCGAGCCTGCGATCGAGCGATGGTGACGGCGACAGGGGATCCTACGATGGTGGTGGCGACTACAAAGGGGTTGAGAACAGACGGATGGCAGTGGTACCCCCTGTAAGATGGACGGCGGGGTTGAGAACAGATGGACGGCGGTGCCCCCTGTAAGATCGTATTACGGTAGTATCGGTGACCTCCACTGTCGAAACCTTCACTGCCTCACCGTCGGCTACCTTCATGGAGGAGGAAAATATCAGATCTGATAATGGCGTCACACTTCAGGGGAAGAGAGAGAGAGGGTGCGGTGGCGGTGGTCCATCGGCGGCGAATCTGCAAGGTTGCAAAACCCTAAATCGGTGGTGTTTTGATGAGGGTGGCTGACGGTTTCAATGGCGTCGCACTTCAGGGGAGAGAGAGAGTGGGTGTGGTGGCGGTGGTTCATCGGCGGCGGGATCTTGCAGGTTGTAAACCCTAAATCGGGTGGTGTTTTTGATGAGGGAGGCTGACGGTCGGTGGTTTTGTGATGAGGGAGGGTGACGTTTTCTTATTTATGAGAGAGAAACTTGAATAGTTGCCATATTTAAGATTATCAATTAAAATAAATAATTTAATTGTAATGATAAAAGGACTATTATAGTTTTTTGTTAAAAATGTCATGTGTCATCTTTTCCATGTATCTTACACATCTTATTTTTAAACACATCTTATTTAATCTTAATCATATATATATATATATTTGTTATGCTGTTAAAAAGATAATAATGTCTCAAAGTTTATTACATCATGTTAGGAATTAGGATGGAACTCAAAGACATTTTTACACAAGCAATTCATCAGATGTAATTTAACTTCATTGTAAAAGGAATAAAAGATGTCATTATTGCTCACTAACCCTTTCAGATAAATATGTTATGTCATTATTTAATAGAAAAAAATAACATTTCATACAGTGAATGTGATTGCCAAAAGAGATTTTATTTAGATGTATGTTTTTGACAGTGTAGTAGTTAAAACTGAAAGTGTAAATTCATAGAAAAAGAATATAGGTAAAATTTAGATGATTAAAGCAATTTATAAGGATATTTATGTAATTGTAACACATTAATTGATAATTATAAAAAATCTGTAGATATTGTGTTATACTTTATCTATTTATAAAATAGAAAAGATATAACGGAAACCATAAGAAGAAAACTTTGATGGGCTCAGACCTATTTATACGTGTATAATAATTATTATTATATAAATATTGTAGTACAATGAATTTTATTTATTGAGTATATAAAGAATATATAACAGAAACTCGTGATGAAGATTTGCCTATTTAAATATCTATACAATTAGATTCGATTATTATATACTAGTAACTAGTAATTTAATACAACAACCACAACATAGAATTCTCTTGTAATTAAATGCTTCAAAAGGCTACTCCGAATAGTTAATTCTCTTTTGAAACTTTTTTTTAAATACATTTTTTTAATTTTACTTTCAAATGAAGATTTTTTTTTTAATTAATAGTAAAACCACACCTTGTATCAGAAGTGTACTTTTTGTTTATATACGTGTCTTTGTTTTCCAAGCTGGTTTTTAGTCTTCAATATTTAACTGTTTAAAACCAATTCACCTTAGTGGTTTATTGTTTATACAAGAAATTAACACTAGGCATACACACCACTTTGTTAGTTCATCTTTTAGTACTCACCACAATAACACCTTCTTTTTCTTCTTTTATTATATATCTAAATCATTATTAAGTATATTCAAATTAACTAGTGACGTACGTACCAAAACTAATGTGTACATTCTTGGTGTTTGACAAATCTAGAGATGTAAACAAGTAAGGTTAGTGAGCTACTTGATATTAAAGCACAAAATGAGTTGAGTTGTAACGAGCTTTCAAGCTCATTTAGTAATCGAGTCGGAGCTTGAGGCTCAAAAGTAGACTCAGTTACATTCTTGAGTATAAACAAGCTTTATATATAATATAATTTATATCATTATTATTTTATTTTTATATATCCTCGCAATGAAAATTTTAAAACAATACCTAGGCCTAAAAACGCCTAAATGAGTCTAAATTTGCCGAGACCGAGCTTTATATTTTGAACTAGTTGAGCTTAAGCACAACTTCAAGAGCTCGAAACAAGCCACTCGAGCCTAAAAAATCCTAAATCAAAGAGACTCGATAGATACCAATTAAGTATGTATTTGGCTCAGCTTGTTTACATCCATAGTCAAATCCAAAACATAACGGTAGACCCGAAGGTATACAAACATAGAATTATCTATAACTAAGTAACTAATCTATCAGTAAAATATATGTGTCTCTAATCATGTGACCAAAAATCCCGAAATTTTAGAAAGACCTAGAAGTGGCATCTTATCTCCGGTCCTACTATTACAAAAATCAGAGATTACGAGCCAAGATTTGCAGATCGATACGTTGTTACCAGTAGTTCAACTGTTCAAAGTGTTTGAAAAATAATGTAACACATGTAGATACTTTGCTATATGAGTAGCTCGTGTGTTGGACAAAAGAAACAACTAGAATATAAAGTTACTAGATACATGTCGTGTGATACACGTATTAGTTTACAAAACGATAAATATTAGACAATAATAAGAAGATATTAATTAACTATAATATGTGAAAAAAATATCGAAAAGTTAAAAAAATGATAAATAATAAGAAATTAAAAATAATGTGTTCAAACAATAAATAAATGTATGCGTAAAAACAGTTTAGAAATCAATTAAATGATTAGAGGACGTCTAATTAAAAACTAACTAACGAATCAAATTGTTGTAATACTTTTGTTGCCTAAAGTTCGTCAAATTTAGTGTCATTTTTTCCATAATGAAATAATCTATATGTGCATATCTCAAAAATGAAATATATATATATATATATATATATATATATATATATATATATATATATATATATATATATATATATATATATTTGTATGTGTGTATATATATATATATATATATATATATATAAACTTTAATAATAAGAGATAACAATATTTACTTAACTAATAAAAATGCTAATCTACACTAGGTCAATAAGTTCACCCTATTAACTACTTTTGATATGATTTAAATTTCTTTACCCTTAACTTTTTTACATTATAGTTCTTTGATTTGTATTTTGTGTAATGTTATTTTGTCTTGATACTTGCAAAAAAGATTTTAAGAGATTATTATTTTTTTACTAAAATATTATAATAGAGACAAACTTTTCAATATCACAGTTCTGCATATCATTTGCGATGATATATGAATTATACTAATAAAATTACGTTAAATTTAGTGTAACATGTTTTTTATGAAACTACTAATATTACATAACAAATAGTTAGAATGCTCAAGGTGTTACTTTTATTCTTTTTTATATATATTTTTGAAGATCTATGTCTCCTTAATGTGTAAAGTGATGAGTTTTAACAATTAATATTAATTATAGAAAAAGAGTTATAATTCAACTAATTCCTACGTTTGAAATTTAAAACTCATAGAGTTATTTTTTAAATTCAAACAATACTTTATTTATCTTATACTTTATTTTGTATTAACAATTTGAATTTAAATAAATCTTATTGATTTAAGGTCAAAATTAAATTTTATTGATTTAAGGTGAAAGTTTATTTCATGATTTGACTAATTAAAATCAAAATTCAGTTTTAATTTTGATCAATATGAATGGTCAAGATTTATTTTGAACTAAACGAATGGTTAAAATTTTCTAATTAAATTGTTTAAGGTTAGTCTTTTATTTATATTAGAAGATAGTTAGTTTTGTCATACATTTAATAAGATAGATTTTATTTTTTAATTTCAGGTCATTAAAAAAATCATGCTAGTAAGTTTTTTTAATAGTAGTAATAATATATTAGATAAAACAGTCATAAGTTAAAGATTATTTGATTGACATCACTTAGTTCAGTTAAGCTTTCTTTTCCTCGATTTTAAGAAATGATTGACTTTAGGTCAATCCAAGTAACAAAGACTTTGAACCAGATTATTAGGCTAATGTAGTAATGTATATGAATCCGAATTTTAATTTGTTTCATGTATTTGAAATCGAATTGAGGCAATTCTTTAATTTAACTAGAAAATATCACAAACATAACTAAACAAACCTAAAATCTATCGGATATTCGGATGAACACAATCAAGAAGGCGTATGACAATGGTGGGCTGGTGGGAAAAGGGACCCTTTAAAAAGATATAAACTTAAACTACATGTAGTATATTGAGAGTGTACACTTTGTACACTTGAGTTTTGAAATGAGAAAAGTTAAAGGTTAAACTAGGTTATAATCCCGCATAAATGCGGGCTTCTATTTTAGGTTTTATTTGATGAATATTTCAGAGCAATTACACCTAAAAGATTTGCAAAGATTTAATCAACATAATATAGTAATTGAAAACAAAACCTCATACGAACATTCAAATTATTGCCCCTTTCAGCGATAGCCTAGAGTGTCTAGTTTTAGAAATTCTGGTCTATTATGTGATGCATAGGTTAGTACCTAAGTTATTCAAAACCTGAGCTATAAGTTCATTATATCTCCTTTTGTTGATAAAGTCTAAATTTTGTGCATTCTAATTCGGTTGTATTATCTAACTTCGTTAATGAATGGAAAAAATATTTACAAAATAATGATGATCAGCTGCCTAAAATATGTTTGGGAAACAATACCAACATCAACAAAATTTCAATATAGCCTAAGAATTTAATCAAAAAACAGTTTTTTTTAGAAACAACAAAGCCCAACAAAAGTCTATACAGCATGACCTATATGATTGATTATTAGATGAATGATTTAATTATTATAAAGAAAGTTGCTTGGTGGATTACCTGAACATATTCTTTCAAGCTTTGAGGTAAACTGTAGTGAATTACCTGTAACCAATGTAATAATATTATTTCAAATCGCAGGCTTACATATAAAGGCAAACAGAGATTCGTACTTACAGCTTATGTAGCTCAATACACCTCCTAATGAATATTTCAGAGCAATTACACCTAAAAGATCTGCAAAGATTTAATCAACAAAATATAGTAATTGAAAACAAAACCTCGTACGAACATTCAAATTATTGCCCCTTTCAACGATAGCCCAGAGTGTCTAGTTTTAGAAATTCTGGTCTATTATGTGATGCATAGGTTAGTACCTAAGTTATTCAAAACCTGAGCTATAAGCTCATTGTATCTATTTTTGTTGATAAAGTCTAAAATTTGTGCATTCTAATTTGGTTGTATTATCTAACTACGTTAATGAATGGAAAAAATATTTACAAAATAATGATGACCAGCTGCCTAAAATATGTTTGGGAAACAATACCAACATCAACAAAATTTCAATATAGCCTGAGAATTTAATCAAAAAACAGTTTTCTTTAGAAACAACAAAGCCCAACAAAAGTCTATACAACATGACCTATATGATTGATTATTAGATGAATGATTTAATGATTATAAAGAAACCTGCTTGGTGGATTACCTGAATATATTCTTCCAAGCTTTGAGGTAAACTTTAGTGAATTACCTGTAACCAATGTAATAATATTATTTCAAATCGCAGGCTTACATATAAAGGCAAACAGAGATTTGTACTTACAGCTCCGAATTTATCTGTTGTAGTAATCCACTAAAAACTATCAACGTCAATTTATATGTCAAATGTTGGACTATTAGGAGGTGTATTGAGCTATCATTACATAAGCATGAGTTGACTTAAGAAATTTACCAAAATGACAAAACTTAATTCCTTCGTCTCCAAAGAATAGGAGTAAAGTCTTCAAACTGATGAAATAAACACCTATGAACATAAAGGTAATATTTTGTTCCTATGAGAAACATTTCTTTCACATATGTATCATCTCCATGTGATGCCTCTGATGCCTTTGCTTCATTTGCCCCCGAGATCGCATATGTCATTTGTACGGTCACCCAACTATTATCCGACTTGAAGTTGCTATTAACCTTCAAGAGATCCTTCACCTGTATAACAAAAAAAAGTCAAACTTTGTTCTTATTGTAGATCAGAATTCAGAAAGAACATGCAAACCACGATATTTACAGCTTGCAAAATTCTCTCAGATGCGTATATTAAGATATTTAGATTAGACGATTAATAGTAAAGCATAAAATTGTTGAAGAGTATAGTAGAATTTAAAAGTAGTAAAGTTTAATGTTTGGTAATGTATATATAAAATTATAAATTATAAATGTTAAAGATTATAGTTTTATGTAAGTTAAAATATTTAATTACATATTTTTTGTATTTAGGTACTTTTATAGTATTTAAAATAATAAGTATGTCATCTGGGTTTTAAATATAGTTCAACCGGTTGGACCGGTGAACCATTATGACGTCCGGTTCAATGACCAGTCCGGTTTTAAAAGTAGTAAACTTTAATGTTTGGTAATGTATATATAAAATTATAAACTATAAATGTTCAAGATTGTTGTTTTATGTAAGTTAAAATATTTAATTACATATTTTTTGTACTTAGGTATTTTTATAGTATTCAAATTAATAAGTATATCATCCGGTTTTTAAATACAGTTCAACCTGTTGGACCGAACCATTATGACGTCCGGTTCAATGACCGGTCCGGTTTTAAAAACCATGCTCAATTGTCAAACTCATGAGAAGACATATAAGTAGTCAACTGGTTTTATGTGTATCTTTTTGTATCTTTCTATGTGGGACAAATGTTAATTTGATGTAATCAAGTTCCAACACCTAAATCAGCCAAATTATCTAATTGAGTGCCACATCAGATTTAAACCATATCTAACTACATTGTATTTTAAATTTGAAGCTTAATTACACATGCCACATATGATTTTCAAGTTCTTTAATTATATAGGATATGGACCGATGAACCATTATGACGTCACGTTCAATGACCGGTCCTGTTTTAAAAATTATGCCCAATTGTCAAACTCATGAGAAGACATATAAATAGTCAACTGGTTTCATGATGAATTTTTGTATGAAAAACTCAATTTTCCAGGGGTGTTCTTCTTTTGTGTTTTGCCCAGAACGTAGGACACACACACACACACACACACACACACACACACACACACACACACACACATATATATATATATATATATATATATATATAAACATATATACACACACACAACAATCAGAAAACAGTTAGCTAACTGATTAACCATGTTAACTGCCAAAAAACTGAATTTATTTTAATAAAATAAAAAATTAATTCGGAATTTTCACATAGATCAAATATCACTGTTTCATCTTGCTTCACCCACTTGCACTTTTTTGAAAACCGGACCAGACCGGCCGGTTGAACCGGTTCAACAGTGATTAAATCCGGTTTAAAAGTAGCGACTAAACCGGGCAACTGTGAACCAGGCGGTTTCACGAAAATTGAAATAGAACCGCTAAACCGGAGCAACCCGCATTGAACCGACATTTACTAAAGTTTTTTAACTAAAATCAAAAGATGATGGAAGACCTAAATACAGGCAAGAAGATCTTTCGGTTTGTTCTTAGAAGCAATGTGGGATCATAAAATATATATATAGATATGGAGATTTCTTTGTTTTGTCTTAGCTAGCAATGTGAGATTTGTTTAAAAGCCCAAATGTATAATTGAATGCCACATAAGAAATCAATAATACATAATTAAGCTTAATTGAATTTTTGGAGGAAAATGACATTTGCCAACTCATCATGAAAGTATCTTGTTTTAGTATAGATATAGATATAGATATAGATATAGATATAGATGTGTTATCTTAATTTAATTAAATTTAAAATAAAAAGGTTAGAACTTACAACGTCACCGGTGGACTTTTGATTCTCACAAGAATTTTACTAGTATTTAATATAACTATTTTATGAAAGCAAATACCCCAACAGTTCAAGACAATCCAAATATCGAATACGAAAACATCGCCGGCGACAAAATATCGATGGCTTCATCGGCTCAGAATCACCAACACCACTTCCCGGCGGCGAGCGGTACCACGTCAGCACCACCACCAACACCCTCCACCACAAACTTCACCTCCAACACAGACTCAGCCGCCAACGATCTTCTTTCCCGTCTACTCCACCGCCTGCCGCCGTCACTTTCTAACACCGCCAACACTCCTATATTACTCCGCCGACGTTCTTCACTAACCGTCGCCACCACTCCTCCGGTTATCCCCTTCACCGACCTCCACTCCTCTGTATCATCCACCCTTCCTTCCATTTCCGAACTCGGCTTCTTCCAACTAACTAACCACTCGATACCCTCCGAACTCGCTCGCGCCGCCGAGTCAGACTCCGTTTCTATTTTTAACCTCTCTAGCCGCCAGAAAAATCAACACTTCCCAAAAAACTGGCCGCTCGGTTTCGACGACGACGACGACGAGGAAGGTGGTGAGTCGTTGTTTCTTGACTCGGCCTGCTCAGCCGATTCGTCCGAGTTATCTTTGAGTTATCTGCGCGAGTTCACTCAAGAAATGGAGAAACTTGGGTTCCTTGTCGTGGAAGCGCTATCATCCGCCATCGGGTTCCAGAATCCGACCCGAGATGATCCGGCTGGTGTTTGCTCGTTGATGTGGTTATGTGACCATTCGGGTGATAAAATGGGCGGGTCTGTCAAGTTTTACCCGTATGTGGTCGGGTTGCATTATCAGATTCGGAGTCAAAGTTGTTCCTTATTAACGGATCAGGGTCGGGTATCCGTTTCGACCCAAATGGATTCGATCTTGGTCACCCTTGGAGATATCGCTCAGGTTAAAACTCAGCATCTCTCTCTTGCTAGTTAACATCATTAAGGCTTTTAGCTAAAGGATATCTACCAAAAATTCATTAATGTAGTAAAAAAATTATTTTGGGTATATAAAACAAAGTTAATATTTTTTTGTAGAGTTTTAACACGGGAACACATTAACTACTCATAAATCTATATCTTTATTATACTATATCATATCACTAGACTAAAAGCTAATTTGATGCACACAATAAAAAGTGTTTAATTAGACCATTTTACTCTTAAAAAATGAATACGTGGATAGGAAATGATAGTCATGAGTTTATACTCGTATAAATATCATGATTATGACAAATAATTGTTGTATAAAACACAGGAAATCATTTATTAAGTGTTATAACTTGTTAAATTTTTATTTTAATAAATGAGGAAATTTTACAAAATTAATAATAAATGTTCATATATGAACACAAATCCATGGAATTTGGGTTGTGTCAAGCGTGATGGGTGGCAGATGGACCCCCAACTGCCCAATTTAATTAAGTAAAACAAATAATAATGTGGTTGGACTAGATATTTTAAGTTAGGTTGCGTATTGTGTGTGGGATACAAAATCCTAGCTTTGATTAACGTCTATTTTATTGTTGTTATTTGACACGAAATGTATTATCATATGCACGAGGTTATTTCTAGGTGAGCCATCGAATTGGTCTTGACTTAATTTTTGTTTTGTCGTTTCATCTTGTTTTGGCTCAGGGTGATACTACATGCACCTTATATTCCATTCAGTGTCTTAATTTTCACGGAATTGTTCTAAATAATATTATTATTAAATAATTAACTAGTTTTATAAGTCTTTCGCTAAAGTATTAAAATTTAGCACGAGATAACTTGGATGGCTTAATCCTATAAATATCTTGGATGTCTAGAAAGAGTAAAGAAACCGTTATATACATTAGAGTATAGCTGATTGATCTAACAACCCTGTTAGGACGGGTGAAATTTTGAAATTATTATTAAGTGATGGAAACCACTTATTAAGTTATTTTCTACACATTTTTTATGTCATAGGTATGGAGTAATGGAAAACTGAAGAAAACGAGAGGAATACCGATGTTGAACACGGAAGAAAACACCGACTTCTCATCCGTATCAATGTCTCTCTTGGTAACGTTGCCGCTAGAAAGCACCGTCTCTAGCCTTCTTCCGAGGGCGGTGACGAGTGAAGTTGACCATGAAAATGAAGATGCTCATCAAGAGTGTAGAGAAAATATGTTTAATGCATTTCCATTTGAAGATTACGCATGGAGAGTGTACCATGAAAGGGTGTCTCTTAAAGATCCGTTGGATAGATACCGTACCCGGATCTAATTGTGAGGATCCAATGTGTTCATTGAACTTGAAGCAGTAATTTTGAGATTAATTTTGTATTTGATTTATTGGTATATTTTTATTTTTTGTTATTTGTACTAGTTTATTGACCCGTGCATGCACGGGTAGTTCAGAAGTGTATTTGAGATATTATAATTTTCAAATAAAAATAATACAATAAATGAAATATCATCGAAAACTTTTAATCTTTTTTACTTCTAACACGTACAACGGCAACATATAATTGACCATGTGTAAACATAGGTTTTATGAGGAATAAACCGACTTCTGAAAATGATTGTACTTGATTTTTGTTAATCGTCGTAGCAAAACACAACATCAGAGGAAATTGTCTTCTTTGAAACTTAACCGGAAATTTTGTATCTGATGAAATCATTTTCATTTTAGGAATACCCACTACTATTAATGTATAACAAAAAATTAAGAATATACTAAGTTTAAAAAGTGTCATTTTACAATAAATTTTACACCAAAACGTAGATAAAAATAAAACGGTCGTAAATATATAATTACTTTTTATCTAAACAAATTATATCACAAGCTATTATACATAATTTATAAACAGCGTAATTAATTGCATTAATTTACAATTTTTATAAACTCTCTCATATTTTCTTAAAAGTCCCTCACATGTTTTATAAATCTCCCTCACAATTTTCATCAAACCCCCTCCAATTGATTTAAAAATTGAATCGATGAATTTTACAATTGATTTAAAATTCAGAATCTTGCCAAAATTGTTTTTGATAATAGATTAATTTTGCAATTAAGGGTTCCTATTGGTTGATGAAGATTGATTTAATAATTATTTTTGAAAATTTTGCATGTCTTTTATATATATATATAGATAGATTGTATAATACGTGTTTGGATTATGTTGACAAAGCGTAAATTAAGGAAAAACTCCAAGCCATTACACAATCTTAAATTTTTTTTTCTATCCAATATATATTTAAATGTTGTGTTCAATAAAGTCTATATTAAAAACATAATTCTGAAATTTTAATATTCAATTACATGTGATTTAGTATACAATCCACATGTTATTTGACACGAATGAATAAAAAAAACATGACACATTTTGACACGAATGGATAAAATATCCGTGTAAGCATAAAGTATAAAATTCAAACAAAGATAAAGTTACCCATCTTTCTTGTTACATCAATATTACATAACGTCGAGTTCTTAGCCTCAACCTCAAGTTCCACCACTTCAAACTGATTTAAATATTATTTAGACTTGTGTTTTTCTAAATTTTATATTATTGTTTAATCTTGTAATTTTATTTAGTTTACTAACTATGTTTTTAATTTTATCGTTTTAAACTTTGTTTCCTTTTTTAAAGAAATCGGTTAGTGAGATAATGGATAGATTTTTTTAACAGCGAAATTTAGTGAGCAGGGCCGCAGTGACATCCAAACGGGCAGTATGCGAACCCCCAGCCACTCACTATGAGGGATTACACCTTCCTCCGTTATCTCCGGAGATCACCACTATGAGGAATAATACCTCTACCATTTTTTAAGGAAACCATCATCCCCAAGACTTGAACCCAAAACCCTTGAGGATGTTGTAAAACTCAGGTACCACTAGTACAAGTCCTAGTTAGTAGATAATGGATAGATAGATGAGTACTATTACATTATATATTTTATAAAAAAATGGAGGGAAATATATATTTCTTTTAAAGTTGCGCTGACAGGATAGTGGGATGGAAAGATGGGTACTCGTCCCCTATCCCGCATAACACTTTTAAGTGTTAAAATTAGGAGAGGATATACGAAAAAATAAGTAATAGGTTTCATATATTATAATTTAGTGAATACAAAAGATATTGTAAGACTAAATAGAATTTCTATTTTAATAATCAACTAAGGGAAAATTGTGTGCTTTATTTCACATTAACGCGGAGAAAAATATTCATCGGTGTTGATAAGGATAAAAATGTTCCCTATCATAACTAATGACGTTAATATGTTATTAATTACTTGTGTGGTCTGGAATCGAGGTAGCTAAAAGTTTCAATTCTTTGGCATAACAAGCTATATAAAAAGTTGCTTAGGTTTATATTTTGTTACAAATTAATTACTTGTCCTAATAAATGTTAGGTCATACCGTTATAAGGTCTTGCGTGATTTTTACGTTGTCAAAGGTATTTTCTTTAGTGCACACTTATCTTTATTTCGAAACGCCTTATCTTATTTTTTCTCCTTTATATCAAATTTCATTTTCCATCATACATCATTCTTTCTCTGCTTGCACTCTATTTCCCTTACCACGGTCGACTAAGCATCACCACCACCATCTTAGCGATTGACAGTTTGACACTACCACCGTCTAGACTAGCACGCCTCTCTTCCTTTCTTACCTCTATGTTTGAACTACAATTGAAAGCACTTCTGTCCTTTTCTACATCCGTTGCGACTTGCGAGCACCCCCACCACCATCATTCGAACACTATGGTTCGGAAACCCTCAACGACAAATCCACCACTTCCGTTTCTCAACAGCCCCCGATTTTATAACCCCACCCCACGACTTCTTCGGTAATTTGGTATAAAATCTTGTGCATACTATGAGGATCATACCTATAATACAATATAAATCGGTATTTTTTTTGTACAAACAATAACATCAATCAAAAAGTTTGAATACATCCATATATAAGCTTTTAAGTTTGATACAACCAACAATAAAAATAATAAAGTTAGATACATTTAAAAAAATGTAGCTTATAACCATTTATTTTCTTTTGTTTCAATCTAATCTCTAGTCTCTCACAAACCTTAATCTCATATTACATTCTAGTAGTCTAGGACTATAAATCTATAAAAATATAGCTTACACATGTATTTCATTTTGGTTCTAAAAATAAATATTCAAAAGAAGGATGCATCGGTTAGGCCCAATGACAAAATACTTGGCTATATGAAGATCAAGCCTATCACAAAAAAATTCCCAAATTGCACAAAATTAAAATCCAACCTCCGACGTAAAAGCACCCGCATTGAAATTAAAAGCTTCCTACATCTGGGGGTTGTAATCTTTTTCTTGATTTGATTAATTCGTTTTTATTTGATTTTACAGGAATGTCTAGTCGTCTATCATCTTCACTCTCCTTTGTAGTAGTATCAGCGTACACCCCAATTGTCCAGACAAAAATCCCCAACCCCTTTCAATGAATTCATCACTAATTACCTCATAATCTTAATCGATCCATTTTCCTTTTCCTGTTCTTCACCAAATGAGGAAAAGGGCTCGCATCGCACATAATAAGGTGATTTTCTACACTCTTAATCAATTGATTATGCTTTCTGTAATTCCATTTTGATAGTATTGGTTAATTGTTGTAGTTTGACCCTAATAATCTGTCGCAGTTTTTCACTTTCTTACATGTGGTAGTTATTTGTTGATGAGTGAGTTATTCGAGTGATTTGTTTTGTTGTCCTGAATTATGCAAATTCAGTCTGTTCAATGATACTCATGTGTATGTGAGGATATTTGTTGTTGTTAATGTTAATCTGATATGTGATCATTGTTGTGATTGTCAAGGGGGACCATCATGGTTATACTCTGAATGATTTCATCAGCCGAATGCCGGATGATATCCTTGTTTCTATACTATCTAGACTGCCTCTTAAGGAAGCAGCAACCACCAGCAATCTATCAACAAGATGGAGATACTTATGGTGTCAAACAGATTCTTTGGACTTTGATGCCAATGAGAAGTTAGATAAAGTAGCTGTGGATTCGAAGCTACGTGTTGTAGAGAGACCTAAATACATTAATTGGGTCAACCGTGTGACCAGACAGCACAAGGGTCCTACCATTGATGAGTTCAGGATATGTTTTGATTTGGACAAGAGTTCCAGAGGTGCCATTGATAAATGGGTCGAGTTTGCGATATCCAAAAGAGTTCAAAAGCTAGAATTGGACTTGTTAGAAAATGGTGAAATGCTTCGGCAACCTCCACGAAACTATCCTCTCCCCATCAAGATTTTTGATAGAAATATAGGGTCGGCTGTCAAACGGCATTCATTGAATTTACCCAAAATTGTTTCTGGTAAAGAGATGGAAATAAAGTTTCTTAAATCACTCTTTTTGAAATGTGTTAATGTGAGTGAAGAAGCATTAGCGAAACTTCTTATCAATTGTACGGCTCTTCAACAGCTATCCATTCACGGGTCAGGAGATTTGGAAAACATCAAACTTAGTGGCCAATCTCTTGCGTTGAAATACTTTGAGATAGTTTTTTGTTTTGGAGTTAAATCCATTGAGATCACAGATGCAAATCTCGAGTCATTTAGCTATTTAGGTCCCGGGATTACTATAAAACTCAGTAATCTTCCAAGGCTCGAAGAGATTTCAATTGGTGAAGGGTATTCTGGGTTTGAAAACAATGTTTTTGGGCAGATATCTTGCTGCATTTCTCACCTTCAGATTCTTACACTGGACATTTACCGTCCAGAGGTTAGTGGTTTTGTGATCATCTTCGATAAATATCTTTCGAGTTTGCCTTTGACTTTTGTTCCTTTTGTTATAGGAAAATATAAAGTTTCTCACTTTCCCTGAACTGCCTAAACTCAAGCAATTAATATTGAAAGTCGGAGCATGGGATGATGATAGTCTCCTTGAGTTCACTTCCTTGGCAAAGGCCTGTCCAAAATTGCAGAGATTTGTGATACAGGTTCTTGCTTTATCTTCAATTATGAGATACAACTAATTAAGAGAGTAGTTTTTCTGCTTGGATAATTTGTCTGCTAATCACTTGATTCCATGTAACCTGCAATACTTTTGATTTTGGGACATTCTTCATATAGCAGGCTTTCAAGCTGAAATCTCTTGTTCACCCATTCTGGCTATTACAATAAATAGTTGATAGTAAATCGGAACTCACAATTCTGCTTTTTTCTTCTTCACATTCATAGGGGATTTTTAGGCGTCTAACATTTAGTCGATTTCCATAGAAACTAGTTTATACATTTTTAGGTGAGAGGATTATTACTTAATTCAGCATTTCAAAACCATGGTTTATCAGTGTATGGTTACAAATGATATGTTCCTTCACAAAGCAGCTTATACATTTCATTGTTCTTCTATTTATTGCACAGGTGAATGTATGTAAAACGGATGATATTTCTGTGTTTTGCTGCAGACATTTATAGCTATCTTTGGTTCTAAAATTCACCAGCATGATTTTCTTTATATATTAATAAAAATAACATATAACT
This sequence comes from Pulicaria dysenterica, assembly GCA_947179395.2. NCBI lineage: Eukaryota > Viridiplantae > Streptophyta > Magnoliopsida > Asterales > Asteraceae > Pulicaria > Pulicaria dysenterica. The sequence continues at coordinate 100,974,882 of OX359288.1, read as the reverse complement.
CTACGTGTCATCTAAAATAACATACAAGCCTGATATCAATGTTACTTCTTGAATTTTACAAGACAAAGGCTACCTGTGTGCTTGTAATATATTGACATAAAACTACTGATACCTGTCTTTTGGTTTAGTTCAGAATATAATAGTCATTCAAATAAAACTTTCTCCTCCTAATTCCGTGCTGGGCAATTGGACTGCCTCTTTTGTGTTGATTTCTATAGAAAAATTCTAATGAAATCCCATTGAATTCTGACAATTAATGACCGTTTTGAGAAAATAAGAATTTTGTCATATCCAGGCATAACAAAATCCGTATAAGATGTATCAGCTACAATTTATATGGAGATATATTGTCTGCATTTACACGTGGACGATTTGCTACATTAATAGCAAAAAAACTCATGGTCTATCATATGATTAAATATGGCATCTTCCAAACCTTCCAACTCAGTCAACAAACTGTTAAAAGTTAAATGAAATTATTACATTAATTTATTATAAATAAACCTGAAGAAAGCCTTGTTAATTTGGCTACCATCCAATTATGAAGAAAACATTTTCATTTTATTGATTATTGTATTGTAAAATACACCCAAACATGGATATTGAAATTATTATTTGTTAACTGAACTGAAAGAAGAGAAGACTGGTTTTTAGCCAAAAAGACATCTGTTGCATTTTTGTTCGAAATGCAGTGAATTGGCTACATACATGTTTCTCTATTCATTTACCTGTAGATGTTACCAATCAGCAAAAAACTCTAAAATACGATTTTGTTTATTTATTAATTACATGTAACTATCAACATCTAATATATAGATTGTTTTAGTTTATGTGATTACCTATTATTTATAAATACCAACATTTATGTATTAAGATTTTTCAGGTTCACGTCGGATTTGATTTTGTGGGTTGGGTTGTAAGAGTTTAGTCTATTTTTTAGTTTAATTACAGATGTGATCACTAAATTACATAGGTCACTTAACATTCCCTTTCACTTATAATTTAAAGCCTTAACCCTCTCGGATCATTCTCCCTTCTTAAGTGAATGTAACTCTCATTTTCCCTATACCCACACCCATGCCCGTACTGGTCACTCACCCCTTCTCTTCCCTTGCTTCTAAACGAAATCTCTAGGTTGAGCCCTCTTTTTCCTCCTGGACTCCTCTCACACCTAAGTCTTCTACACCACAGTCACACAATAGCTACTGTTCTTCTTGTCTTCTCTAGTTTCACAACCCCCACACCCTCATGTTACTACCTTACACTAAGCCTACCTCGTTTACCATTGCTAAGAAACATTTAAATTGGCGTTGGGGTATTGCCACGACTCGAGAATTTTATAAGCTTGCTAAAGATGGAACATGGCCGTTAGTTTCTTCTGTCCCTAACACTAATGTGGTTAAGTGTAAGTGGGTTTACAGGTTATAGTAGGAGAAGACAGGTGTCAGTACTCACCTCAAAGCAAGAGTTGGACCTTTTAAGTTTCTTTTACCCACTTCTGTTATAACCCTTTCCTATTCATCACATATTAAGATATCACAAGGCTTTGAGTTAGTACACGTGAGTATTTTGGCACCATATGTAATTCTAAAATAGATTTGCATAGTTTATTCTCTTTGAAGTTCATGAATATATGATCAAATCCTTAGCCAACTTTTTACTTAGGTAAGTCCATGTCTATCACTGTATCAACATAGCATCTTATGTGCATGACATAAATGCTAAGTAGAACATTTTATCATACCCAATCATTCTTAATCACATATCAGTAGAGCATGATCTTGATGTAGGAACATTTCCCTGAGACCTTAAGAATGATAGGTACAACCAGCACCTAAAATTTTCTTTTTGGGTTTGAGAAGATTCTCTTCCTGCTAAAAGACTCATCATAGTGTTTAATGACGTGTTTGTAATAATGCTTGTGTTTGTGTTATACAAAATGTAATATCTATTTAGTATATTGTTATGACTCCCAGCTAAACAATAATTGTCGGTTCTAACTATATGGGTTGGACTAAGATCCATATATCGTTGGGTTTCCTTTATGGGATCTTGACATTATATGTCATTAACATGTTCAATCCCATCGATATCTTCAGACCCATTACTGCTGACGATCACCAATTAGGTTACACCTGCTGGATACGTGTGTCTACTAGCCTGAGACTCTCTAAGGAAAGACAGTTTATAAATCACATTATGGAGGTTCTACTAAAAGCAAGTATAAAACACTAAAGTGGTCCTTCTCATGATTCTGGTACAATCCCTCTTTCTAGAAACGGCAATGCCGTCTTTTGAAACATGGTCAAAATCATCAAATTGTTGGTATTCTTTAATATAATGTTATACCGTTTCAATGTTACCTTTACAGTCAATAAAGTGTGTCAATATACAAATGCTCTGACAGCCAATCACTTGTCTGCTGTCGAAAGGATCCTTCATTATCTTCATGGTATGCCTTTCAATCCTAATAAATGATGGGGTTTGCCTCTTTGACGTGCCTCTAGGACCACACTTCATGCCTTCACAGATGCTTATTGGTGAAGAAAAAAAATAGGGGGAGAGGGGGGGGGGGGGGGGTAGTGGTAACACCTCTTTAAAAGCTTTTTACTGGTTCAATTATTACATGGACAACTCATAAGCAAGGGTCCATGTGAGATCTTCCACTGCGTTCAAGTACAAAACTTTTGCTCACATGGTACCTGAGCTTACTTGGCTTCAAGTGCTTCTTTGTGAACTTGGTGTTCATTAGATTAGCCTCCTTTCGTTTGGTGTGATAATCTCGGTGGCTTACCTCTTTGCTAATGCGTTATTCATGCACTAATGAAACACATAGAAGTTGATTTTCACTTTGTTTGAGTGGAAAGATTGCCAAAGACAAGGGAAATCGTCAAGTTTAGTTTATATCTACTCGTAATCAAACTGGACATTTCTTTATTAAACTGCTACCTAATCCGTGCTTTCTTCTTATGATCCAAGCTAATGGCCATCAGCTTATGGGGCCGAATTTGATTGTGTTATGTGAAAAATTGGAGTGTTAGAGTGTACCGTATAACTTCTTTTACAGAGAGATTTAGAAGGCTTTATGCTTTTGAATAAACTTTTACATGAACTATGACCTGTTTCCTTTGTATTTAATCTTGTAATTTAACTTGTTACAGATATAGCGTAACTGAATTCGACCCATATGTAGTTAAATGCGTTTAAATTGCCACCCATCAACAGTGAGCTTATCTTGTAACTGCTTGGTTTAATAGGGATGGAATTCCAACTGACAACAACAAAGCATTTTTTTTATCCCTCCAGACTGCCCACATGTATAAAACACGTGTTTGCCAGTTTACCAAATGTTTTGAACATCTTTCAGTAAATAATAATTTATAGAAACTTATGGAATCAAATTTAGACCATCAGTTTGCTTGTAAATATGAAAACACACCAAACGGCTAGCTTCAATTTGGGAGCCTTTATAAAGAAGTATGTCATTGTCTTCATAAGACTATGAATGATTATTTTTAATCTAAGTTTTAGTATACGGTATTCATGCTTAAGATTATACAGTATTGTATTCTTTATAAAATGATGCTCCTTTGGAGTTTATTTTTGTTGGTTATATATCTTTCTTTTTTTAAATGTTCTTTATTAATTTCTGCTAATGAGTTTACCCTGCTACTGTGCTACATGATATCTTGCAGCTAATATGGATGTCACCAGCCAAGAGAAGAAGAAAAATAAGGCACGCGGCTAAGCATCCACATCAACACCTTGAGGTGGTGGAAATAGTGGGATATTATGGTCGTACTAGTGATGTTGAACTCGCTGTTTACTTCATTGACAACGCCGTTTCACTCCACAAAATCCTGATTGACCCTCGTTATCAAGTTTTGGAACGAACCCCGATTGGAAATGATCAGTTGAAGAAGGAAAAAGCTGCTAGATCTTGTGCCAAGAAGCAGCTTGAAGCAAGAACACCAAAAGGTGTTGAATTGGTGATACTCTAATTCACCTTCCAACTTATTATGAACAATTGTGTGTTTCTTATGTTGAGATTGTATCCTCAAGTGGGGTTTTTGAGCTTCAACTTTTAGGGTTTTGTTTCTTTTGTTTTCATTTTTACCTTTTCTTTTGTGTTTAAAGAAGTCTGAATTTTTCGGTAAATGGTTTGTTAAACTACTGTGCCATTTTGGTATCGTTGTGATGAATTTGATAAAAAATGTTTAGGAAAACTTATTTTCATTATCTTGACAATTAAACCGAGTCTGATGTATGCATGAGCTATGAGGCAACATTGAAAGATTACATGAGTGTAAGCCAAGCTGTATAGCTAGTATACTCGATGCTAATACTTGATAAATGACAACTAATAACATATCATCTAAGCTTTGGTTAAAAGGAATTGTTTGGCACTAGTTTAAAGAGAATGTTAGAAGTTGCCTCAAATCTGAGGATGTCTTTATCATAGCAATGGCTGATCCAGTTTGTTTATCGTATCAACAACAATACAAAATTCTATAAAAAAAAAAACCAGGGAGCTATATATTAGTATACATAGTGAATCATCGGATGTTTGTATGCTTCAGTTGATTACATCACTTTTTTCTTTATCATAATGATAAAGAGCATAACACACATACTAATCTAGTTTTAAATCCACACTTGAACCCATGACCATGGACCAAGAGGATCAGCTTTCAACACTCTATACCACTAGGCTACAAACCCTTTGGTATAATGACAGTCACTTAAGCACTATAAAAACCCTTAATCCATCACACCACTGAAAAAGGTGCGTATTACGGCCCTCTTAGAGAAAGAATACCTCAAACAAAATAAAAAATAGATGTCACACTGACAAACACTACACATACTAAAGTCTATGTGACATGCGTAAAATAATGAAGAAACCATCAATATTGACACAAAACCTACAATTGAAAACTAAAAGAGGCTCTTGATAGTCTTTGAGATCTAAAAAACATTTGAATCGCTATGAGACACCGGATATTTCTCGTGGGAATACTCTTCACCCTTCATTGAACTAGCAAAGTGAATGATAACACTGTTTAAAAATGATCATGTTCACTTTCACATTTCAAATCATGTTACTAACTATATTTTAAAGATGTACTCAAACCATCATGCATGGTAGAATGAAAATTTACAAATTAATTATGTTTTAGGAAAATATAATATAAATTCTAAGGTTATATTGGTTTAATAAACATATGTTTGTGAAATTAGGTTGTTGGGTTGTTCAATTGGATTGGATGGATTTGATCTGATCCTAATAAGTGTACCTAATTGCTTTTTGATTATTAGAATATGGATTTTGAGAATAGAAACTATTTTTTTTAAGGCAAGTTTTGGTATATATATATATATATATATATATATATATATATATATATATATATATATATATATATATATATATATAAAATAAGATATTAATAACGAAAGTTAAACACATACCACAAGATGTGTATGGGAAAACTAGAAAGGATGTTAATTCTGTAAATGTGCCAATGCAGGGCCCAATTACCAGATTAACAGCCTCCTGCAAAAACTAAAATCACCACAGATTTGAAATGTTTGTCGGGTCCTGAAGCCAAACGTCCCATTGAAGTGAGATACCGTATTTTGCACGTCTTTTCAGCCACTGAAATAGGGTTAATTGGATCTCAAAGAAGACTTGTCGCTGGTCTTTTGTTGTCATTGTAAATACTTTTTCGTTTCTGTTCTTCCAGATGAAGTACGCCGTGGTTCTCATTACTCGGCCCCAAATTTGAAGATACCTTCTGGGAATTGAAGCAGCGGCGAACGATGAAAGCTGATCGAATGAGATACCTCCTAAGAAAGGTATTCCCCACCAATTATGAATCTTTTCCCATAAATCTTTGATTTTTAAGCATGAGAAAATAGCATGTTCAACCGATTCCACGTAGAGGCTGCACCGAGGACATAACAAAGTGTCTAAATCGATGCCTTTTTCATCTAGCTTTATCAGTACCGGCACCCTCTTTTTATCCACCCTCCAAGCAAAAATTGACACCTTTTTTGGGATGTTCTTTGACCAGAAAGTTTGTGTATTATGTTGAAGACTTGAATCTTGTGTTGAGAGCTTCCCGTCTAAATATTCACGGACCCATCTAACGGAGAAGGATCCATCGTTAATCCGGGAGCAAGACCATTGGTCCTTCTTTTGTTTTTGCATGCTAATGTCGATAAGTTGAAGCATGAGTTGTTGAAATTCTTGTGCCACCCTTCCAATGAGTCTTTGACCTGCTGTTAAATTCCATTTCCAGATGCTGCTCTCCCATGAACCCGCTTTGTCTATCATCAAATCTTTCCTGCTAAACTTGTTAAAAAGTCTAGGGTAGGTAATAGCCAAACTTGTGTTACCTAACCAAATGTCATACCAAAAATTTGTGTTTGCTCCATTGCCAATGATAACTTTCAACATTGAGTTTATTAAGATTCCTTTGTTGTTTAGTTCCCAACCCACTCTAATGACCCCGTCCCATAAACCCGACCCTTTGTGAGGTGACGAAACATTGAAACCCCCCAAGGGTCCATAAATACTTTTTATTATTTTGACCCAAAAAGTGTTTTGTTCCACCCGAAACCACCACCACCATTTTAAAAGTAGCGCTAAATTTAAAGTATTGATATTTCCAGCTCCTAAACCCCCCGCATCCCTATTACGAGCCACCGTATCCCACTTAACCCAACAAATTTTTTTATTATGAGACCCTCCCCCCCCCCCCCCCCCCCAAAAGAAATGTTTTCTAACCCTATCAAAGGATACGAGAACAGAAGATGGTGCCCGGAATACTGAGAGGAAGTAAATAGGCAGACTTGAAAGCACGGATTTGATGAGGGTGAGTCGACCTCCAAAAGATAACAACCTCCCTTTCCAATTCGAAAGTTTACTCTCCATTTTACTTAAAACCTTTTCCCAACTTGATAATCTTTTCATATTGGCATTCACCGGCACTCCTAGATATTGAAAGACCCCCGATCCCACTTTGCACCCAATGCGGTTTGCATGATGGCTTTGTTCGTCTAAAGTCACCCCGAAGCCTCGAATGTTACTTTTGATCCAACTTACTTTCAATCCCATTGCCTCTTGCCAAAAATTAAGGATATACCCAACTGTTGTTAAGTTATTTTTGGACCATTCCCCGAAAATTATTGTGTCATCCGCATATTGCAGATGTGAAATGATGATCTCTTCTTTTCCCACTTTTAAACCTTTAAAAATGTTTTTTTCTACAGCCTCGTTGAATACAATATTTAGCCCTTCAGCTACGATTAAGAAGAGATACGGCGCTAGTGGGTCACCTTGCCTAACCCCTCTCTCCGGTTTGAATTCGTTGGTAGGTGATCCATTGATGAGCACAGAAATGTACGCTGAATTTAGGCAACTCATAATCCAATTTATCCACTTTTCACCGAGTCCCATTTGAGCCATTGAATCCTTCAACAAAACCCAATCTAAACTGTCATAAGCCTTTTCGAAGTCGAGTTTTAACACAAATCCTTTCTTCTTTTTTGACTTCAAGTGATGAATTACTTCGTTGGTAATTAAAATTCCATCTGTTATTGATCTTCCTTTTATAAACGCCGATTGGGCCTCGCCTATCAGATTATCCAAGACTGATCTTAATCTGTTTGCTAGTAGCTTTGAGAGAATCTTATAGTAACAACCGATGAGGGAGATGGGCCTATAATCGTTGAAAGTGATTGGGTCGTTCACTTTGGGAATTAGCGTTAAGAACGAGGCGTTGCAACCTTTTGAAATAGATCCAACTTCCCAAAACCAAGCGATGGCAGCGATTAGATCTGGTTTGATCAAGTCCCAATAATATTTGAAGAACGCAAACGAAAATCCGTCGGGCCCCGGTGATTTATTACTTCCACAATCCTTGACGGCCACCCAAATTTCTTTTTCATCAAATTCTTTTTCCAGTGATATGAGCTCTTGGGGTGAGATGGTTTTGTACTTGCTGCTATTAAAACGTGCTGCCCTAGACCCTTGTTTTTTAAAGAAATTCCCGAAGTGGAGTTCCGCCTCTCTCTTGATCTTCCCACAATCTTCTTCCCATGACCCATTAACAAGTATCCCAGCTATATTGTTTGAACCGGCTCTTCTTCGAATGGAATTGTGAAAGAACTTCGAGTTTTCGTCACCTTCTATTTGCCAAGTTATTCTCGCTTTTTGTTTGAGCATATCCCTCTTTAACTCTTCTTTTTCTTGAAGCTCTTTCTTTTTTTCTTTCCATCTAGTTCTCTCAGATAAGTCTATCTGATCTTGTTCCGCTTTAAGTTCCCATTGAGTGATTTCCGATTGTAAAATCTTAAACTCTTCATCCAACTTCCCGAATTTTACCTTTGACCATTCCTTGAGTGCTCGTTTTACATTGATTAGTTTTGACATGAAGATAGTATCCGGATTCTTTGTTGTTGCTCGAATTTCCCAAGCCTCTTTAACTACTTTATGGCAACCCTCATCTTTGAGCCAAACGTTAAAAAACTTGAACGGTTTTGGTCCTGAGTCTTGAGTGTTGTCATAGCAAAGCACAGGGCAATGATCTGACTCGTTTCTATCTAGAGCTTTACACGCCAAAGAGCCCCACCTGTTGTGAAACTCTTCCGTAATAAAAAACCGATCCAGTTTACTGAACTTTACCCCGTTAGAACACACTCTTGTGAACTTCCGATTGCCTAATTGAATGTCAATAAGATCATTATTAAGAATGAAATTATTAAAATCATTCAAGTCGGCAGTGTTCGAATTCACATTGTGTCTCTCTGAAACGTCCCTCACTTCGTTAAAGTCTCCAAACATCATTGCATTCTTTGTGTTTTTTAACATAATGTCTTCTAGTTTTAACCAACATCGTTTCTTTTTTTCACTTAAGTGTGACCCATAGACATTTATAAACATGACTTCCTCTGTTGAACCGACCCATTTGCCTATGATAGCTAAGAAATTCTCATCACCCCAAGCCCTTACCCCTGTAAGGACTCTGTCATCCCACACTGTTAATAAACCACCAGACTATCCCACCGAGTTAACAGCTGCGAATTTGAAATCAGAATAACCCCAAATATTTTCAACGAACCAATCATCAATACATGGAAATTTGGTTTCTTGAAGCCCGAAAATATTGGGTTTTTCCAATGCACATAATTTACGAACTTTGTTTTGTTTATTCTTTGTTCCCAAACCCCTAATGTTTAATGAAATCACTTTCATAATAACCATTAGTTAATCGAGCAAACGTACCTTGCATTCATGGTTGATCCACCACTTGATCCCAAGAAAAGCCCAACTGCTCACCAATTTTCTTCCTCTGTTCATCAGAGTGTGACCAACTTTTGCTCAAATTAGAAATTGAAATTCTTTTTTTCCCCATTTGAGCAGCTGAATTTTGACTGAAGCTCGGTCTCCCTCTTGATCTTGCCAATTTTTTCATCAAATGGAAGCTCAGTCTCCCTGAACCGTTCCATTTCGCTTTTGATTTTAACAAGTTTTGCCTTCCAAGATCTTTCGATGAGCCGTCCTTGGATTGAGAGAAATTGGGAACTTTTTCCTGTTGAGATTGGGGAACAATAGAGTTGACCGTGTTGTTGGAAGAATGCAGGCTATTTACCTGCTCCTGAAGTGATCCTAATTGAGGGGTCGGTTGGGCATGTGAAGAAATATTAATTTCTGGGCTTTCTTTCTCCACTCCTTGACAAAGCGAAACCGAATTAGTGGGGTTAACTTTTAAAGAATTGTTGGGCCCATGAGATAGCCCAAGATCAGAATGCAAGCCATTAACATTTTTAATCCACGTGTTTACTCTTTTTTTTTGTATTTATTATTAAGAATATCTATTTGAGGGGGAATTTGACCAAAAGGATTACAGGATCCACCCTCGATAACTGTTCTTTCTCCATATCCTTCTTTCGGCGATACTCTGATCTCCTCGTACAGCGGCTGTGTGGCAGACCCTAAGCCCTGAGTTGACAACTTCTCCGGTACAATCTGTTCCGAACCCCCATGCTTGCTTCCGGCTGATTCCTCAGGCCTGACGTTTGAATTTTTGAATTTTCCGATTTCATCTTCATGTTGCGAATCCTCCGATGAATTCACCGAATAATCTTTGTCCTCAGAAGCTTCCCCGTCAGAACCATCGTCGATAGTGTCTACCGCATCTACCCAGCCGTCTTCTTGCATTAATATCTCTCTCGAGTATCCTTGGCAGCGGATTATGTATTTCTCGCATAACGGGAACTCGTATGAAGTGTTGATGAGAATCTTGCCCGCCACCATGGAATTCGATTCCGACCACTTGCAGTTTTCAGTTGCTAACGTTTCACCCCATTTTGATGCTACTTTCATGAAGTTCGATTCGTTCCAGAGATCAAGCGGCATTCCATAAACTTTTACCCAAGCCATACGATATACCCCATTGGAGTAATCGCTTGACCATTTTTCAATCTTCTCGCACCAACTCCAAAGTTCGCCGTCCTTGTTTTCGATTAGTCTTGTTGCTGTTTCCTCTGATTTGCAGAGGAAACTATTTTATGAGATAAAACAAACTAAATTATAATGATATCAGAATTATTATCCTATCTATCATTGGTTAAGTAAATAGCCAATATCTCATGAGATTTTGAGAGTGTTTTTAGTCATTATATCATAAAGCCTTTGAGAAATATGGATCTCATGAGAATTTTAATTTTTTATAATATTTTTAGGCTTTCACTGTGTGTCCATATTAGTACTTTCTCTCAAACTATTCCACTTGTCCACCGTCACACCATGCATCCATATACTACTTCCTCTCAAACTAAAACTATTATAATGTAATACATATATTATATAAAATTATCAATATTTTATTTAATTATAAAAATAGGATTGTTGGTTAATTTTTCCCTCGCAAAATGCGAGGGCAACTAAAAGCTTGTTGTTTATCAATTCAAATTTTCATTATTATATAAATATATCGCTTGACATTTAAGTTACCTATTTTGTGCATTATATGTTCCACTTTCTAACGGCATATAATAATTACACTAGTTTAAGCCCATGCCCCGCACGGGTGTGGGAGGGCTAAAATCTGATCATGGCTGAAAACGTAAACCCGGTTTGTGAAAAGAGTGCACTGGTCTTGGGTTGACCGACCCTACCCATTCTAAACCCGGCTCTTATCCAACCCAAAAAAAAGAATAAAAAGCCGACCCGGTCCCACAAGAGCACGATAAAAAAATTATAATTCAAAACTCAAACCCGTAACCGACCCCCGTAACCGGCCCGCCAAAATTATTTCAAAAAAAAACAATTGGTTCGGTCCCAAAAAATTTTAGCACAATATATGCCCGGTCCAAAAACAAATTCGGAAAAAAAGTCCAAAATAAAATCCGCCCCAAACCGAAAAAAAAGTCCAAAAATAAAATCCGGCCCAAACCCTGTTTTTCACCCGAACCCGGATCCTGACACGGAATATATTTAAAAAAAAAAAATATTAATACTTTATCGTAAAATATAAAACATCGAATTAAACATAACTTAAAATATCTAAAAAAGTTAATTTGGATATTAAATTAAAATGAAATGAATTAAGTACTCAGCTTTTAAAACAATTGATTACTTTTTTCTATTTAATTAAACAACTTCCAAGAAGTTACAGCCTCAACTTCCATAAGGTGTATTTGAAAAACTCTCCCTCCTCTCTCACCCTATCCTCTCCCTCCTCTCTCACTCTATCCCTCTCGATCTGCTCCTCCGTGTAGAATGTCACCGGAGCAACCAAACCTCCGCAACCCATCACCACTGCACTTTTTCTCCGCCGCCGTCCCAAGCAAACCAAACTGGCAACCACCGACAGTCACCTTCACACCTCTCTCTCTTACTCTCCTCTCTCTCTCGCGCACTACCAACACCACCCAGAAAACCCAAGCTCTCTCTCTCTCTCCCTTCTCTCTCTAAAAACGGCTCCTCCACCACCACCACTCCACAGATACACCACCACAACTCCACGGATCCACCACCACGACGAGTGTCTCTCTCTCCTCTCTAGATCTGCATCACCGCCCTTGCCTCTCTCCACCGCCGTCGCTGCTGCCCTCAAGAACCTCCATAAAAGCCGCCGCCTCAAACCCTAGATTTGACTCCTCCATAAAAGCCGGTGAAACGGTCGTGATCGTCGTTTGTGGTGGTTGCCGGCGAATCAGCGAGAAGTGCTCCTTAGCCCGACCGTTGGTGTCCTTTCCTTTGTGGCGAGCCCAATAGTTCTCTCTCTCTCTCTCTCTCTCTCTTTCAAGTTCAGATCTGTTCCAGATCTCTCTCTCTCTCTCTTCTTTTTGTTATTCGAGTTCCAGATCTGGGTAGTTGTTTGTGGTGGTTGCCGGCGAATCGTTAGATCTCCGGTGGTGGTTGTTGCCGGTGTGAGGCAGCCTACGGTGGTAGGCGACAACCGGCCCAAAACCGAATTAAAAAAAAAGCAGCCCAACGGCCCAACAATGGTGGCGAGCCCAATAGTGTAAACCGGCCCAAATCCGGTTTATGACCCGAACCCGGATCCGGCACGCTTCCATATGAAGCAACGCATTTTAATTAGATAGTATAATTTTACATAACCAAACAATATTAATCACTATCATTCTAACCCTTACATCCTAAAATGCACGACCAACTTAGTTTTTAAAAGATGGTATACAATCTCAAAAAATCAAATGTCCGTGCATGCAATCGAACTCCGGGAAATACTACTTCACAAAAATTACACCACTTTCAAGAAATACAATAATATTTCATGATATTGTTTAGAATTAGTGTTTAAATTATACATATTAAAGGTTACTAATCTTTTTTCAGTAACATAAATTATTTGAGAGAGACAATCTTGTATGTCACCTTTTACATAACTAGTAAGATATAAACACCTGTGCCTACTCATAACAAAACGTCTTCTCTAAAAAATAATATTTATATCAGAAAAGAATCCCCCCACAAATATTATAAGGTTACAAAATTTTTTATAAATAAAATACTGAAACATAGTATCCAACAATAAGTCGAAACGTGGCAATTGAGAACCGGATCTGATGCCCCAAAACTAGTACGCTACTCCTATATATCATCATCATCTTTCTGAAGTAAGAATATGACTCAGTACAGCCATCCGATCAAAACCCTAATTTGCCTTTCCCCATCGTCCTTCATTTCATTAGTAACTGTGATCCATCATTTTCGATTTTCATAATCAACACAATGATGATAAGGAAATTAAACAATTTTATCAACGGTGGAGATGCGAAATGCTGGATTTGATAACATCATACCAGATGTTGTCTTCCTACTGATCTTAATCTCTCTCTGTTTTTTTCACATTATGCGTCACACGAATTATTGGAGTTTGCATTTTGTAGTTAGTTTTGTATCATCTTCACTGATTTACTTTTAAATTCCTTGTTTCTCTGCGCTCCCTGTTTTCCTGAATTTTTAGATGTAACACAGCAAACTTTCTGGAAGTCGTTGATCTGTCAATTGAATGTGACGAGATTCAGTTCGTCGGCGTTCGTACATCTTAATAAAACGGCAACATAGAACAGAAGCCAAAATTTCCTGATTTAATTTTAGTTTTAATTTTAAATTCCACTCTGCTTTTGATAAGTATTTTCGAATTTCATGAACACAGACTCATCACCTTAGATCTGTAATCTGATCGGTGTTGATGAGCATAAATTCATTTCCTCGGACAATCGTCACATAGTCGTCGATTGTTCCTGATTTTGCTACGTCTTAATTCGTACTAATTTTTTCGAAATTTATGAACGAACATAATTTATTCACATGATGTATGCAGCTCGATTGAAAGATAAGCTTCCATGTCTTGTTGATGAGGATGAATTTTGTTCCTCATCAATTCGTAAACGGAAGCGAAAGAGAAACGTTAAACTGCTCCTGGTTAATTCTGCTTTGCACTCCATGCACTGAAGGTCAGGCTGTTTCTCCACATATTTTAAATTGCTAATTTTTTATTTAAACAACTTAATTAATTATCAGTCTATATATGTATTAAAACACGTTTCTCATACTTCCATGGCTCAAAAGTTGCGTATGAAGAGATTCGAGTTGTGAGAAGCTCACCAGAAACTGAACCTGAGCGATGCTTATTTCTCATACTTCCATGACTCTGATGCACGTACGTTTATTCCCGTTTTATTTTTTTTCAAGAAAATGATATTATGATTTATCTTCGATAAATAGATTCCTATGTGGAAATTTATCATTTTGAACAAACCTTTTATGATTTTATTTGATTTATATTATGAATATTGTTGATGATTTTTTGTCCTCACGATTTCAGTATGGCTTTTGTTGAATGCAGTAGGCCTGGTTTAAATTGATTTTATATTATTTTAAAATGTTTGTTTTTTTTTTTTTTTCGAAGAGCTCATTTTATTTGTTGTACGTACATATTGTTGTGATTTTTCGTTTGCCATCCGATTTATTTTTTTTAATTTAGTTTCATATTTAATGTATGTAAATAATGTTGTGACTTAAATTTAGAAATAATTTAATTTTTGTGTGACTAGTTTTTTTTTTCTTAAAGAAAAGACAATATCGAGATCTTGATTTTGTGCATCATGCAACGGAATATTTTTTTTTCTAAAGTTAAAGCGTGATTTATAAAAAAAAAAAAAGGTAGTAACTCTGGTTCCTCCTTATCTTTTTTAAAGTTAAAGCGTGATTTCATTAGAAAAGTTAATTTGATAGCCAATTTTACATTTTACTACGTAATCATGAGTCTTGACTTATGAAATGTTAGACTTAAGGGTTTGGTAATTTAGAAAAGCTTATCTTTAAAATAAAAAATAATAAAAATAATATTGTTTTCTATCTGAATATTATCTGATTTGATAATTCAAAATTATGAACCATGTAAAATTTCTAATTGCAGAATCTGATAGAATAATATAACATCCTAAAATAGAGCCTAGTAGTAAGTAGTTGTACCTTGTGTTTGTTGACTTGTACGTTGACTTTAGTCAATGTGTTTTGTTGCTACTTGTTGTTAATAGTCGTTTTAAATGTGGTTATGTGAAAATTGTCGTAAGTTGACCAGGTTGGTATTTTGTTGAACGGTTTTAGATAATGGTTCCGAGAATATCTCCGTTAGTTAAAACGGATAACCTAAGTTGCATTGCAAGTTGAATAGGAGAACAAAATACCCAAGTGGGGTATTAAACCCACTTAAGTCGGTCATTTGGGGTTCTTATCCCCTGCCTTGACTAAAAGCACGTACAAATACACACAAACATGTGCAAAACACACACACACATAACTCTCGTATGAACTAGAAGGTGAAAACAAGAAAGGAGCCATTTGATTTCGAGTTCTAGCTGTTGATTCAGAAGTTTGTTACTGATCTTGTGTCATCTTCTTGCCTTCTTGTAAGTATTTCTCCATTGAAACTTAGTTTTGAAGTGTTAATGGTGGTGGGTTGATTTTGAGGGATGAATTGAGTAATAGTTGATGAATTGGAGCTAGGGTTGCGTTAGTAAGCTTCTAATGATGTTAAATAACAAGTAGAAGCAGTAAAAACATGTTTTCAGTCCAATGAGCACATATTCAATCAATATGTTACATCCTGTACCATCAGGATATAAATCCACTCACCACAGTCAGCAAGGCTGTAGCACACTCAGTTGACTAACTCACTGAGTCTTCTCAGTTCCTGAGATTAAGTGAATACAAGTCAGTATTCAATTCACAATATTGATTCATAATAAATATCATATTTATTCATACATCACGTGAATATCACATATAGATATCATGTGTATCAAATCATAGTTTGATTGTTAAGAATAACTCTTAAAAATCCCAAAATCCGATTAAGTCCAATTCCGATAGAAGTCGAATTCCGAGTGAAAGGCCAATTCCGACTATATCCAATTCTAAGAAAATAGGCAATTCCGATTAACATCAATTCCGATGAAATCATAGTTAGATTCCGAGCATAGGCACATTCCGATCAAAAGCACATTCCGATCAAAAGACCAATTCCGAGTAAATGGAATTCCGAGCATAAATCAATTCCGAGTAAATTGATCGGAATTCATGTATTCCGATAATACTTTACGCGTAATCCCCAATTCCGATAGATTCAAACCTTAATTCCGATCCAATTGGTCGGAATTCATCAATTCCGCCCAAATCATGTCAATTCCGACTAATTCATATCTTATTGCCCAGTTTCGATTTCTTACTTAAATTCTAAACTGATATTAAACATACAGTCAATTTAAATGTCCAGAAATCATTCTAAACATGTAATGAACATAATCTAACATTCAATTTTAACATGCAATACCACCTATAATTTATCAAATCATCAAGAATCAATCGGAATTCATAATAATATTCAAAACTGAATATATTTAACAATTAACAACTAAAATTCAGAATTCTAACCTTTAGATGATATCAAATAATCAACTTGAATGCAACCAATATAGAAGTTTAATTTTCTTTTTCTTTCTTTTCCCTTCTCGGCCGAGAGCACACAAAACACACAAACACACTTTGTTTAATTGAAAGAAAAAGCATGAGGTATGGTGGTAAGTTGGTGACCAAAATGGCGTGTCTAGCTAAACAAAAAGGACACTCACCATATCACCATCACTTATTAATTTAATAATCGTTTTCTAATTAAAAAATAAAATAAAAACAAATAATACAATCAATAAATAAATAACACATAATAACAAGTAATCCTTACAATTAGATATAAATCTCAAGGTTAATTAACTTAATTACCTTAATTAATCTAGGCCGGTAAAGAGGGTGTTACACCATATTTAAGCATCATTCGGTTTCCTTATAACACAAAGAATTCAATTCATATTCAAGAACTAATTAGCATAAGTAATCTAACCTTGATTTCAGAATCTTCAGGTTATCAATTAAACATACAAGATTTCAGAAATCAAATTAATGATTTAGTTCTTTTCCTCCTTCCTCTTCTCGGCCGAACACACAAACACACAATAACACTTTGTTCAATTGCAAGAAATGAGGAAAGATGGCATGCTAAGGTGGTGTTTAGGTGTCCAAGGTGACACCTCATAATCCACCATCAAATTATTTATATTTATTAACTAATAATTCAAATCATTATAATAATAACAAAATCAATCAAAAAATTTTTTTACCACAAATTAATAATATCAACTACTAATGCCACTAATTCAAATTAATCAAAGTTAATTACTCAATTATCTTAATTTATCTAGGCCGGTTGATGGGATGTTACAGTATTTGCTTAAAACTTCATCTGTGATTCATACTCTTTTTATAATTTATCTAGGCGTAGTGTCCGGCTTCTTTGTAAATGTTTTGGTTAGTAATTAACTTTCTTAAATCAATCCGTAATTTTATCGCCGGATGTCAAAATTTTCTCATTAGGAATTGGTTAATGACACTTTTGAGAAAATTGGTTGTATTTTCATATAGAAAATAAAGTTTCTTACATACAACAATAATATTGACAAAAGTTGCGATATTTTTACGCACTTTACGCTTTTTTTTAAGATCTTTAAACATAATTTAACAAGTTGAGTTGATTATCATTACCAGAATAAAAACAAAGTTTAATAGTTAAAACTTAAAAGGAAATAAAGAAAATGTAATCTAACATAATAACTAAAAAAATAACTATGACATCATCTCATCTTTATTTATAAAAATATTATTTATAACCTTCTATTTCACAAATTTTCTTAAGAACTCTCATGATATTACCAAGTACAATCTCCTACTTCTATTAAATTTACTTTCATTATAACAAAGGGCGATTTTTTAAAATCAAAACTAATTTTATATCGATACTAAAGTTTTTAAATTTCAAACTTTTACATATTTATATATGCTTAGTTTTGGTAAACATATAATATATAAAAACAATATATGTTCATTATCCTACCATATAATGTAAATAGAGTGACATTAAGTTTAAAAGCTTTCTGATGTAATTATTTATTGGTTTTTGTAAGAGGCTTTTCCTCACATGTTTTAATTCGAATTCAGTTCTATTATTTTGAATACTAAACGGAACCCTAGAATTCTAAAATAACCGGACTTTTAAACTTGTATTAAGTTAAAACAAATGCCACCAAGTGTACAACTAAGGCAGTGTTTGTTTTAGCTTATTTTTTGGACTTTTTAATTATTAACTTATTTTTTAGGTTTACTAAAATTGTATATTTGACTTAGCTTATAAGCTTAAATATATGTACTTATCTCTATATAAAATAAGTCATTTGTTTATAAATTAACTTGAATTAGCTTATTTACTCTCCAGAAGCTATGTACCATTATACCACTTCCTATAAACTTAAATCAACTTTTTCGTATCTTAAGTATGTCATTTTTAGTCATTTTACAATTATCCTTTATTTTCTCTTTTAAAAATTGACCCAAACACTTTTTTCACTTATAAAAGGTGTGTTTGGCAGAACGAGCTAGTAGCTGGAAGCTGTTAGCTAATAACTGAAAGTTGATAGCTAAAGCTTGAAGCTGTTTATTTTATTTATGTGTTTGGCAAATTAGCTGGTAGCTATTGTTCAATAGCGGTAAATGATAAAAAATGACAGATTATAAAATAAAGCAATTATAGATTAATTTGAAATAAAAAAAACTTTCAGTTCTTTTTAAAAACTATTTTGTTTTAAAAAGGCTTCGAGCTAACCGAATATTACTTATAGTTTTTTCTTTCAAAACAAAAAGATAACAGTTTCAATAAGCTTCAAAAAATTCCATAACAAATATGCACACAGTCTTTTAAAAAGACTTGGAAAAAATAAAATAAAATAAGCTTTGCCCAAACATCCCCTAAAACTCTAAAATATATAGTTTGGACGCCATTAGACACCACTCAATAAGTTAATATAAACACCAAAAACAGTACCTTCGCTGACATGTAATTTACAAGTGAAACAAAGGATATCATACTTCCACATTTCCTTTTTACCATTTCCTTTATTCTATTCTATTTGCAACAACATCAAACTTCAACCGGTGGACTCATCAACGTCGATTCTTTCACTGGTTTTCAGACGTTCGCCGCTGCTTTGATCGCCGGTGCTCAGACCACCCTTCAGTCCCATCTCCTGATATCCTTGCGTTCCCAGCTGATCCCTTCTCGTTTGTCCTCCTCTGCTCCTCCCTTTCAGTCACAATTAAATTTTCAACAACTTAAATTAAATCGATTCGATTGTGATCATATAAATTTCCAACTAAATGATCACCGATTAATTAATCGATTATGCATTTGTCTTGATCTATTGATGATTTGTGTTTTTCACTAGTTTACCTTCAGCAAGGTGTTGTTGAGCCTCGTAGCTTTTGCCGCCGGTGCCGCCGGGCACCACCGTCTCGCCTTTCCTCGCCCTATCGTCTAGCTCCTTCCGCCGCTGCTCCTGTTCCGACGACATTGATTTTGTTAACTTTACTTTATACCAAATTCTGATGATTAGGTTTGAAGTTATGAATATTGAATTCGTTTATATAGCAATGGGGATACATCGACGATGAGTAACGCTATTCTGACGTGAATGAATCGACGGCCACGTAATTGGCGGTGGTTTGCGAGGAAGCCGTTCTTCCCGGCACGTATGATATGCCTATCTCTTCTTATTGGGACTCGATCACACAGAGCGGACAAATATGTGAGTTTTTCCTTTTAATTCTCTAAGACAAACTTTTTTGTAAAAAGTAATTATAAAATGGAAATGGATGACGCTATTGGTACGAAGTACGAACGGATATTTTAATCCCACGTAAAATAATCCTGGTCCGTAATCTTTCGTATTATTTACCTATTTTGATAATTTTAATAATAAAAATTAAATATAAATTATATGTCTATTTATTATTAATAATAATAATCATAATAAAAGTAGTAATAATAATAATAATAATTTGATAATAAGAAATAAAGTATAAAATATATGTTATTTACTAATAAATAATAATAATAATAATATCAATGATAGTAATAATAATATTAAAAATAATAATAATAATAATATCAATGATAGTAATAATAATATTAAAAATAATAATAATAATAATATCAATGATAGTAATAATAATATTAAAAATAATAATAATAATAATAATAATAATAATAATAATAATATTTAGCAAAAAAAGATAAATATTTCTAGTACAAGAAGATAAAAAAAATTGTACCATAAAAAGACAAAAAAATTTACTTCTAAATGTGTATATTTATATAATTAGAGTTAGTTATAAACTTGGTCTTTGTGAGTGTTATTTATTTCATATTTGATCTTTTAACTTTAAAAGTTATAAAAATAGTTATTGTATTGTCATTTTGTTTTACTATTGATTATTTATGTTAACTCCGATTATCTTTAACAGTTATATATGATCGTTAGTTAAAGGATATTTTTGTCTTTTTATACTTTTTTCTTGTTATTAAACATCCTTTTGGCTATTTCCTTTCCCTTTCCTCTTATATATCTTTCTAATTACATTTAATTATATTGAATGTATTATTTATTAAATAAATTATATAATTAAAATATAATTATTCTTTAATCTAAATTAAGATTTAATATATATATACAATTCAAACAAATTTGTTGTGGATAAGCTTGTATTTACTAAATCTAGGTTTTAAACCCTAATAAGAACCTTCAACAACCCAAATGATCACAACGTTATGGATGATCAATAATTAGAAGAAACAATTCAATAAAATATAATTTGAATAAGCTTGTATGAATCTAGATCTAAAACCTAAAAAAAAAAACAGACTTGAAAAGTCACAAATCAGAGTGTTGGTGAGCTTTTGGGGTCTCAACCAATGCAATTTCAAGTTTGACAAACCACCCTTGTTGTTAGAGGCTTCAAGAGAACAGGAGTATAAGACAATGGATTGTTAAATAAGATAAAAAAACAAAAACCCCGTTACAACCATTCAAGAACTCGATTTAAAAAAAAAAATCTGAACAAAACCTTAAAAAAAGATCTGAAAACTTTAAAAAAACTAAATCAATTAACAAAAAACCCTAAAAAATTAAGAGCAAGAGGAAGAAGACCGATAAGAAGAACAAGGAGGGGAGGGAGAAAGAAGGGGATTATAGAGACACTAGGGCATCACTGGTTGTGAAAGTAGACCGCGGCGGTGTGGTTGTAATAGCAAAGGTGGCGACAGCCATGGTGAGGTTGTAACAATAAGGGTAGTGGTAGTGGTGATATTTTAGATAGTAGTGGTGGTGGGATGGTGAAACAAAAATCATCAGACATCATCGAGGGAAAGGAGCAAGCAAGCAGTGGTCGTACACGGTGCTCCTGCGGTAGCGGTGGTGGTGGTCGTTGATGGTGCTCCGGAATGGTAGTGCGGACACATCGGTGGCAGTTTTAAACGACAAGGGAGTGGTGGTGGACTATTGGTGCAGATGGAAGAGAGAGAGAGAGAGAGATATATATATATATATGGAAATATAAGTAAATAAGGAGTGTTTGTTTGGTAGAAAAAGATGAAATATTTTTAAAATTATATTTTTTGGATAATTATCAAGGTAGCATGTTTGGTAGCAATTATAACTTAGAAATAACTATAATACCCCTACATTAACGGCTAAAGTTAACATCATTCAGTTAAAAGAACTAATAGTGAAACAAAATGATAACCACATACATAAAGTGACAACCACAATAACTATTTTCGTAATTTTTGAAGTTAAAGGATCAAAAGTGAAAATTAGAGACAACCATAAAAATCATTTTTATAATTAACTCTTAACATGATTAGTATTGTATCCACGTATGTATCATAACTGCCAAAAAAAAAATTACTTCCAAATAAACAGCATAGCTTATTGTGACAATATAACTAACAAGCAATATATATCTACCAAAAAATGCACATTGCTACCAAACTACTAACTATCAGCAACAACCTATCTACGAGACAACCACCTTACCACCATACCTGACCACAACTGGTATATATAACCCGAAGCATTAACAACTTGTGCCCGAAGCATTAACAACTAGTATATAATTAATGTGTGAGATGGATGTACTTATCAAGAGTGATCAGGATAGGTAGCAAAGCACATGATTTAGAAGCAAGTTTAGCTAAAGCTAGTTAAACCAATTAATTAATGTGAGATGATATACTTAAGGCATGATGATGATGTAACTAGGGAACAATTACACACTAATATTATTCAATAATTCATTTTACAAGGGGAGTTTTATAAAAATAAACAAATCGGTAAAAGAAGTGTGTTAGCTAACCTGTTGTAGATTTTTTGTAAACCGTAACTGCGGGGCGGGTATCTAGTTTTAGAAACCGAATCCGAACCGCATACAGTGGGTGTGGGTATCCAAAGGGATGCGGGTATCCACGGTTCGGGTCACGAGTACCCTAAAATTGTGCTACTTCTTTTTTTCTTTTTGGTCCAACAAGTCAGTTTCATAATAAAACAATAAACGATGGTAGAACAAGTAAACAATAATGAATAAATCACTAGCAGAAATCGTACAAATCTTTTATAAGAGCCTCGTAGAAACAAAAAACCGATATGATTGAAGTTGACACTGTAGATCGATTTCAGTGTTTTCATGTTGAACTCTCGATCGTTGCAGGCTTGCAAACTCTTGAAATTGAAACTCAGAAAAAAATAATTGGGGGAGATTGTGGGGGTCACTAGAGGTAAGTTAAGTAACTTTGAGGAGTGTAAATTTTTTAATGGTTTTGTTATTTCATATTAACAAATACATATTTACTACTTCATTTAGTTCGCCATTCTTCTAGAGGATCCAATCTGATGAACAATTGGTCCTAGAGATGTAATCTATTATTTAATATCTTGTAAAAGAGATTGTTATCTTTAGAATCCCTAACTAATAATTTTTTTGTAACTAATATGAAAAGATGATTCAACTACTAAATATAACATTATTGGTTATCACCTTAGGTTGGAAAAGTCTGTAAACATTTTCACATAAGTTCATAACTTAAATTCAATCACAGGAACAAATAATTGAATACCTTGTGTGCAACATCAACATGCGTGTGAGGAAATGAAATCAATGTAAATCTCAAGCCGAATGCTTTGGCTTTTTTATCACCGTTTACGAGCCTCATTCACAAATCGTTGGTGATGTACATATATTGATATGATATTGCTATTCTCAGTCTATATGATAGTGCGCAACCAGGTATTAGTTTTATTCTTTTTGATAAGTGGATAAATGTTTCTCAGTCTTATTTAATTTTATTAACATTTTGATAATACTAGGTGAACTTTGAGGGCAGTTCCTTGTGAAAAGGGATATGATACACCATAGGCGGATAAGAACCTCATGGAGATGGTGAACATAATTTGTGAGGTTTTATTAGGGGATAGTGGTTATGAATTAATTGATTGTGATTGTTTTAAACGAGGGTGTGTAACCGCGTTTCACTGCGGGTTACACATACTTAATTTTTTGTTATATATTTAGTGGTATTTAACAAAAATACATCAAAAAGGAAATGTTATGTAGTAAAAAAAAGTAAAATATAAGTTATAAAAATTAATCTTGCACTAAAGGTGATGCCTTTAAAAAACAAAAAGAAAAGAAATTTATGAAAAAATAAGTTGTAAAAATAGGAAAAGAAAGAAAAAAGTAAGTGGGAAACACGTGTCCATATATTTGGCACCTGGGTAGAGGTCGAACTCTGGCCCTTGGGTATATCAAAAAGAAAACAGCCATGAGTATATCAAAAAGAAAACAACCATGAGTAGAGGTCGAACTCTGGCCCTTGGGTATATCAAAAAGAAAGCTTACCAACTCAACTACATGCAATTGCTTTTATTCCTTTCAAACAACAAATTAACAGTACTTGGCTCATGTTAAGCTTTTGCCAATTGTTATATACAAGAATATCATGCCCGCGCGTTGCGCCGGATTGATATTTAAATGATCACATTTATAAAATTATAGCTTATATAGAGTTTTATAGATAAGACGGTTGTTCAAAGTAGTATACATACATATTATTTGATTGATAATGTGATGTATGAAGATAAAAAATAGAGTTGTTTTTTTAGCAAACTGTAATTTCTCAAGTAGTTAATTAAACTAAAATGATTTGTCGGAACTTATTGGAGGCGCGATTATTTCTAATTTAAAATCAGCGCTTGTAATAAAATATACGTAAGAAGTGTGTCTTTTTTAGATTGCGTGTCTCATTTCATTTATCAATATTTTTAACCTTGGATTATTACTTTCTTTTGATTATTTCTAAAGTTGAAGACCACTTAGTTTGACATATCAAATGTCTAAGATTTGTTTGTCTATTATGTCATCAATTGAGATAATATGAAGTTAATTATTAATATTGTAAAGAGATAATATATAATTCGTTTTAGAATCATATAAGAGACATGTTAAAAACTATAAAGTTAAAATATGATTAATCTAATTAGTTATGCATAGTTTGATTATATATGCTACATTTGAAGTTGAATTAAAAATTGATAATGTTTACCTTATATTGAAAAAGAATCACGTTGAGTGAGTTAGAAACTTGTGTGTCTAGGAACATCGATATATTTGTTATACTATAATTTAAATAGACATATTTTCATATGGTTGTGTGTATCATATAAAAATGTTACCTTTTGTTGTACTAGACTTTTAGAGGTTATATTTAAGTTTGCTTACACACAATAGAAAATCACGATAAAGTTGGTACATATATATCTTAATAAAAAGATGATGTTTAAGAGTTTATTACATACAAAATATATATATTTTTTCAAAAAATATACATACAAAGTAAAACATATATAAAAAAATATTAGGTGATTTTAGCATCATGTAACTTAAATGTCTTATCATTATGCAATTATAGATCATGAATCATAATTTAATAAGTAAAATATAAAATTACATGACTAATTTACCCTTCAATTAAGTTAGGTTCCATAAAATTAGTTCATATTTCTCCAACATATGTAGTTGTATACTTGAATATATTATGGTATCATATGCAATACTATTTTATTTATCTATTGTACAAAACTAAATGTATTATGTTAGTATCAATGCCAATTTATCAAATTACTCTAAACAATTTTCAGTTGTTAATTATCGTCTCGTCCCATATTGAATTTCTCTCTAACATATCTTATATGCTTAACATGCATAGTTACTTACTTATAATCTTAGTTTTAAAGTTTTATGCGATCTAATTCGGTACGAAAGCATATATAATAATTGTAGTGATAAACAAAAGATATAGAAACTATAAATTATGTTATGAGGTAAATATAATCTTATATAAGTTGAAGGAGAAAAAGGAAAATATATTTATGGGAGAAAATTAAAATTTGAAGATCAAATGTAATTTATATAAATAAAATGGGGGTAAATAAAATTTTGTTAGGGATGTAAAATAGAAATTCAAATGAATAGTGTCATTTTTTTTGTAAATATATTAGTAAAATCTAATCTTATATAAGTTGAAGGAGAAAAAGAAAAATATATTTATGGAGAAAAATAAAATTTGAAGGTCAAATGTAATTTATATAAATAAAAGAGGGGTAAATAAAAATTTGTTAGGGGTGTAAAATAGAATTTGAAATGAATAGTGCCATTTTTTTGTAAATTGATTATATGTATAATTTATAATTTGGGACATAATACTCTTTGAATTAAAAATTGAAACCTCGGACGTCAAAGCTGGTGGTTGACTCACTATCAACATGTATATCATCTTTCTCTATATCAAGAAAAATGTCAAAATAAAAAAAATTATAAAAAGAGAATAAATGAATTTCACATGTCACTATTTAATAGTCAGAAGAATAAAGTAGAAGGAAATATATGTCTTCAATTTTTATATTAGACAAAAATGTATTGATGCCGTGTGGTACACATGTGTTTAAAAAAACAAAAAAAGTTATATTTATTGTACAAAACATCAATTATCATTCTAACAATTACGGCAATAAAGTGAAACTTTGTTGTTTAAAAAGTCTAAAATGATTATAAAATATTTTAAATTGATAAAATTAAGAATTTGGTTAAATTTGATATTTTGATATTTTATAAAAGGTATATGATATTTGTAATTTAAGAAGAACAATATGATATTTTAAAGTTTAGCAAAAAAAAACATATATACATTTTCTATTCTCTAATATAAATAAAAGACTAACTTCGATTATATCTATTGGATAAATTAGTCATTGAATTTAGATAAAAAATTAAAAGATTAAATCTTAAACCATCCATTTTAATAAAATTAAAATCCAATTTTGGCTTTTCTTGCTCAAAATTAAAGTTATTTTTTACTTTAATTTAAATCAAAACTCTTAAACATAATTTCATATATACTCTTTTAAATTAAAAAATATCATATTTTAGGCATCTTAAATTACAAATATCATGTTTACCCATTATAATATTTCAAAATATCATATTTAAATAAAATTTTAGTTTCATCATTATAATTTTTTCATGATTTATGTAATTATAACCAATGATCACTTAACCTTACAAGCAATAATGATCGATATTTGCAACAACCAACAAACTTTTTTAATTCTAACAAAAACGATCGATAACTATTACAAGCAATACAATCATGTCTATTGTTTTTATGTTACCCTGATACATCGATGTTTTCATCATGGTCTAAGTGTTGACACCGTTTGTTGTCATTTTTAAATTCTCATTTCATTCGCTTTACATTTATATTATACAATTAATTTAAGGTTTAATATTTATTATTTTTTAGGTCGTGTATATCACGGGTATATAATATATTTTTAATATTTAATTTTGATTAAACAAGTTTAAAATTTAAAATTTAAAACCTAATAGAATAGATAGTTAAGTAATTAAATATATCTTATTAAATAAAGACTTAGAATCATTTAATAAAAATTTAATACATACTAATTTTTTATCTACCTATATATATATATATATATATATATATATATATATATATATATATATATATATATATATATATATATATAACATCTCATCCCTCTTGAACCAACACATGTTCATGAATAATTCCATACTATTCACTTCATCAAAGTTTTCTACTAATTAGTATTTTATAAATTGTTTAGATTTAAAAAATATTTTTGTATAAATTGTTAAAAATAAAAAAAACAAATAAAAAGAATAAATATTTCATAACATAGTACGTACGATTTGCTTTTATATAGCATCTCTTACCCCCTTTAACCAATACATGCGAATGAATAATTTCATACTATTCATTCCATCAAAGTCTTCTACTCATTACTATTTATTAATTGTTTAATAATAAAAAGTATTTTGTATAAATTGTTTAAAAATAAAAAACAAATAAAAAGAATAAATTTTTCATAACATAGTACGTACAATTTGGTTATATATTCTCAATATCTTTTCATAAAAATGCCTACCTAAAAATTATTTTGAATATAACTCTTTTTGTGTCAAATATTTATATTTATATAAATACAGAGACTTTTAATTATATCGAATTTTAAGTGAATAAATATCTTATAAATTTTGTTTTCTTTATTTCAAATGGATCAAGACAAATTTTGAATTTTCTCTATTTCATTCTAATTAAACTATTTAAGTTGATTTTTATTAAATTACCTCATATTTATTTTGTAACACTTTGCTTTTAGTAATATATGCTCTATATCAAAGTGTAGAAGGCTAAACTTGTAATAGAATTTTTTTACGATTAGTTTAATATGTATATTGTATGGAATTAGTTATATCTTATTTAAAATTTTCATACCTCGCTATTTTATATAAAATATCAAAATTCTAAATTGTTTTGAGGAAGTGAGTATTATTATAAAATTTGGTAAAGTAACTATAAAATGATAATATATGAAGATTTGTTAAGGAGGATTTTACACTAAACTGCACTCATGTTATTGTAAGAAGATAGTGTAATGAATTACTTAATTCATTGTTAAGTTAGTGTAATGAATTACTTAATTCATTTAACAATAACTACTTAAATTAATATATATTATATATAATATTCATATTATATATACAAACCAATATAAACAAACAAACATAAACGGACATAAGTGAATGAACGTAAATGAACAAATTATCGAACGTTTATGAACATAAATGAATAAACAAAAGCTTTTCTTGTTTGCTCCCTTAATTAAACAAATGAAAACTTCTGGTCATGTTCGTTTGTTAATTTAACAAACAAATATAAACAAATTTTCCGCCAAACAATGTCACTGACGGTTCATAGATGTTTGCTTCATTTACAACCTTATATGTACCCACTCGTATAATTGATTTGATTTATTTTGGTGGGTATTTGAGAGATACTATTTGTGTGTCATGTGTGTATGTGTTTCTAGACTAGGATAAAAAAATGAGTAGTTATTTGGCTAGGTGTAGTTGGTCTATTATATATCCGGCACGTTTTACCATATATTATATTATGTTAGTATAATGCTTTTTGGTGTCTTGAAGGAAAAAAACATGTATGCCATTTTATCATGTTAAATTATTTAATATATTTCCATTGTTTTATGAATATTATATATTTACGTGGTTACATTAGATACATAGCGAATACCAAAAATTTTGAATCTGATAAAACAAGTGATGTGTATTGTACATGTGTACGAGAGTCTGCGTTTACTTTATAATTTCACAAGTTTACATTGCTATATAGTTTAGTCGTCAATGTAACTTAAGAAGCATATTACTTTTTATTAGTGTGTAATATATGAAATGTGAGTATGACCGATTTCGGACAGATATATTTATTTTTATTTTTTAATTTCTAATTGTCGTATTTTTCTCTTACTTTTTCTATCACTTTCATTGCCGGAGATCTACATCAGGAAGCAATCTCTCTATCAAGTATATCTAGATGTATGACTGTCTGCGTTTTATCTTTTCTATATACCAGCGTAAGAAGACTGTGTATTGTTATTGTTGTTTTACAACTAGTGGTTAGGAGCCCGCGCTTCGCGCCGGGATATAAAGTTTCATATATTGTATGAAAAACACTCAAGACAGACTTTAGATGAAAGAGAATTTTATACATATGTGGTAGTACAAAAGCTTAACATATTTGATCTCAGTAATCACAATATATTTATGATTTGGGGATGATTTGAGAGGCCACAAATATCCATGATTTTAACTTTTTTTGCTACATAAAACCATATATTGATTAAACTGATTACAGACAGATGCTATTGATGAGTCTACTGTCTTTTGTTTTAATATAGGTAGAAGTTGACTTTAAAAGATAAAGCAAACTATCTTCTTGTTTTTCAATTTTAAGATATACAAAAAGTAGTCTTTTTGGTTAAGCAATTTTTCTATCAATGGTTTGGAAGATTAGATGTTTGAGATGAGGTATATTAACGTCTATGTTATTAGTAGCATTCACTAACAATATTTCTTTTTCTATCTCCACTTTCAACTAATGTTCATTGCATTGTTGTTAAGTTATATGCTCCTTGTAGGTTCTTATACAGTTGGCTTTTAAAGATTTAAGGAAAGATGTTAATTTGAGTTTGTATACGATTGATGTAATATGGGTAAATGCTATTTTAGTTTGGGCAAGGTGCCTTGGTTTGAGATTCTTTGAGTTGTATGAAATTAGCTTTCTTGCTCCAATAGGATCTGATTACTAATTTAGTCTGTCATTATTTCTTAAAATTACGAAATGTAAGCCATACTTTTAGTTATTCAACTTAGGTGTCTGAAAAACTTAACATGCTAAAATTAATGTTTCATTTCAGTGGTTAGAAAAACAAGACGATGCACATAACTCTTGGTGGTGATTTCTCCCTGAAGGAGATCAAGCCCCACCTTGTGGAGGGAAAATTTATAAAAAATGGGAAATTTTTTCGTATGTTTAATTAATTCCCAATGTAGAGCAATAGAGCATCAAGGAAAATGTTTTGCTTAATTTTCATATACATCAAAACAACAGCTTTTATACTTGACATTTGTAACACCGGTTTTCACGCGCTTAAAATTAGGGAAAATTTTAGCTTTTTAAACTTATATAATAAAAGCCAGCAGCGGAAGTAACCAACATTTTTAACAAAAGATAATATTGTTTAACTGACTTGGTAATGTATAAAGTACAACCCCATAAACCAAGTCCCAAAAATGCTACCGCGTGTTACCCAACTAAACTGACAACTACCGACCATCGGATCATAGCTATTTACAACGAGCAGTGTTCCGCAAAAGGTATGTACAACAAACTACCACCAAGTCCCGCCACACCAGGCCAACTACTTCGCATCTGCAAAAAGGTAAATTAGGCACCGTTAGCTACAACTAGCTAGTGAGTACAGATTAACACATAAGCATCAATAATCAGGTTATCCCAACTACGGGACAACACATAAGGCTATCCTAACATACAGTGTCGCGCCAACGAGTCAGTAGGAATCATATCTCGCAGGGAAGGGAACCCCGCTCAACGATTCAAACTGGGGACCATCAGCTACAACTAACCGCAATGGTGGGGGAGCGAAGAGCAGTCCACCAAACGCGTTACGAAGCGCGAAGCTCAACATCTTGGATCTCAACAAAAGCTAAGATCCCAACTCACGTTAAGGAGCGGCGGTTTGCAAGACCACCCCGGCGTGCTGCACACCGGGTACCGTTGATCCCCGTTATTCCATCAAAGGGATCCAGCCTTCGGGAAGAAAGCTGACCTTAACCATGCCAACATCAGTCCGGACTAGTACCACATATACAACTACTACCCGTAATGGGTTCAACTATACGCATGCGATTCATAACCAACATATAAAGCAACTTAGCATGGCAACAATATACAACTACATGTACAACATACCTCATATACGCACGTGTGCGACATTAACAACATATACGAACAACCAATAGACAACGCTACTTACCGAGACTCATGGGAAAACCGGTACTCACCTTGAGATTATAAGAGGCAAATATGAATTCGGGAATCCCAGGAGCACACGGAGTCGTCCGAATCACCTAACACATTAGGTTCAAGCTTAGACACCAAACAACGACAACCAACAAGGCTTAAAACACAATACTACAAAATTGTCAGCATAAACCCCTACTTGCGACCGCAAGGGGTCCACTTGCGACCGCAAGGGTCATTCCAACCCACCACTTGCGACCGCAAGGTTTTTACCTTGCGACCGCAAGGGTCCTTCCCAACCCACCCCAACTTGCGACCGCAAGGACATAGCCATACGACCGCAAGGGTGGTATCTTGGGGGCTTACGATCGCAAGTTATGTACTTGCGACCGCAAGTATGTTTCCTTCGTCCTTGGACGGTAAACCATCACGCAACAAGCTTACGATCGCAAGACCCATCGGTTGCGACCGCAAGTGACCTCGGAACACGCTTGCGACCGCAAGGCAATACCCTTGCGACCGCAAGGACACTCGTTACAAAGTGTTCTTGCTCTGTTCGAGCACAGCGACTGTTCTTCGGGTTTTTACCCATTTAATCGACTGAAATCAAGCTTTAATTGTTCCAGCATGTTACTTAGACCTCATACAACATTACCTACATGTTTATTAAGTTGTAAAACAACTATTGATCAATCTTTACCCTTCAAATGGGTGTTTTCTCTTCAAGAACACAACACCAAGCTTTTATGGAGAAATACTTACAAATACAACAAGAAGATGGTACAAGATCAATCAATCCAACGTCTAGAACTCCAAATC
This sequence comes from Pulicaria dysenterica, assembly GCA_947179395.2. NCBI lineage: Eukaryota > Viridiplantae > Streptophyta > Magnoliopsida > Asterales > Asteraceae > Pulicaria > Pulicaria dysenterica. Next base: position 100,943,080 of record OX359288.1, on the reverse strand, counting down.
AGATTGCTTTCTCCTTGATTTCTCTTCAAATCTTCAAAGGGTATGTGTGTGTGTGTTTACGTATGCTTGTGTATGTGTTGGGTGTGTTTGAGAAGCAACAGAGGATAAGAATCCTCTTAAAACCGACCTTGACTAATTTAATACCCCACGTGGGTATTTCGTTCTCCTATTCAACTTATTTCTCGACTTAGGTTTACCTGTTTTAATTAACGGAGATATTTTCGGAATCATTATCCGAAACCGTTCAACTATTTACCAACATCATCTATTTATAAAACATTTCTAACTTTAACCACATAACCACGTATACCAACAAATAACAACAATTTAGCAACAAAACAACTTAACAACTTGGTTAACGTCAATGTACAACTTAACTAACACAAGGTACAACTATTTACAACTAGGCCCTAAATTAGGGTGTTACAACATTACATCAAACAGTTTGTGGGTAGCATAGAAATAGAAAATAGTTTAAATCAGGGAAAAAAGCTATAAAGCCATCAAAATTTATATTCATGAATCATATAGTAAAATAAGGCGGAGGTAAAATATTGTAACGAAAAAAATAACAGAATAACATATGAAACTTACCTGTATAAAAGGGAAGTATTGGAAGGGAACCTTTACAAAGTGAACATGTCATAAAAGTATGTTATTAAAAGTATAAGATGCATAGGAAGGGATGATTATTTTAAAACTAAAAGACAACTTGATTAGGTTTAAAAAGTGAGAATCAGAGAAGGAACTGTTGCAAAGAAGAAAATGAGAGGAAAATGTAAAGTAAAAAAGGGTAGGAAAATATATAAGTTATCTAATATTAGTAGGTTGTTAACTCCTCATGTATATGTGTGAATTAAGATTACAGTTGTCTGTTGTGGAAAAAAGAAAAAAAAACACAGGATAAAGACGGTAAAATCTATACAAACAAAAAAGAATAAAAAAAAAGAGATAACAAAATTCGAACCTGCACCAAAGACGCAGGTGACTGCGCCTTACCATTGAGCTGTTTGCTTAGTTTAGTTTGTTTATAAATCTCAACTCGAGCTATTTAACACGCCTTACTAGGATTCGAACCTCCGCCGTATACGGCAAGTGACGGCGCCTTAACACCGGGCTGTTTGCTTACAAATCACAACTCCAGCTATTTAAAACCGCCGTCTGTTTTTTTCCTTGAAATTGTATGATATTATAATGTTATCAGCCGCGAGTAGTACAGCTTCGAAATTCAACTAATGATTTGTTTTATACAACGAAGAAAAGCTGGTTATTTCATTTTCGTTTCTTCACATTCGCTCTGCTATATTTTTAATTCGAATTTTCTCCGTGCTTTATTTTTAAGTCTTCGTAAGAGAAACCAGAATACTCTCTCTCTCTCTCTCTCTCCCGAGATCTCTCATCTCCGAGAGATCGCTGAGCGTTTGTGTCTCCGGTAGGCCAGAATTTGTTAGTCGGCGATTCAATCGAGCAAGTTTATCATAGATCGTATCTACATCTGATCTGCCGTCGTTTGGATACCTTTCGCCCCTACCATGGCGGCCGCCAACGCTCCTATTACTATGAAAGAGGCACTCACGGTATGTGAAAATTTCGGGAGACCTAGTTTTATTTTATGCACATAGATGTATAGATCACGTTTTATTGCTCATAACCTAGCTCAATTTGCATGATTTTTTTATCGTTTTCGCAACATTTTGAGTATTATAGGATTAATTAAACGAGGAAGTAAAATTTGGAGTTTCTATGCTGTCAAATTGTATAGATTTGTTAGATTACAGTATATACGTTTCCTATATATCTTCCAAGCCTAATTTTATCGTATACGAATAGGTCTCACCTTAGTAATCGAAATGTAGCTCAACGTGCGATACCTGAGCTCTGAGCTATTGGTTTGATCGGGTTTTTGTTGGTGTCAATTTGATTTGAAGTGATTGACTTTGTTTTACGGACTCTCGGATTGTTTGGATTTGTTAGATAATCAGATTGTTTTAATTGATATTTTCAGATCCGTCAGATGAAATGATTGATATGTTTTTTAGTAGATTGGTTATGTTTGAGTTGATCGTTGTTGGCTTAAATTATGTGTTGCAGTTGCCCAGCATAGGGATCAATCCACAGTTCATTACATTTACCAATGTCACAATGGAGTCAGATAAGTTCATATGTGTGCGAGAAACATCACCTCAGAACAGCGTGGTGATTATTGATATGAACATGCCTATGCAGCCACTGAGGAGGCCTATTACTGCTGACTCAGCTCTCATGAATCCCGTTTCCAAAATTCTGGCGTTAAAAGGTACTCCCTCGTCTTTGGCACCATTGACTTGTCATGCACAATATATTCTATTATTCTTTGACTATTAGTCTAATATCAAGACACCCATCTCTAATGATAAAACAAAGATACTGTCATACTGTATGAAACTATCTTCCAATTTTCTTTTACAGTAGCATTCATCATATTGAGTTACCATTTGGGTTTTTGAATTTCTGACATTGGTGCAACTAGGTATATGTAATTCAGTTCTGGAACCTGTACAACCCAGTTTAAATAGTTTCGGCAATTTTTGTGGGACATAGCGGATAGTACCATGTGATCCATGTTAATCCTTCTGATACAGTTAAGATGTCTTCCTTTCAAGTTTCAAAGGCAGATTCAGACTTTTCAGTGCTTTGAGTACAATCGGTGTCCAATTCGGTGCTCATTGCTCACGTAGTTTATTTTTCTTGCGAGTATAGAACTTTGCATTATTTAAGCTATTGATCTATATGTTTGGGGCATCAGAGTTATACTCGTGCCCTGTTTGCTCATCCTGAAAAGTTCCAAATAGTTGCAACTGTAAAAACTTTTTAACGCAAGTCATGGTGTTACAAGGACTGGATTACCAGCCTTTCTTATGTCAAGTCAAAACTCAACTATAGCTCTAGAGCATAATATACCAATATAACTTAGGTTCTGAGAGGAACAATATGGTCTGGTTTTACTTAACTAATAAATGATCTTATTTTTCAAGCTCAACTTCCGGGAACTACTCAAGATCACCTACAGATATTTAATATTGAGATGAAAGCCAAAATGAAGTCCCATCAGATGCCTGAGCAGGTAACAGCTATAACTTTATAAAATAATAAGGTTCATCAGCAATAAGCCAATAAGTTTATAATTCAATATTTATCTGATCTTATCATACTTCTTCAGGTCGTATTTTGGAAGTGGATTAGCCCTAAGATGTTGGGCATGGTAACCCAGACTTCTGTGTATCATTGGTCAATTGAGGGTATATTACAATGATTTCTCCTATATTGACACTGCTTACATTTTGACTTCTTTTGGTATGTATTCTCTGAGTTAACATTTGTCTACGTGGTGTTTCTTTTGCAGGTGATTCTGAACCTACAAAGATGTTTGATAGAACAGCCAATTTGGCAAACAATCAGATAATTAACTACAGATGTGATCCATCTGAGAAATGGCTGGTGTTGATTGGAATTGCACCTGGCTCACCAGAGGTTCGTGTCATTCTTTAAATGCATGCCAAATTCTTAATAAACAATTCCTTATGCCTTACTTATGCTAGAACTCTTGCGGTCTATCACTTTATCTTTAAGGGCTGCAGTTTGAGCACCATGTAGGCTTTAGGGATATTGTGTATTAATGGATGGTGTTATTCCACATCCCTTTACTCTTTTTCTTGCAATGGCACATGCTTTAGAGTTAATGGTCCATTTATGGAATGTTGAATAGTTATTTAACCTATCATATTTTCAGTAACTTATGCAACTTATTAATGTATCCTATTGTATTACATTATCTCTCATTCTATGTTTTTTATTAGTGGAATCATATATTTATCTTAGTAACCTCCATACTGTTCTGATGTGAACAGAGACCTCAGCTAGTTAAAGGAAACATGCAGCTTTTTTCTGTTGAGCAGCAACGCAGTCAAGCTCTTGAAGCACATGCAGCATCATTTGCTTCTCTCAAAGTACAAATGTTTCCCCTTCTGCTAGTTCTACTTTTTTCTTTTTAAATTTCTTTCCATTCAATGTCAGCTGCATTGGTAATGATCACATATTTGTTTGCTTCTAACAGGTTCCTGGCAATGACAATCCATCAATTCTTATTTCTTTTGCAACAAAAAGCTCTAATGCTGGACAGGTTACATCAAAGCTTCACGTCATTGAGCTTGGTGCCCAACCAGGTTTTATTTCTAATACATATCTTTATTAGTTTGCTTGTGCTCTTATCTGACATACTTTTTAGCTGGTGTTTTCTGTGTCTTATATATTAGTCCTGGAAAAAGAAAATTATGCTTGCGGAAAAAAGATATATTGATAAATTGTTGCTTCTTGATCACCATTGAATTAGATGCATTAATCAGGTTGGAACCTGGTTCAAAGTCTTTTATGTGGCTTTTGGTTAGCAATTGAGAATGACTATGGGTTTGGGTTTGAGAGTAGGAATGGGAATGTGAATTAAATTTTAAAACCCACCCGTTTGGCAGGTATGCAAAATTCTTAACACACCCTTCTATCATTTTCATCTCCCCTTATTTCCAAACCCTCGAACCAAACACACCCGTAACTCCATAAGCCGCTGTCAACTTTTAAACATGTCTTTTGTTTCACACCTTTGTATGTGTGCAGTTCTACGTTTAATGTCTTGTTTAGATTAAAATATTTACGGAAAGATGCATCAATCAAGCTCTCTACCAAACAAATTTTCTTATGTGATTTTACCACTATATTTGCGAACTTATATGGTGGTTTCTTCTTTATTCTTGGCTTCTTATGTATGCAAACTAATGCTGTTTTTTTTTTCTTTATATACAGGCAAGCCGTCTTTTACTAAGAAACAAGCAGACCTTTTCTTCCCTCCTGACTTTGCAGATGATTTTCCAGTTGCTATGCAGGTACTTCGTCTGTCATTTATCATTTGAAATAGGAAGCATGATTGTCAACTAAATTCTTTCTTTCTGGCTTTGCAGATATCCCATAAATATAGTTTGATTTATGTAATTACCAAGCTGGGACTTCTATTTGTCTATGACCTCGAAACAGCTACTGCAGTTTATAGGAATAGGATTAGTCCAGATCCAATTTTTCTTACCTCTGAAGCTTCTTCTGTTGGGGGCTTCTATGCTGTCAATAGACGTGGTCAGGTGTTACTTGCAACTGTAAATGAGTCAACAATCGTGCCTTTCGTCAGTGGACAGGTAAGTATTAAACTTTCTTTAAATCTTTCTACCACGATGAATGCACATCTTTGAATTTGGAATATGATTCAATATGCTACCGCAGTTGAACAACCTGGAGCTTGCTGTCAATCTTGCTAAAAGAGGAAACCTTCCTGGTGCAGAGAATCTGGTAAATCTTTTTTCTTCTTGTCTTTCTGTTGACTCTTTTCTGTTTCTTAAACGAACTTTGGAAGTAAATTGAGAGGAGATGCTATCGTTATTGGTGTTACGTTTCTAACTGTCAATACCGGACACCGTACAATTATGATGCTTCATGCTGCTCACATGTTATTAAAATGGAACCTCATTGGTGATGTTTGTTCCAGTAAAAGAAAATGACTTGACTGATTGACTTCTACTTATCAGGTTGTTCAACGATTTCAAGAACTGTTTGCTCAAACCAAGTACAAAGAAGCTGCTGAACTTGCTGCTGAATCTCCTCAAGGCATTCTTCGTACGCCAGATACAGTGGCAAAATTCCAGGTGTCTACGTCTTTAGATTTTTATTAGCATTACTGCATCCTACCTTTTACTGTTACATATGAAGGGTTTAATTCATGAATAAGTGAATAGAAGGTTCTTGTTTTTTTCTTGTTATGATCTTCTTTAACCTCTTATATGTTTCATTTCAGAGTGTACCTGTGCAAGCTGGACAAACACCCCCATTGTTGCAGTACTTTGGGACCCTTTTAACTAAGGGGAAGCTGAATGCATTTGAATCATTGGAGCTGTCTCGTCTTGTTGTCAATCAGAACAAGAAGAATCTTTTGGAGAATTGGTTGGCTGAGGACAAGCTTGAATGCAGTGAGGAGCTTGGGGATCTTGTGAAGGTATGCAATACGAAAGTTCAAGTCCTTTTGAGCTGTTTGCGTTAACCAATTTTTCTAGTTTTTTATATACTGTACATGTTCTATTTTTTATAACCTAGTTTCTTTATTTGCCTGTAGACCGTGGACAATGATCTTGCACTGAAAATTTACATCAAAGCGAGGGCCACACCAAAAGTTGTTGCAGCTTTTGCTGAGCGGAGGGAGTTTGACAAAATTCTGATCTACTCCAAGCAGGTAGGTGTAACTTTGTTTCCAGTAAGTGTAGGTGTTGTAGTAGAAATCTATTTCAAGTGCGTATGGTTCCCTGCAACTAGAGTTCAGCACCCTTGTATGTGCCATAAAGTCATAAACCATAATCAATCTTAATTTGGTGCAGGTCGGGTATACCCCTGATTATCTATTCCTTCTGCAAACAATTCTTCGATCAGATCCTCAGGTACTAGAGTTTTTTTCAGTAAAAAAGTATATTTACATGTTTTTTAACTTGCTCAATATGTTCTTTAAATGTCCTAAGAATTGCAATTAAGATTTATGAAAGTATGCTTGATTACTTTGTGTTTGTTTTTGCAGGGTGCTGTTAATTTTGCTTTGATGATGTCTCAAATGGAGGGAGGTTGTCCTGTTGATTACAACACAATAACCGATCTTTTCCTCCAGGTTGCACTTTTACCATGGCTACTACATGTTTAAATTTTCTTATTATTTTGACTGGTTTTATGATCTCAAAGCCTCTGGCTTGTGAACATAGCTAGTTATATTACTTCTAATCTCCTATAAGTTGAACCAATTTTTAAATGCTATTTTTCCAATCAATCTTTCTAGAGGAACTTAATACGGGAGGCGACTGCTTTCCTCTTGGATGTCCTTAAGCCTAATCTGCCAGAACACGCTCACTTGCAAACCAAGGTACATGTAACTGATTACAATAAACTTTAACCAACTGGAAACTTGGGAAGTAGAGTCATTAAAAAAATTTCTATTATGTACAGGTTCTTGAAATCAATCTTGTGACGTTTCCTAACGTTGCTGATGCCATATTAGCAAATGGAATGTTCAGTCACTATGATCGTCCACGCATTGCTCAGCTTTGTGAGAAAGCAGGTCTTTTTGTCCGAGCCCTTCAGGTTGGTTAATGGGCAATAAACTTATCTGTTTCCCGTGAAGATATATATTCAGCTTGATTGAAATGTCTTACTCTCTGCAGCATTACGGTGAATTGCCAGATATCAAACGTGTCATTGTCAACACTCATGCAATTGAGCCACAGGTATATCTATTTCTGTACTTGTGCACTATACATTTTTTATGCTCATGTGGAGTAGCACCTAACTGTTTTTCAATTTCAGTCTCTTGTAGAATTTTTTGGGACTTTATCGAAAGAGTGGGCATTGGAGTGCATGAAAGATCTTTTGCTGGTTAATTTAAGGGGAAACCTTCAGATTATTGTGCAGGTCAGTAATAACTCTTATTTCTATGTAAATGGTCGATATTTGAAGTCTAACCAAGGGAAGTAGAAGGTGGTTAACTCTTCGAGCCTCTATGATATGAATTGTAGGTTGCCAAAGAGTACTGCGAGCAGCTTGGTGTTGAAGCATGTATCAAACTCTTTGAGCAATTTAAGTCATATGAAGGGTTATACTTCTTTTTGGGATCGTATTTGAGTTCCAGGTGAGCTGGTTCGAAGTAACCCCTATATATGCATCTCTTACTTTTATTGTGAATCTGTTTTGTCATTTTGTCTACTTGCTCTCACTGATGTTCAATGTTACAGCGAGGATCCAGATATCCACTTTAAGTACATTGAGGCAGCTGCAAAGACGGGACAAATAAAGGAGGTTGAGCGTGTAACAAGAGAATCCAATTTTTATGATGCCGAGAAGACCAAAAACTTCCTAATGGAAGCCAAGCTTCCTGACGCAAGGCCGTTGATTAATGTGTGTGATCGCTTTGGCTTTGTCCCAGATCTCACTCACTATCTCTATACCAACAACATGCTCCGATATATTGAAGGCTATGTTCAGAAGGTATGGTCCCTGGTAGAAAATTCAAAATTTTGTTGTCTATCTATAGGTAGGGAAATTTGGCAGGTCAGGTAACCTGGTCAGAACAGGTGGTCTTTTATATAGGTTAGGCTGAGTTGATATACATTTTTTGACTTTTGGTCCATAATATTTTTTTGCTAATTGTTAGTGTGCCACATATGATTAGACTTCCATTATTGAAATATTATAATTTTGAGTAAAATAGATTTATAATCATTAGAAGTACACCTTGAGTCTTTGAGTTAATTTAGTCCATCTCACTCTTTCAACACATTTGACCTTTTTTATTTTTGCTATTTTTTTTATTTTACTCGTTAGAGATTAACTCAACCTGAATCAACCTATACATTAGTAAATGGGTCGAAATCGCACATCTATCATTAAGTGCTTGCAATAGATTATGTATCGGATCGCTTATGGGTTATTTGTATAGGTCAACCCAGGGAATGCTCCTTTAGTTGTAGGACAGCTCCTAGATGATGAGTGCCCTGAGGATTTTATCAAAGGCTTGATTCTATCTGTTCGTTCTCTGCTTCCAGTTGAGCCCCTTGTGGATGAGTGTGAGAAGAGGTATGTTCTCTCTTTGTTTTGCTTAATAGTTTTTTTAATGTTCATTATGCTAGAATTCATCCCCTTATGGTTTGTTGGTCATGGTTTTGCAGGAACCGACTGCGATTACTTACTCAGTTTTTGGAGCATCTTGTGAGTGAAGGTAGCCAAGATGTCCATGTCCACAATGCTTTGGGTAAAATTATCATAGATAGCAATAACAATCCAGAGCACTTTCTTACTACCAATCCCTATTATGATTCACGTGTTGTGGGTATATACTGTGAGAAGCGTGATCCTACGCTTGCTGTTGTTGCATACCGTAGAGGGCAATGTGACGAAGAACTTGTCAATGTAACAAACAAGAATTCTCTGTTCAAGTTGCAAGCAAGGTACCTGAATTGTGGTTTATTATTTTCTAGAGGTGGAATCTCTACCCATTTACTCATCAATGGGTCGATTTGGGTTTGTTTTATCTTTAACGTGTCAAATAAAAAAATATAGCTATAAAAGGGGAGCAAGTAGAAAGTCGTCCGAAGTATATCTTTAAAGCATACAACCTCCTAAATCTTTTTACTTAAAATTTAAGTTATATTTTGTAATAGGTATTTTGGTAAACATAATAAGCACATTTCTTATTTATAAAATATTTAAAATGGGCAAAAAAGTGATTGTGAGTGACCCTTCAATCCGTTTTCATCTGTTACCTAACTTGTCCAACACGCCCATCTTGGCACCTGTACTAGTTTCTATTACCAATGAATTTACCAGTGTTCCTTAAGTAGCATTTTAACTAATATCTATTTTTGTACTAGATATGTGGTGGAGAGGATGGATGCTGATCTGTGGGATAAGGTTCTTAACCCCGAGAGTGAATACAGAAGGCAACTTATTGATCAAGTTGTCTCTACTGCTTTGCCTGAAAGCAAGAGCCCTGAGCAGGTTTCAGCTGCTGTTAAGGCTTTTATGACTGCTGATCTTCCCCACGAGCTAATTGAGCTTCTTGAGAAAATTGTCCTTCAAAACTCTGCTTTCAGTGGAAACTTTAATCTTCAAAACCTCCTTATCTTGACAGCCATTAAAGCTGATCCATCACGTGTCATGGACTACATCAATAGATTAGATAACTTTGATGGACCTGCTGTTGGAGAGGTAGCTGTAGAAGCACAATTGTATGAAGAGGCATTTGCGATATTCAAAAAATTCAACTTAAATGTGCAAGCAGTCAATGTTCTACTGGATAATATTCAAAGTATTCCACGGGCTGAAGAGTTTGCCTTCCGTGTTGAAGAAGATGCTGTGTGGAGTCAGGTGGCGAAAGCGCAGCTGAGAGAAGGGTTAGTGAGCGAGGCAATTGAGTCATTCATTCGTGCTGATGATGCCACCCAGTTCTTGGATGTTATTCGTGCATCTGAGGACACTGAATGCTACCATGATTTGGTGAAATATCTACTGATGGTTAGACAAAAGACCAAGGAGCCAAAGGTTGATAGTGAGCTCATTTATGCATATGCCAAGATTGATAGACTGAGTGACATTGAGGAGTTCATCCTTATGCCTAATGTTGCTAACCTCCATAATGTTGGTGATCGCTTGTCTGATGAGGCCTTGTATGAAGCTGCTAAGATAATCTATGCTTTTATCTCCAACTGGGCTAAGCTCGCTGTCACACTTGTAAGGCTGCAACAATTTCAAGGTGCTGTTGACGCTGCTCGTAAAGCGAATAGTGCAAAGACATGGAAAGAAGTCTGCTTTGCCTGTGTTGATGCTGAAGAGTTCCGCTTGGCTCAGATTTGTGGTTTGAATATTATTGTGCAGGTAACATTTCTCCTTCAGTAGAGGTAGCAAAAGGGGTGGGTCAGGTGGGTTTATTAATGGGTCAAAAAGGGTAATTTGGTGCAGGTCTATAAAGGTCGGGTTGAATTGACCTTCAACTGTTCTTTTAACCATTTTTCTTTTATTTAAATAGTTAATATGTTAAACATGATTACAAAAACTATGTTTCATGATAGCGATCATTTTTTATGAATCAAGTGATTTAGGAGGTTGTAATTCTTTCAAACTTAGGGGGTACTTGACTACTTTCTACTGAGATAAAACATAACCTATATCGACCCTTAATAATTATACAGGTTGAAAAAACCTTCTCTATCCTCAAGTATCAACTACATACCAAAGGGCTTGGCCTATGGTCATGGGTTCAAGTCCCGCTGTAGACAAAAGGTGTAGATTTAGGAGTAGATTAGTGTGTGCGTGTGTTCTACCGTTAAAAAAAAGTATCAACTAGATGTTTGGTAGTGTGTATTGGTTTATGCTTGACTTGACTGTTCTTTCCTTTAAAGTTTTAAGTTTTAAATGCTCAGCAAACTTTAAAGGTGGTTTGTTGGAAGCTGTTATAATGATTCCATGGAAGTGCTAAGTCTTTATTTCTTGAACTTTGTAGGTGGATGATCTGGAAGAGGTAAGTGAATACTACCAGAATAGAGGATGCTTCAGTGAGCTCATCTCTCTGATGGAGAGTGGTCTAGGTTTGGAACGTGCTCACATGGGCATCTTCACAGAGTTAGGTGTCCTTTATGCAAGATACCGTTACGAGAAGCTTATGGAGCATATTAAACTCTTCTCAACACGTCTCAACATCCCAAAACTAATCCGTGCGTGTGATGAACAACAACACTGGAAAGAACTCACCTATCTGTATATCCAGTATGATGAGTTTGATAATGCTGCAAGTACTGTCATGAATCATTCTCCAGAAGCTTGGGATCATATGCAGTTTAAAGATATTATTGTTAAAGTGGCGAATGTGGAGCTTTACTACAAGGCTGTTCATTTCTACTTACAAGAACATCCCGATCTTATCAATGATGTTCTCAATGTTCTGGCACTGCGTGTTGACCATACACGTGTTGTTGACATAATGCGCAAGGTTTGTGCTACACTAACGAACTTTTGTTTTCATTTTGTCAGATATTATATTAATTTATTAAAGGAAACTACAGAAATACAAAATTAATCTGCTGTTGAGAGGTAAAGCAGGTTCTGAAAATGACTCTTAACTAGACTCTGGTCGAATATCAACTCGACTTTAATCGAATATCAAACTAAGCATATTACACTCTACCTAATCCCTATTGTTAATGCTATTCAATTATCATAATACTATTGCTGTAATTACTGGTTATTTCAATCAAGTGATTGGTGTAGCCATGCGATGGTCTAGCACCATGCAAATTAAGGTTCTTGGTATCATGCTTCTGACTTTACTTCAAATACAGGCAGGACACCTTCATCTGGTGAAACCCTACATGGTTGCAGTTCAGAGCAATAATGTATCTGCTGTAAATGAGGCATTAAATGAAATATATATTGAAGAGGAAGATTATGATAGATTGCGTGAATCTATTGATTTACATGATAACTTTGACCAGATTGGGCTTGCACAGAAGGTTTGTCACTCTGCGTGTTCATTTGTGTGTTGTATATACAGAGAGTGAGAAAGATATATATATATATATATATATATATATATATATATATATATAGAGAGAGAGAGAGAGAGAGAGAGAGAGAGAGAGAGAGTGTTACATCAAGTAATGATATTATTTTGGCAGATCGAGAAACACGAGCTTCTTGAGATGAGGCGTGTTGCAGCATATATCTACAAGAAGGCAGGCAGATGGAAACAATCCATTGCATTGTCCAAGAAAGACAAGGTGTACAAGGATGCCATGGAGACTGCCTCACAATCCGGGGATCGTGAGCTTGCAGAGGAGTTGCTTGTTTATTTTATTGAACAGGTACAACTCTCTTATCAAAATAATTTATTTGAACAAAGTTTTAGTAGTGAAAACTCCTTTCACAAGTCATGCCAGCATGCCTTACTTTTGAATGATTTTAAACTTTTTGAATGAACAAGTAATGTTTATGTTTTATTTGTTTGTGCAGGGAAAGAAAGAATGCTTTGCTTCCTGTCTGTTTGTTTGCTATGATCTAATTCGCGCAGATGTTGCTCTTGAGCTGGCGTGGTTGAACAACATGATTGATTTTGCCTTGCCGTATCTGCTTCAGGTAAAACAATCTCTATCATTAGTTCATTACACATAGCATCAACCAAATGAGCTTATCATGATCAGATATTTAGATATTGAAGTCCTGAATTTGTTTCCCACAGTTTATCCGTGAATATACTGGCAAAGTCGATGAACTAATTAAGGACAAGATAGAAGCAGCAAAGGAAAGTAAAGCCAAAGAGAATGAGGAGCAGGATGTCATTAAGCAGCAGGTTTTTGCTTATTATTGTTATATTTAGTAAATTGAATTTTGTTCTTTTTGAAAAATACATGAAAATTAAGAGCTTGATTGATGATCGTACTTTGGTTGGTTTGGTTGCAGAATATGTACGCCCAGCTACTGCCACTTGCTCTACCTGCGCCGCCAGGTATGGGTGGCGGATATGGTCAACCAGGACCACCACCTCCAATGGGCGGAATGGGAATGCCACCAATGCCGCCATATGGAATGCCGCCAATGGGATCCTACTGATTCTGTGAACACTTGGTAATAGCTTCTCAGATGAAGCTGAAAAATTGACACGGATTCCACTTGTTATGTTTTTCAAGGCGAATTCTTCTGGTTAAAAAGAATAAAGAGATTGATGTGTTTTATTTTTATAGCGTGTTGATAAGTTCTTTTTGTAATATTCTTTGGGTAGCCGTAGCTGAGGCATTTTTTTTGCAGCTGGTAGGGGATTTTATGTATTTTGTACCAAAACAAGGTGTTTGGTTATCATAGGATGTATATGCTACTTCTTGTATATCGACTTCAGCATTTAATTCTCTCCGATACCTTAACGACCATTTGCTTTCTTTCATAGTTTAACTCGTCCGAAATGTTTCTGTAGAAGCAGTGAGAATCATTTTGGTGGAACTGGTTCTTTACATAAAGGATCCAACTCTTCTTTTACCACTCTTATAACAAGGTCAGATGTTCCTATCTCTTGGAATATAGGCCCATTAGTTTGATCGGTAGTTTTTTATTACAAAAGTATTATCTAATAGTCCGAAACATGTGATTGATTCTGTAATTGGTGTAAGAAACCAATAAAGGCAAGTACATATCACATATTGTTTCACATAGTTCACATCACGCATATACACATAGTAATCATGTTAAAGGCAAGTACACTTGTCTTAGTGGCAATATAAGTTAAGCAGTGCATTTACAGTCTTATCATAGGGAAAACATCAACTCTTATTGCCTACAAGTAATATACAATCAATGCATCAAATTTACTGCACCGCTAAATAACTGAATACTAAACTGGGAAAGGGCACGCTCGTGCTTGCTTGAAGGCACGGCCGTGCTTCCACCTTAGGTCCGGTCGTGACATCTGCAAACATGAACATACCTACAGACACGTCCGTACCTACCATAGGTACGCCCATACCCCATGAACTAGGGTTTGTCGCTAGCCACGCACGTACCCACTAAGGGAACACCCATGTCTCATGAACAACAACACTGTAGTTGTTTTACCACACATAACTCAACAAAACACAACCAAAGTGTTTGCCAGGACTTTGTTAACACAAAACATATACTTCTAATCACTAAAACAATATTAAATAACACATACAACATATAAAGATCATTAATTCACCATTGAATCTCTCTTTTGACCCACAAAAAGAATCAATCAAAAACCCATATCTCAAGCTTACTGATCAATATGGAATCAAATTCAGCTACTCAACCTCTGTGTTTGTAATTGGAACCAGAAAGGTGGTGGGATGTTTGTGGTGTACGTATGCATCAAGTGTGTATGTGCATGAAACCTTGACTAATACAAAGTCAAAGAAAGTCTATACTCCATACATATCAACTAATTTTAGCAATGACATAATTGGCCCCTGGACTATATACTTTTAGAAATGACAGTTTTAACCCCTCAACTTTTATAAACATATAATTAACACATAAACACAACAAAGGCAACTTAGTGAACACACAAACACAGTTCATAAGAAAACTTTCAAAGCCTGGGGTGTTACATAAATATACTTGATCTTTGATGGAAATATGATACTGCCTCTTTGAATAATGTTTTATTGCCCAAAATACAGCTCAATAGAAAAACGCTTTGATATAAAGTATTGCCTATGTTAGGTCTTCTTTCGATTCTTGCGTCCATTGATTTTTTATATATTTTGCTTTGTTTCCAATCAAGATATGTGTTCTTCGGTTTCTATATCTAATAAAACCAACTCCTGCTTCTTTTTTCTACCGCCATGAACATTATGATATATAATGTTTTCCTCTTTTATTTGTTTTTTTCCTTTTCATTGATTTTATTAAGTTCTCCTCTTAAGTTTATAACAAGAAGCTGCTGCCAAACATCATTTGAAAATATGGATTCTTTTCAAAGCTACGAAGACAAAAGAATATTAATTAAGGAGTTCAGAATACCAAAAATGAGAATTTAGCTATAAATATCTTCATCACTGTACTTAAATTAGAACATATAATATATACACTTAATCATTTTTTTTAGAAAATAGCAAAGGGTAAGTGTTGATTTGAATGTGATTTAAATGCACATATTAACTTGGCTAAAGAAATAAAAAAATCAAGGCCAAATTATTCCAATAAACTATTTTTTGGGATCATCCCTATCTATGATAACTTCATCTCGTTTTCCATGTCTTTACGTATATCAACAAGCTTCGTTTTGCCTCATTTGTTACACATACATACATACGCAACAATGTCCTATTCAAGACTTTCATGACACGTGATCATTTACACAAATTCGTAAGTGATAAATCTACTATATACGTACATGCCAACATATGTAGGTTATTCCAATAATATGATAATAATAATCTCGTACATATTTTTGTTATTGAAATAAAGCACAATTTTCTTGAATCATTACTTGGCATAGTTAAGCTTATCTAAAGTAACGCTCCTAGCATAATAATGTTTTTTTTTAATGTTTTGGCTTTGCAAATCTATAATATTTGAACTTAAAATTGTAGGACTTTACCCAATGAAGGGAGTCCTTCCAGAAATTCTCGACGGCCAAGGCAGAACCAAGACCGAAGAGGGGGTTTGGAAATAGTTTTCAACCAGCAATTGACGCGCCTCGGTTATTACCTCATTAGCTGCGTCATTGCCCCAAGCGCAAAGATGCCTTTAACCAAACATCCACCTTCCCTTTTATAACATCCACCTTTTCAAACACTTCGTACTACCCACCGATGTGGGATCATTCATCTCAAACATCTATTTTACCATTTTCCATATCAAATAAAACTATTCCATCGTATTTAAAGCAGCTATGTTGAAATAAATTATTAGTTTAGAGAACATTTTAATTAATTTATTAGAATCTAATATTTGCATTGATTATTGATACACACAAATGTATGACTTGTGCATTTAATCATGGAAAATATATATTTAACACATACTAATTATCTGTTTTTTGCTTAGAGGAGCACAACTGCAATTGCAAAGCACGAGAAAAGGGGACAGAAAAAAGCAAGAAGAATAAGGCATCTCTTTGACAATTTTGTCAAGATTAATAGTTACAACGAAACCCATCAACACCCAACTTACTTCATTAAAATCTTGCATAAAATACAATTTTCTATGCCAAATTCGAACGCATAACATGTAAGAGACGACCTAATGAACCAAAACATTAGAAGTCCTACAATGTAGTTGTAGGAAATCATGTTGTAAATCCCTAGATTAACGAGCCAAGGTCAAACGACAAACTTTGACCAAGTGTCAGGGAAAAAGGCGTTGACGAAAGTCGGTCATCAATCCACCTTGATCCCCCATAAAGTCATCAAAAGACACTACATCAAACTCACCATCCAGCATCATCAAAGGTGAGGTGGTGGAGCAAGAAGCATAAGACGCTTTGGATGAGCATCGAGCTAGCCGGGCTCTAGCTACGGCTAGATCATGCTGAAGCTGAAACATCTTATCTTGTAAAGAGGCAATCGCACCAATGCACCCGTAAACAGGGTCTTTCAGCCGCTCCTCGGCCTCAAACACGAGGGAATTGACCGCATCTTGTCTTTGTGGTTCGGGGACCTCGTTTAGGATCTTGGTGACGTTACTGGCCCCAAACACCTTGTGAACCTTTGCAAACTTTTTGGGCTCGTCAGCTCGAAAATAAGGTGCAAAGATGCAGTGAGAGGTGCACCTCCTTTTCATGAACTTGCAAGCTGCACAAGAAGAACTTGATCGTGGCTCTTGGCTTCTCATGGGTTGGCTTCATTTAACAACAATTCCCCTTTCTTTGCAATATATATATATATATATATATATATATACAGCCTTTGAAAAAGAGGAAAAGAAAAGTGTAGAGAGGAGAGAGAAGGAATTGGTTTAGTGAATTCACCCAATCATGAAATATTTATTGTTGTTTAAGTAAATCATGGGATTATCTATTAGTTTCTTTTAATACTCGTTACACATTAAAAAAACTATGCAAAAGTTTAAGTGTTAAAAGATTCTATGATGTTTTGATTAAACATGGTTCATTATGTTTTTTCATATATATGAGAGTGAGTCATTTATTTTAAAAAAAAAGTAAGTTTTTTTTGTAGATTTCATTCTTATTTCTATAATTAAACATGATAAATCATGTTTGATTGAGCACGACACAAAGCTTAATATAGAATAACTTATATAAGAGTTTCAAAGCAATCATTTGGGTTCCATACTAAATGCGAACTCATTAATTGATAGCATTTTTTTTATCGGTAATACATGTATATATAATCCTTTTGCTTTAATAAAATTTTATTTCGTTATAATTGGATGCACTTACTATGTTATAACTCTTACACTTTTTTTAGACAAGTCACCCGTGATTTTATCATCTTTAAATCGAAGTCATATCATATTTCACCGGTTATAATAAGTCACATACATTAAATATTGACGAAATAAAAGTTCATAATATAGAAGTGCATAAAAGTCAATTAGTATAATGATTAAAAAACATAAAAGTTTATCGTATTTTATTGGTAATACATGTATATATAATCCTTTTGCTTTAATAAATTTTTTCTTTTTGTTATAAGTGGATGCACTTACTATGTTATAACCCTTGAACTTTTTTCTAGCCATGTCACCCATGATTTTATCATCTTTATCATCGAAGTCATATCATATTTCACCGGTTATAATAATTTACATGCGTTAAATATTGATGAAGTAAAGTTCATAGTATAGTAGAAGTACATAAAAGTCAATTAATATAATGATTAAAAAATGTAAAAGTTTATCGTATTTTAGTGTATTAAGTTAGCACTTTTAGTATAGAAACAACTAATGGTTTATAGCTTAGATAGTTAGAAGCGCTAAATAAGTTGTTTGGAAGAAGCTTTGTGTGTGTGTTTCTGAAAGAGCTTTCTCGTAAGATGATAAATTTAATAAACACCTCTAAATATTACTATAATCGTGTATTATGTGAGTTTAATATATGATATGTTTTTTACACAACGTAGACTTGTTTAATATGTTATTAGGTTATACTTTATTCATAAAACCTAATTTTTTTTTTCAAAATTAACCTCACTTTGATGTGGTGTGATCACTTCGTTTCAAAATCTCACAGTCAACAAACTTAGTAAAGCTAGAGTACTTTTTTATTTATCATTTCTTGGACATATATATGCTTTCTTATACGTGTGTTACAACGGGGTGTTATGGTAACCAACGTATAAAAGCTATCATTCAATCACACATTTTAAATAATGCGAAAAAGACATTATAGATTCCAATGACCCATTTGGCTCTAGTTTTATTTTTTATGTTACATCTAACGTAATCAATTAATACTATATATTACTTTTTACACTCGAATAAATGTTTTAATAGAAAAAAAGAGAACTCTCATTTGACTATTCTAGTTTATTTCATCTATGAAATTAGAATTAAACTTTTATAATTATAATGTTGAAAAAAGACATTTTTAGGTAAACATTATATTATTATATTACTTATACCGAAATATAGCTAAATATAAGAATGTCATTAACATATAATTATATGTATATCAAATATTGCATGTTAAAACTTTTAGGAGAAAAAAATATAATAATTAAAATTTAAATATTATATATAATATAAATAAAGAAAAACTCGTGAAAAGAATGTTTTTTTTTTAAGGAGGAAGGTTAAGGTTGATTTTAAAAAGTAACAAGTAAAAATAACGTATTTAAGGGGAAAGAGAAAAAAAGAAAAAAGGACATCACGTTTGAGGAGAAAAGAAAAAAAAACAAAATGGTGAGTGAAGCCTACATATATCGAAAACCTAACCAAACAATTTCTAACTCCTTAGACTTTCCACTCCCTCAAAACCAATTTTATTAAAATTTTATGACTAAATTTATATAACCATTTAATAGAAAGTAATTGTTCATAACTTCCCGATAAATCTTAGTATTAATAATGTTTAAAAGCAACCTTTGATGTAGAATATTGTTATCTCTATATCATTTTATCATTTGACACATTTACAGCAAAGAAATTTGAAGGAATGAGAGACAGTGTGAGAGGGTGAGGGCTTAGTGACGGAGGCAAGCTACACCATCTAGGCGTGGTGAGAAGGTGAGAGCTTAGTGACAGAGGCAAGTTACACCATCTAGGCATGGTGCTAATAACATGAAAGAGCGTGGCAAACTTTTTTCTTTTTTCTTTTCATTTTTTTACGGCAGAGGTAAGTGAGTCGTACAATTAATGTGATGTGGTAGCGGTAGTACGTAGTAAATTTAACATCATACATGATCATACATTCATTTTATTGTTAAGTTGTATACTTGTTTTAATAAAAAAAAGTAGTACACTATATCTACCTATAAAAATCCAAACATCACATATATTTTAATAAATATTTTAGAGCATTAAGTAAATGATGAGATTAAGAGATGGAGGGGACATGATGTATATAATGGTTCATCACCACTCCACAAAGGAGTGGATGAGACAATTGTGGTGGCCTCATAAGATTGGATGGGTCATGATAGTTGTTGATCATCAAAAAATAAAAATAAAAGCAGATTCACATTGAGATTGCGATTGTGATTGAGATATTTGAATTGATTGAAGAAAAGAGTTTTCACAACCAAAGAAGAAACCCTCGATACATAAAGTAGAATACATATATCCACAATAAGAAACCCTATAATGCCTACATAAGCATTAGTTTGGAAACCTACACTTACTTGTTGGACCCAACTTAACCACTACCATTTTCACATCTTAAAAAAGTTAACAATATTGTAGCACACTTGATTATATATATATATATATATATATATATATATATATATATATATATATATATATATATATATATATATATATATATATATATATATTAGTTTATTGACCCGTGCACGCACGGGTATTTCGGAAGTGTATTTAAGATATTAAAATTTTCAAATAAAAATAATACAATAAATGAAATATCACCGAAAACTTTTAATCTTATATATATATATATAGGTTCATTTGAGAACCTATTTTAGTTTGAGTTCCGCGATAATCAATTTTAGTCGTTGAATTGATAAGTGGAATTCACGGATATAGAGCATAGGGGATCAAGTGTGACAGGATGCATGTGATGAATTCATGGGTAGACAATGACATTGAAGGAGGGGAAATTGGACGACTCAGATTAATTCTCGCGGTTCTCACAATAAAAATAGTTCTCAAATAAACTTCTTCCTATATATATAATATATATAAATATTTGGTTATCATTTAAGTTCTATAACATTGGTCGAGACACTAACGATCACATCTTCGACTTTAATTAGTATAGTGGAAATTTATGAAGTTGTCTATAGGATTTTTATTGATTGATTAGGACACCACGCTATTATTTGCAACAAACTTAGGCAGTGTTTGGTATGCGTGATTAGCAAATGGAATGGAATAACTCATTCCACCGTAATGAAAAAAAAAATGTTTGTTTAGTATGCAGGAATGGAATGAACCATTCCGTAAGGAATGTGATTCCTTCCATTTCATTCCATGAAGGAGGGGTGATTTTTCCTCATTCCATCACAGAATGGAATGGAATATAAGAATTGGGTATGTTATATCTATTTTTTAAAATTAAAGTTATAACTATTTTTTAATGCAAGGACATTTTGGTCATTATTTTTTATTTTATTTCATTTCAATATCTATTCCTCTCTATCAAACTTAGAGAGCAAGGATTGAGAGAATAATACGGGTATGATGGGATAACCACTTGGGTGGTGAGTGAGTGTGGTATCACAGTTTCACACCATGGACTCATGGAGATTTAGTGAGAAAGAGGATGTGACAATGTGGCATTTACCATTTAGGGGTAGAGATGCGGTGTGTATGATGAGACAATTTAAACGTTTTTTATATTAATATTACTGGTCAAAAGGTTAACATATACCCATATAAACGTTCTCATTCATATATGCTCATGAATTGATCTTTTATATACTTGCATATATGCATGTCTTATAAAGATCCTATGAATAATTGGCTTTGACACTGGAGTGAAATTAAATTCGGTTTACATTTTTGCCATTGAATGGAAATGTATTTACAAAAAAGTTTAACTATGTGTATAGAATTGTGTTTAAATAAAAAAGATCTTTAGCTAAAAAATGTAAGAAAAAAGAAGAGTATGACACTTGACATTTTTAGTTAAAGGGTATTATGCGTAATGTACAAAAATTCTCTCGCCACTTGTTAGTTACCCATCCCACCCCACGTCCCCACCCTTCCATTTTCCTTACTTTCGGCGCAAACCCTAGAAGCATCCCGCCTCCCTTTTTAATTCCGGCGCACTCATCGGCGACCACCCCGTCTCCATTTTCAATAAAACCGTCGCCTTCACCTCCCCTGCAACATCCTTCCCAAGCGACGCTAACCTCCGCCACTGCCTCCCTCTCCTTTGTCGTCCGTCCATAATGCAATCGATGGTGCAGCCGCCAACCTCCACCACTGCCTCCGCCAAATCACTAAATTTCCACAAACATCTTATCACTGTCTGGCCCACTTTTTTTCATTCTTATTTTTACATACACACAAGTTGGTGGTGATGACCGTCATCCTCAGCACGAAGAGAAATGTGACCAAAATATAGCAAAGCAGTTGGAGTAATTTACGGACCTCACTTTGCTTCGTCATAAATTAAGTGATCACAAGCTTGTGATACCTCTACTCCTACTTTTATGCTAACCAGTTTCTTAATCAAATATAATGAAATATAACACATCTCTTATTTAATCATTTTGGTTTTAATATACAACAACAACAACAATACTCAATCCCGCTAAAAGCGGGGTATGGGAGATGTGAGATGTAGACAATCTTACCTCTACCCGTAGGTAGAGAGATTGCTTCCTGAAAAGACCTCCGACATCAAGGGACAGAAAACAATAAGAATAAAGAAGAAACAACGAGAACACTGAAAAAATAAAAATAAATAAAAACATAAAATAAAAAATATAATATTTTAGTTTATGTTTAGAAATTTTAAATTTTCACTACAAAATGACAGTTAAATATGAAAAATCACAAAAAACTAGATTACAAAACATT
This sequence comes from Pulicaria dysenterica, assembly GCA_947179395.2. Lineage (NCBI taxonomy): Eukaryota > Viridiplantae > Streptophyta > Magnoliopsida > Asterales > Asteraceae > Pulicaria > Pulicaria dysenterica. Next base: position 100,920,799 of record OX359288.1, on the reverse strand, counting down.
CATAAAACCACCACATAACAACTTGTATAGTTGTATGTTTGAATAGAGAGAATCGCAAAAATGGTCCTTCAATCTAAGCACAATCTGTGGGTGAGATCTTTTTAATATTTATCTTTTTACAATTTTGGTCCTTATACTTAAATACTTGTCATAATCAAATGTAAAAAAGTTAAATGGAGGTTTCCACTTTACTAAACATCGATCACCTCATTAACTGAAAAGTGGACGGCTTTTCAACTCTTTTTTAATTACAAACTTAAGACCAATCATTTATTTGTTATTTAATTACAAACTAACGAAATTATAAAGAAAAACATTAAAACAATCTTAATTTGTTAACTCTAGCTAATACAAGGATAACATATATTATTTTCATTACTAATTCTCGTGTCAGTATCATTAATTTGTCATTGACTTATATGCATCACTATTATCATTAATCGTTATGTGGGCACAAAATTTACCGTTTGAGAAAAAAACATTCCCTGGCCAAGGTGGCTCATTACCACCTTCATGTTACCTTACAACATGGTGTTTGACCCAAGTTGTGTCCATTAATCATTTTAATTTAAAGTTTTGCTTCTAGTTGTATTTTCTAAAAGTATATAGTAGAATATGTAAATATCATATGGGTATATAACCTTTGTAAATGCCCTAAATCAATAAGCATTTCAATTACTCAGATACCATGTTTCTTCTTGGTGCATTCTCTCATTACTAACTATTGGACTAAGCCCATAATCATTGTGTGATTTGCTTCAAAACATTGATACTTGATACAGTTGGGATCCTACACATGACTTCGACAAACCACTCATAGTGGGGGTGACGAGTGTTATGTCTCGTGATGGAGCAAATGAAGCCAATAACGAGCTCATTATAGAGCCATTATGGATGCTCAAAGCAGGGGCGGCGACAAGGGGGGTTGAAGGGTGCTAGGCCCCCTCCAATGAGCTCATAATTCTTAGTATTTTAGAAGTGTAAGTCTAACACATATTTGTTAAACCCCCTTTATTAGAGTTAATTAGTAGCCCAAATATAACTCAAAACATAAACGTCGAATAGAAGGCTCAAAGTGACTATTTTGATTTTTAAAAAAGCTTTCTCAGCAATAAAAATGTAACACCCCGAGCTTAGAAATGCTATTCATAAATTATTTTGATTTTATAAAATTTATATCTTGATTATAGATTGAATATAGTAGTAGAGGGACTAAAATTCACATAAATGAAAGAAGAAATTAAGTCTAGGAAATGAAAATGACAATAGACCATAATAGTATATTTATATACTCTCTTATTATGTCATTAGTCATTTTTAACATATCATTTGGAAGAACAGAGAGCCGGAGCAGAAGAATTAAGCAAGTTTACGGCTGATTAACACATTAATCTGCATAATTTCAAGTAATTACGGCTTCAATTGAGGTATATTAACTCAAGAACAGATTAGCTCTTTAATAAGCTTATCATAGTTTAGTTAGTGTATGAGATGAGTTTAGTGTGTCAATTGTTGAGATAATGCACAAAAACAACTATATAAGTTGTTACTATTGTTTGGATACACTATTAGGTGCATATGCATAGAATTTGAGACCAGCTAGGTCTAGCATAGTGCTTTTCATCAATGTACACAGACTGTGTACGAAGGTCCTGTAAATGAAAGGTTTTAGAAAAAAATTAGTTTAATTCAAGTTCTCAAATAGATTGAAATAATGAATAAGAGGTGATTATTGTAAATACCATGAATCGATAATATTTTTATTAAAAAACAATCTAAAATTGAATACCGAACTAAACATTATATTTTTAATGCATGAAATTTTGTTAAGAGTAATTGAGAGATTAGTAAAGTTATGAAAGTGATGATCATACTTAATCATATTTGTATCTCTAAAGCATCACCATGAAGAGATATGATGAGTATAATCATGTCTCATGTGTTCCAATGAATGAAATAAGCATCATAAGTGCAAGGAAAAATTGTATTGTTGTTATAGAATTAGAGAAGAAAAGGTAAGAAATGAAATGGAAATGGAAAAGGAAAATGGTCATTTCAAAGTGGGGAATGGGGATGATGAAAAAGAAAGAAGACAAAGATAATGGGCTTTGGGTTGGGTCCTGGGCCCTGCTATTCGCCAAACTTCCCTCATACTTGTTACTATTTACTCACCACGCGCCACCCCTCAAGATTCTTATATCAAATCAACTAGATTGTCGTGGCCCCCTTTGGACCATTTTACATAATAATAATAATAATAATAATAATAAATAAATAAATAATAATAATAATAATAATAATAATTAGGAGTGTATGTGGTTTGATCTGGGAGGTTATATTAAATTCAAAACTCGAATATAAAAAGTCATAATCGTTTGCTTATGGTTAAACAATATTTTGTTTTCTTAGTTAACAATTCGGTTTAATTTATAAGTTTTTTGACTTAGATCAAATCAGTTTAACATACAAGCATGGAGTAAAAGTGGAAAATAATTCATAATGTAGTCAACTGCTTTAATGCAACAAAACTACTTTATTATGGCGTCTTTGTATTTCGTGTGTTACAGTTAAGTATTAGACTGCATATGTTTTATATATATTATTATAACTTGTGCTAGGCCCATGTTGTATTGTTAGGGTTAAGCCCTTTGTAAACCTTTATATTCATTCATGTTTAATGATAATGAGCACTTATGGCAAATCCTAATCTCTACATGGTGCCGATATTTCCTTTTCTTTCTCGGTCCCTCCCTGACCCTAACAATGCAACATGCCCCAAACAACCACCATAATATATACAAAATGAGAAATTAAATATCCTTTTATTTTTTTGTTCCTACTCATCACAAGATGACATGTGTACTCCACTAATTCTATTTCCTCACCTCCTTCTATGATTTGACACATGTCTTGATCAAATGAGTAGGAGGATAAGTAGGAATAAAAATTAGGAGGATATATGATTTCTCATACAAAATATATATATATGTCTAATATAATGGTAGAAAAAAAGTTAAGCCGTCTTGCATTATTGATCATATCAATGTTGCTAATGAAAACTTAACAGGAGAATAAAGAAACATCATTGTACCTTGAGCTTTTTAATAATGAACAAAGCAGCAGTCGAGAAGGTCTAGGAAACAATTAGAGATCATAGTTTCGTATTCTCAATATCTCTTTGTATTAACAAATAATTGCAAGGATTATTAGGAACTCTAAACGAAGTTTAGTTGGGTCTTGTGCTATAAGCTATTGATTAATCAAATTCATTTCCAAAATTTGAAAAGAATTAAAGAAAAGGTGGTTCGATTTGGTTTTTATGGGGCTAGTTTTCAAGGCTAAATCAGAGACCGAACCAAATTTAGTGGTCCCAAATCCCAATTAAGGAGCCACTGACTTTTTGCGAAAGCCCAATCAAATAAAGCTAACAGGCCCACTTAACTACCCAGGTCTTTATCAAACCAAACCGGATCACTTTGGAACCAAAAATATTAGAAAACAGGTTAAACCAGAGGCAATAGTTTGAATAAAAAAAGGGTTTAGTTAATAAAAGTGTATCCAACTTTACATATTTTGCTATTGTATGTATTGAACTTTTAAACTTACCATTTGATGTACTGAACTTATAAAAAATTACCAAATAATGTATCTAACCTGCTATAGAATGTTTTCTGATGATGTGTCATAGGTTTTGATGACTTGGATGATAACATGGCAAGTGACATGTCATATTAATTTTAAAATAATTCAAAATAAAATTTAAATTTTTTTTATAATATTAAAAAAACAAAAACTCAATTTTGAAGGTACACAAGCAGATCTGCGATTTGGGTTCGTGTAGGCACCACCACCATGGCTTCCATCTTCATCTTCATCCGGCACCACCACCACCATCGATTGCTTCCACCGTCGAGTTTGCTTCCCATCGATTGCTTCTCAATCACCGTCGAGTTTGCTTCCTAACGATTGCTTCCCATCGGCCCGCGATTTCAGTTACGACTTAGGGTTATGTTGATTCTTCAAGTTCATCGAGGACCAACACCACCACCACCGTCGGTTACGACTTAGGGTTTGTTGCGATTTCAGATCTGCCATTTAGGGTTATGTTGATTCTTCAAATATGTTTCAGATCCGTCATTCGAGAGATGTTTCAGATCTTCAAGATATGTTTCAGATCTTGCACGAGATCTTCAAATCGGTACACCCATCATCGATCTCCCCTGTTTGAACGGCGGATCTCAACGAGATCTTCATCCTGTAAGTTTCTTGATTCTCGTTTAAGGGGTTACGATCCGGGTTCAGTTTTCTTAGGGTTTTCTTGATTCTCAACGAGATCTCCCCTGTTTAAGTTTCTTGATTCTTGTCTAAGTTAGGGTTCAGATTTGAGATGTTGTTCTTGATTCTCGTTAAGTTCTGATTTAGTCATCTGATCTTTGTTCTTGGTTTCTGGTTTCTGATTTTTGTTCTTTGATTCAAAGCAACAAATTATGGTTTCTCGTCTCTGATCTTTGTTATTGGTTTCTGATTTTTGTTCTGATTTAGTCATCTGAGTTAGGGTTCTTGTTATTGGTTTTGGTTTGATTTCTGAGTTTAGGGTTCTATGTTCATATTCATGTTCTTCATATTTTTCTTCAAGAAATAAGAATTACTGATGTGGCATTGTATTTAATGACATGGCAATAAGAAACAAAATAAAAATAAGTGAATTACCTGCTACCTGATCTTTAGATAAAAAAGAAACAAAAAATTTAAAATTTAAAAGTTCAATACATTAAATGGTAAGTTTGAAAGTTCAGTACATACAATAGCAAAAGGTGTATAGTTGAATACACTTTTATAAACTAAACCCTAAAAAAAATATTAAACTTCACCTTAGTTTTGAAAAATAAAAATAAATTTTCATCTGAAAAATTAAGTCTTTTACATGCTTTTTGCAAAAGAGAATGATTAATGTGTGTAAAGTACATCTCTAGAATTAAGGATAGTTGTTTGGATGAATCGAGATAAAGATAAATCCAACTGGATTTTGGTTTTTTCGCAGAGTGAGGGAGGGGGAATTGAGATGCATCAAGTCATTTAGAGATGCGTAATTTAAAAATTGATAAATATTAAATATTAATAAAAGATATTAAATAGTTATAAAATTCGAAAGAAATGAGAATATTAAAAGACGACGTCAACATCCAAAACCTGCAGTGGAAGAATCGATATGAGCTAGAAAGTAAACATGATGGTAGAAATGTGGTATCATGATACGACGAGACGCGATTGTATTTCTTGTACAAATAATCGATCATTATTATTACAATTAGAGACCATAAGGTTAAGTCTTTATTGGTTATAATTAAACTAATCATAAAATATATTTTAAAATGATAAGGCTAAGAATTTGGTTAAAATTGATATTTAAAATGTTATAAATGATAATACTTGTTACTTATAGTGACCAAATACGATATTTCAAAGTTTAGGAACATATATAAAATTCTTTTTAATAACTTTTATTATAATTAAAAGCAAATTGATCCAATTTTGACCAAGAAAGTCAAGATTATATATTTAATTTTTTTCCAAAATCATTAGCTATAATACTTTAATAAGTTATAAATTTTATTCATGTTAGTAAACGAGTGCTGTTTTATGCAATTTGTTGCTTATCTGATCGGATTAGATTACCTTTTGTAATATATGAGAAAAGTTCATTCGAGAACTGTTGTTAGCGCGAAAACCGCGAGAACAAATCTGAGCCGTTCAATTCCCCCCACTTCAATGTCATTGCCCACCCATGAATTTTTCACATGCACCTTGTCACACTTTATCCCTCCACGCTCTTCATCCATGATCTTCCCATATCCAAGGAACGACTGAGATTGGTTCTCGCGCTAACAACGGTTCTCGAATGAACCCTCCTCTGTAATATATATATTAAAAATGTGTTCATTAACTCACTCTCTTTAAAATATTCATCTCTGGTCGTCTACATTTTAATAATCTTATTTGAACACTCATAAATTGAAATTAAACGTTAAGCATCCCAGTCCTAGTTAGTACTTAATTTCGATATAAGTTTTTCATAGTATGATATGGTTCATTAAAGTAAACAATAATAATACTAAGTAGTTATATTGGATGTAATGTGAAAAATAAATCTTTTTACCGGATGATGCATTACAGTTCCAAATATTTAAATTTCATCCCATTTATTTTAGATATTTACGTATGAGTTTTTGTTTTATATTTTATTTAGCCTAAAATCCGCAACAATGACCGGATATAGCCGCTACACATTAACCCTCTCCATTGAAACTAAAAGATGATGATATAGATCACGGATCGAATCTTTGTCTATCACCAAAAAAATCTCAAAAAATTACGAAAAATGATCTCAAAAACTCCTGAATAGTTGGCTAATACATCATGTGGTTCAAGCATAAACTGATTTAGATTTATACTTTTTACATTACTACTAATATAATAATTTAATATTATAAATTATCGAGTAAAATGAAGTAATATAAAAAAAATCAAAAACTATTCTAACTTCTTCATTAATAACATAGATATTAATCCTTGAAAGTTGAAAGTACACTTTTTTGAAAAATATTATATGGCGATAATATTTATATAAAAATATAGATAAAATAAAACTATTATAAATATATATTTATATATACATTGAATATTATATATTAAAAATTATGAAAGATAAACAAATAACATTTAAACTAATTGTTATATATATATATATATATATATATATATATATATATATATATATGTGTGTGTGTGTGTGTTACGGTCAATAACTCAATATTAGGCAGCCTCACATATGTTGCCAAGTATCATGCTGGTGAAATATTAGATGGAAAACATGAAAGAGCATAGGATAATTCCCCACTTGTGAACAGTAAATTTATATTTTATATATAAAAGACATACAAATTTTTTAAAAATAAATATAAATTGAGTCTTAATAAACAATCACAATTTTTAATTTCAAATTTATTCCATTCTCAAAATAATTTTGGAAAGATAAAAAATTATGGATAAGTAATTTGAATTCAATTTTAAATATATGAGGAGGGTTTTGGATGAAAATCGTGAGAGGGTTTTAAGAAAATGTGAGGGGGTTTTATAAAAAGTGTATACTAATGTAATTAGTTATAAGTTTTTTATAAATTATGTTTAGTAACTTGTGATATATTTTGTTTAGAGAAAAAATAATTATATATTTACGACCGTCTCATTTTTATCTACGTTTTGGTATAAATTTTATTGTAATATGACACTTTTTTGAAATTGGTATATTTTCATCCCAAAGGTGATATTTCATTTACTAAAAGATTTTTATTTGAAAATCTTAATATCTCAAATAAACTTTCGAAATACCCGTGCGTGCACGGGTCAATAAACTAGTTGTGAATGAAAACGACATCAAAAGTATGTAAAACGACACCGACTACTTGAGTAATGTATATATGTATAATGTAGGCTAATTAACTAACAAAAGATTTTAAGGGTATAATAATGAAAAAGGGTTATGATGTTATCGTTATATTTTCAGAATTTTTTCATCAATCATCTCGCTTTATTTCTTCAAATGATGCTTATGTTATGAATGAGTTGTTTCCTCAAATGTTTTTTTAGATGAATTAGTTTGTAATACTTAAATATCTTTAAAAAAACATTTATTTAAATCATTTAGTAGATACATCATGCATCTAACTGTTTTCATGGTTATTTATATAAAAACATATACCAATCTAATTAAATTAGAAAGTTTAAATTGGATTATAAAGAAATTATATAAAAAATTTGATGATGATACTATATACAAAAATTCTAATTTTTAGTAGGTTAACCTCTTTTAATATATATTATATCATGTAAAACAAAGATAAAAAGGTAAATTATTATTCGGTTTCTTTGGATTTTTGGGTTCTTACTATAAGTAAAACCAATTTAAAATTGACTTCTGGTCTTCAAAAAGCTAAAACCCAATTACCCAAACCATATAGACAAGCCAATTGTGAAGTTTGGCAAAGATTGGTTTTCGTTTCATTCATTAGTTAATATATATACACAGGAGAAAGAAATCCATATTCTTTAGGATATATAACTAAGTCAATATCTATCTCCTCGTTGTTTGTTTGTAAAGCTTATCACAGCCTTAAATCACTGTGGATTTCTTCAATCTTATTCCGACTACTCATATTTACTTACACTAAGAATAGAGTACAACTTAATATTTTGGTTTATGTCGATGACTTGGTTATTTCAGGCAATCATTCCTGTGCTTTACGAGTATTCAAAGCTTATTTGAGCGATTGTTATGAAAGATTTAGGTCCTCTCAAGTATTTCTTTGGCATTGAAGTAGCTCGCAGCTCTTCCGGGTTATTTATATGTCAACGAAAATACTCTTGATGTTATTACCGAGACTGGTCTTCTCGGGGCAAAACCGGCGTCCTTTCCTATTGAGCAGAATCACAAACTTGGACTTGCATCAGGTCAAAATTCTGTGATCTTGAATGTTATTGTTGCCTAGTCCGTCGTCTTGTATACTTATCCGTTACTAGACCCAACTTGGCGTACTCTATTCATGTTTTGTCTCAATTTATGCAAGAACCAAAACAAAATCATTGGGAAGCAGCTTTATGAGACGTCCGATACTAAAAGGTACTCCAGGTCATGGAACTTTGTTGCGTGCCGATAGTGATTTATCGTTGCAAGGGTGGTGTGATTCCGATTGGGCTGCGTGTCCCATCACTCGTCGTTCATTAACAAGACTTGTTTTCTTGGGCCAGTCTCTGGTTTCTTGGAAGACAAAGAAACAACATACGGTTTCAAGGTCATCTGCCTAAGCAGAATATCGATCCATGGTCGCCATAACTTGTGAGCTTAAGTGGCTGAAAGGCTTGTTACTTAGCTTTGGAGTTCATCATCCCAAAGCTATTCCATTACTTTATGATAGTCAATCGGCTATACATATCGCTCACAATCCCGTTTCAACATGAATGTACGAAGAATATCGAGGTTAATTGTCACTTTGTTCGTGATGCTATTGATGATGGTTTGATTGATCTCTCCTTTGTTTCTACAAAGTCACAGTTGGCAGATATTTTCACAATAGCTTTAGACAAAAAGCAGTTTGATCTTCTACTTAGCAAGTTGGGCATCTTAAATCCCCATGCTCCAACTTGAGAGAAAATGTTAAGATATACGTGGATATATACGAGCATATATATAGGAGATAGGTATTGATTTAGTTATATACCTTAACACCAATTCAGTTTGAGAAAATAGTGAATCCCTTGCTAAAGGAACGAGGAACAATGCATAACAAAGTGATTGAAATATGAAACACATGCAAAAGGAACGAGGAAGTGACTAGTGAGAACGAGAAAATAGGTAAACCCAATGTTTTAAAACCCAGATTTTTAGTTGACCCGGTATAACAAACAGGCCACCATAAAAAAGTTTTAAAAAGGCCAAAAAATCAAGTCAATAAAGGGTTGCAAGTGCCGGTTCAACCAGAAACTCGGTCAGTTCGATATGGGTAAAAAAGGACATCAACCCAGTTATTGTTGAACCACTCTTTCGACCGGTTCAACCCATGTTTTAAAAAATTGGGTAAACCAAATGTCAAAAATCGAAAAGATTGGACATGGACAATCTTTTAGAAATACATATCATCCATCACTCTGTAAAAACAACCTCAACTGGAGGCTGGTTTATTATTAAACAACCTAAAACGGTTCAGACAGGACAACTGTTCCACATCAACTTACCATCTTCACTATGTTCATACAAAATTCAACTCTCCCTGAACCCCAGTAAATACAGCATGTACCACTGCTTATGCATCAAGGACAACACTGCCCAAGACAACCACAAAGACACCCAAACAATGTCAGTAAACACATGCTAGAGTTCAGTATGTTGTAAAACAGTTCAGTATGTTGTAAAACAGTTCACACCAAACAATGTCAGTAAACACATGATGAAGCAAAAACAATAAGATCTTGGGTGGGAAAAAAACTGGCCAAAGAACAAATTGTTCACAACAGATAACATGAATCGGAAACCGTACCATTTGACATAAAACAGCAGTCAGAATGTTGATCGTGTGGTTATGGTTTGATGATTTCGGCATATCCTCAAGCAAAGCAGGATGTTGTATAACTGAAGATGTGAGAGATTATTATTTATATGTAGAGTTTGGTCCATCATGAATTTGTCTAAACTTTTGAAAATTGCAAGAAGCCTTGAGCTGCCCAGAAACCGTGATGTTGAAATACTGGGTTTTATCAACTTGAGATGGATGGCATTTGATTGAACTATGGTCCATCCTATAAAGGTGAAGAAAAGCTAAACTGCACACCAGTTTTGGCTCGATCGTGTTCATGTTGTCTCAGTATGTAGCAATAGTTCACCTAAACAATATCAGCAAACCAAGTTGTGGAGTTATACTTGTGTTAAAAGTAACATACTCTCTTCAAAGAATACATGCACAAACATCTACATCTATTCATCAATATATATAACTAAAACACGATATTAGACTGAGACGTGTCATCTCCTTACGATGACACCTCATCACTTTTTTTATTTTTGAAGATAATTAATATATTTATTTTATTATATCTATATTCTATATAATATAAATTAAAACACGATTCTTTAAATTATGTATAATATATACTATTATATATTTGTGCAATTTGTGTGCACAAAAATTTCAAATTATGTATCGAATTTATAAATTTAGTGCTTAACCTATGAAAGAATGAATGAAGAAACACGCATTCAAACCCTTTTGATTTAATATTACAAATCTAGCTTTCTTTTGTTTTTATTGTTTTTTATTATAAAATTAATCAAAAATAGTAATATGATATTATTAGATAGTTACATTGCTTGGTCGATCTCTTCAATAAGATCAGAACAAGCATAATATTAAAAATTTTAGTAGATAGAATTCATTTAAATTCAAATACAATGTATATATAGATAATAAATTGCATATAATTTTCATATCTAATCCTTCAAATTTGGTCATTTATCAAAATGTTAAACAAGGAAAGTATCTACATTTCAACTTAAAGAGTTTACATATACATATAGTTATATCTTATTTTTTATTACTATAAAATTAAAACGCAATGCACATAAAATTAAAAATAACTACCTACAACCATGCAAAGCATGGACAATATACTTATATAATATATCTTCAGTCATGAATAATATCAAATGCAATATACATAAAATTAACAAATAACTATCTACAAACCTGCAAGACACGTGCAATAATTTAGTATATACTATTCTAGAACTTTATGATCTGGTTCAAGTAAAAACTTTCAGGGCTTATCAGATATCCGAACTTCTGAAGTATCGGCAATAACGACAAAGTCAGTTCAAAATGATGATGATGTGGACTCAAAGGGTTACCATAACTTTATTTATAATGATGATAATAGTCTAGTTTTTAATTCAGGCTCTTTCGCAAAAAGGAAAGATGGAGATTCAAATATGGCTACAAATGTTAGGTCTCTTTCTCTAGAAGTTGGAGTTGTTTTCCTACCCAGTACCCACAGGTAGAAGTATGACTATCAACATCTACCTCCCTCATCCCCTGCATTAGCATGATTGGGTGTTATTGTTGTTGTCTCTCTCTTTATATATATATATATCTCCCTCTATGTCTCTCACATACACACGCACATTTTCAGGTGTGCCTATATGTGGGTAGGACTGTAGGAGGCAAGTATGCCTTTTAAAGATAGATTGATTGGTTTGTAGCAGGACCACAATCAGATGATATGATATAGCCATTGTATTCAATAGATAATTATTCTCCATAGATAAGAATAAAAAAATACACCTTTGTGCAGAGACTATTGGCACACTCGAAACAGATGAGCTACAAAATGAAGTTTTCAGTTAAGGTATTGAGCGTACAAACTCCCAGGTAATGTCTACATGTGTCACTAGCACCCTTAGTTTCTAACGCCCCTGGTTTAAAGCGCTTGTTGGTAACTTGATATGGCTTTCCACTTGCCCTTAAAAATAAAAACTGCTTATCAAAAGAAGATATCTAATTCATGACCTTTCAAGAAATGATGCAGGATTGAAGTCCACAACTTACCCCAATTATAAATTTATAATGTCTTATTTCCCAAAAACGGGCGAGTCAGCCTGTCAAAACAGGCAGCTACTTGGTACGTGTCGAAATAGGCTGAGACAGGTCAGAATGATAAAAAACACTACATTTCCAAATTATTAATTGTTGCATATGATAAATATAAAAACTATATTGCTTCAACAATAATCTATATTTTTGTATTAGGAGGCCTTATGCAATCAAAATACAAGTTGAGGGACTTCCCAGCAGTTCTACCCAGTTAACCCATTCCTTTTGAACTTTTTTTTTCTTTTGTTAATTTAAAACTTTACCCTGAACATAATCTTAGACAACCCATTTGATAGTGAACAGAAAGAGATTACCACCCTACCTATACATTTAATGATGTATAATATATCTGAATGAATTATCTGTATAGGTACTTTGGCATGAGAGAAAACTAACCTCCATGCGAAACAATTTAGTAGGTACAATAAGCCCAAACCCTGCAGAGCTGCGGAAGGACTCCCGGTACTTGAGGAAAGAAAAATCTCGAAATGAATTCTCGCTTAATTTAGTAAGACTCCCAGCACAAGCAAACGCATGTGCATGAATATTAGAATCTCTCAACACCTTCAACGGGAGATCAAAAGAAAGATCCGCGAAGGCAGTAACTGCAAGGTCTCCACCAATAAAATCCCTTTCTGAAGTATCAGAAATTGTATCTTCAGAGTTTGGCTTGATTTCCCTTTTGGGCTCACTTGGACCCAACCCTCTAGTCTTAAAGCCCAGTAATGATGTGGGCCCTCCCAATGTGCAAACAGGAGAGGAGTTCCCACCCAAGAAGAACCGATCAGGTAAAGATGTAGGTCTATTTAAGAATTCACTTCCCCATGGAAAAAGAACACCACCAGCAACTCCAATGTTTAGTGCAGCATGAGCAAATCCCAAGGGTAAAGCATAACGAAGGTCAAATTCCTGTAAAGAATAAATAAGATATATGTTCGTTACAAAGATAGTTAACTTCGTTTAACAAAGACAAAAAAAATATCAGAACACGTGTTCATTAGATAACACGGAAAAAGTTGCATAACAAGCATTGAAGGTGCAACTTCAACCCCTTTACTTATGAATTATTTGATTCGGTTATGTTTTTTCTCTAATAGGTCTAAAGTTTGTACTTTTTTTAAATAAAAGTAACTTGAAAGGAAATTAGTCAAGTGGGTCAAAAGTCATCCATGTGTCTTTTTAGTGCATATAACCTTCTCACCTTTTATTCAAACAATTACACACTACTGAAATCGTATAATTTTTCAGATCATATTTGACACAACTATATAATAATGCTACCGAACTTAACTCTTGTGCGTGAAATCTAAAGACAGCCACTTAACTTTAAACAAATAACAAATACAGACTTCACAAAATGCTACAATTGAGTGTAGACTCGAGGATAACAAAATGAAATTTTTGTGAGTAAAAAGTAATAGAAAATTTGCAATATGAGGACCACATACCTGGCGGATAAAACGCAAGCTTCGATAATCAGGAAAAATGCCACCAATTTGAGAAGCAGAGACAAAAGCAAACCCACTAGTCGGTCTAAGAGGTGAGTTCCTCCTATCAATCTTGAATGTGTACTTTAAATGTGATAATAAACCATGTCCAAGCTGCCTCCTTATTGACTTAGAAGCCAATTGTGAGGGGTCGGTCAAAGTGCGCCAAGAGAGATTATATGCCAAGTCATGGTTCTTGGTTGATAGTAGACCAAGAGACAAGCCCAGTGCTTGCTCTTTGTAAGATGAGAACTTGAGCCAATCTTGAGAAAGCAGGGATACACGAGCCATAATGGGAGTAAATAATCTCATGAATCTTGGCAAAGATACACCAGCACTAACTTCCGATGTTTGGTCCCACCCATAAGATAAAGAACCATCCCACAAATCTCCATACCCGAATAAGTTTTTAAGCTTCAGCGATCCCTCAAGTGACCAAGATCTAGCCTACATAATCAATTTAAAATATATATTTATATGACATATGCAATGCGTCTCCTACCTCAAGATACATACATACATACATACACAGAGAGAGAGAGAAGCAAACATCATATAAAATCGATCAGTAAAAGAACATTTAAGGCTGTATGCCCTGAGAGCAACGAACTACCCATATTAAGTAGAAGGTGCATTGTGCTGAATTCAACAATTTATATGATTGATGCAACAAAGGTAACCTTTTATTGCATGATTTATACATGCTTTATTTCGTGAACCTTATTCTTCATTTAGGACACTTGCCTAGCAGGAGGTTTTGAAGACAACTTTGGAAGCCCTTCCATACAATCTCTAACATTTGCACATATATAAACTGAAGAAATATGTTGAATTGTCTAAGCCACACCAATTATGATCAAAACTGTAAACTACTGGGGCTCAACCTGTTTCGGGATTGAGTTTATGTAAATATATATAAATATATTTTTTTTGCCTTGTTTGTGTTAAGAAAAAAAACAAAATCAGGACAAGTGTCAAAATCAATGGAGGGGGTGAGGAAAGAGAACTAGTGGATTTCATACATCATATTTTAGTAAGTAGGAGGATATAGCAGGAAGAAATAGAATTTTTCTATAGTTTTACTTCTGATTGTTAAAAATGTCTCTCCCTCCCCCCCCCCTCCATCTCTCTCTCTCTCTCTCTCTCTCTCTCTCTCTCTCTCCCTCACACACACACACAAGTCAAGTCATGAACTGAAAATTTCAGATTGAGTCATAAGACGACAACTATGGATATTAGTAATAATACACTTATAAAGTTTATTTAATGTATGAAATATATTCGAGCTAGGCAACTGATTAAGGTTCTAGCACTTGATGACCTATCCCCTAGGCAAGGTTTTAAAATATATTCAAAAATCAATATTAATTACGTGAATATATGAATGTTAAACATTTATACAATTCGACATCTAAGTGATTCAAAATATTCATCAATGCTCCACAAGTAGTCAATTTTGTACGAGGCCAGAAAATTTCAATTTTGGAACCCCAGAGTTTGTTTTTCTTCCAACTTATCATTCTATAGAACTAGAATAATACCTAAATATTTCTGAATCGGATTGTATCAGTTTCTTTTCAGGCCAACCATTATTGTACCATTTGGTTTATTAATTAGACAAATAGAGGAAACTCGATTAATCACTGTTAGGCGACTTTAATATCATAAAAGATTTAATTCAGTGACTAGTCACTGATTCAAGCTAGAAGGCCACTAAACACCTGAATGGGGACTTCTAGGACCCTACTTAGTTTGCCTAATAAAACATGGGTAGCAAATATATGGATAAGGAACCTGAAGGCAGAGGCTATGCCAAATGATGAAATATAGCAGATCAAAGAGCATGATCATCACACAACAACATGATACTAGCAACACAAGTCATTAACAAGCAACTTGTAATTCCTCAAAGGAACTTCTAATCATTGGCTGAGTTTTTATTTTTTTTATCACCTTTTTTTCATAATGAAGTCGATGGTAAATCATGAAATGGAGAATATAACAAACCCAAAGCACATTGATAACTTGGTCAACTGAAAAGCATAGTATACAATTATGCATAACTGTATAATTAACAATTTTTAATTTCAATCATCTGCCAAACTGCTGAACTATTGACGTTATGCAGATAAAGATCCCTCCTTTAAGAAACAAGATACTTGGCCTGCATGAACACATACATTCTCCCATTCAAGAGTCATATAAGATTCATCAAATACATTGTTTAACCAACCATCGTTGCTTTTACAGGAAAATTGCCCTAAAAATCAAGTTTTTAATTTTTTATTTTTATAAATAGATTAAATAATGAATATAGTGCTTAAGTAGATACGTGTACTGAAACTTAAAGAAGATAATAATACTTAAAATTGCTCCACTCTATATTCACACCATATATTATCAGGGTCATAATCTCATTACCTATGCATCAACCAACAGATCATAAGTGGGAACAGGAATTTGATCTATGTACAGGCACAGCATCAAGCAGCCCCCGAACATGTTTTTGCAATCATCATAACCAACACCCAAAATCTGTGACTCAATCCCATGTGACATACCACTATGCAATCCATCATATCAATTCAAAGGATAGGTATTTAAACAGCTTTCTTTGACTTTGTTAAATCTATGAAGCTTTGGGCGTCACTACTTAAAACTTGGTCCTATGAATTTATCTTGAAATGCAAACTTTCTTTGCAATGCCTAGAATTATCAGTATTTCGTCGTCTAGAAGTATATATATTTGTCATATCCTGCAGAATTGACTCAATACAGATAAAGTATGTACTTAACAAAACATATTAATATTTGAACAAAAACTAAAGAACTAATATATCTCTCCAAACAGAGACGGTCTAAGTCTAATTCATTACTACCTCCCCTACCCAGCGCACCTGTTGGATAGGATATTCTTGTTGTAAGTCTAATACATTCACATGGATAATCAAAATTAGCATTATAATCGCCAGATGAGATAAACTGAGAATTAGAGTAGAAACCTAGATAGCAATTTGAGCACACTGATCATTAACCAAACGATCAAAATGTAACTCCAATCACCTCAGTATAATTTAATCAAGAGTCAAAGATAATCAAGAGCTACCTCCGGCTTGGTAAAAATGCCAATATCACCAGTGAGAGGGTTTTTGGACTCAACAACTTCAACAATAACATTAGAAGTCCCCGGCAATTCAGGCGGCCCCGAATCAAGCGTGATGTTTACGGAATCAAAGATATCGAGCTTCTGAAGCCTGGCATTCGCTATCGTCGCCGCCTGAAGCAGCTCTTGGACTGATGTGGCGGTCTTTAGGGCTTCGATTTCAGCCTCGATTAACGACTCTTTAGTCTTCTTGTTACCTTTGATTAGCACATCATGGACTCTCAACGGAACTCTCTCCGACGAAATCCGATGGAAAATTCCTTCCATTCTTGCCCTTTCTGCTCTCATTCTCGATTCTGGTGTTACTGGTGGTTCTTCTTCATCATCTTCATCTTCATCAAAATCATCTTCTTCGTCTTCCTCGTCTGTATTAGATGATTCTTCCAGCTCTTCATCTACTTCTGAAATTGGATTGTCATCTTTCACCATTTTCGATTTTGCTGTATGTTCTGTTCTTTGTTCGATGGCAGCACAACCCGCGAGCGATTAAAGGCACAGCGATCAATCGATGTGCTTGACTGCGTGTGCGTGCTCCTTCGGTTTTCGTTCGCTTAGGGCTGGGCTGGGCTGGGCTGGGCTAAGTGAAAACACTATATTTGGCTGGGCTACAGCCCAGTATCTTCAGTTTGCACGCAAAGTCCAAATGTAGTAATGTACAGAGGTGAACAAGTTTAGGCTCACTCAACCACTCAAACGACTGGCCTCCGAGCTCAAAGAAACTATAAGATCGAGATATAGGGAAGCCGTGTGTCTATGAAAAGCTGAATCAATATGTAGGTGTCCTTGGAATAGATTTTTTGGTTTTCAAAGCTTACGAATTTGTCTAAAGATTTTCTTCAAGTTTGTGTGGGGGCAGTCGACTATATCTATTATTGGTGTTATTATGGCTAGTCGAAGCAATAATGTTGTGAATCAGACCCTTGCAGCCCATGCAGCACGTGAAGGTCCAGGCCCAAGTGAGAATGGTCCAGCAAACAGGCCCAAAAGATCTCGGAATATTCCGGTTCGTTATCGTGATTAAAGTGGAGTAGAGTCAGTCAAATTAGTTTAGAAAGGTTGTCCATGTTTATGTCCATGTTTCAGGGTAGTGGGTAGTTATTTCTTTTGATTTCCTTATTTTATGTAATCATTTTCAGTATGGACGGTATGTGAACGTCATTTCAAATTTCTACTCTTCTTCTCTAAATTTTCTGTGGAGATCGCCCATCTCGAACCGGGTACATCATTGGTGCTTTCATTGAGAGACCATGCCGCCTCGCCGGGAAACACCCACGCTGGAAGAGACGTTGGCCGCTGTTGCTGATCAAATGGCCCAACTTCTGACTGCTACGAACAACACCTCGAACCGTATCGACGCCCTTACCACCGCCATCTCCAATCAATCCGACAACATCGCCACCCAGTTAGCCAAACAAACCGAGCAGATCGCCAAACAAACTGAAACTACTGCCAACTTGGTCACCGCCCTCTTTAAACCATTGAATGAAGGCGGAGCACCACCACCACCACCACCCCCACCACCACCACCACCCAACAACCAAAACCCAGGCCTTAAAACACCTAAGATCACCTTACCGATGTTCGATGGAACTAACCCACTTGACTGGATTTTTCAAGCAGAACAGTATTTCCGGTTCTATACAATTGCAGAAAATCAGCGGGTTTCCTTAGCTGCCTTCCATCTTCAAGGAGACGCTCTAAGTTGGTATAAGTACATGCACACCAACTGCTATTTAACGGACTGGTCTTCCTTTGTTCGTGACCTCGAGCTCCGATTTGGTCCCTCCACCTTTGAGAATCACCGAGCAACCCTCTTTAAACTCAAACAGGTCGGAACTGTGGCCGAGTACCAAACTGAGTTCGAAAGTATTTGTAACCGGGTCGAAGGTATACCTCGAGAAGCCTTACTTGATTGCTTTATTTCAGGTCTAAAGATGGAAATCCAACGAGAGATCGTTATACACCATCCTACAACTCTCCATGAGGCCTATGGGTTGGCTAAACTTATTGAGGACAAGTTGGCTGCAGGGAGGGTGAAGCCTTCCTCTACCCCACGAACCTTTAACTACACTTCCTACACTACCAAACCAATTTCCCGTACCGACGTACCACTACTACCCGCACCCCCCAAGCCTAATAACCCCTTAAACAACCCAAGTAAACACCCTACCACAATTCCCCTACGTCGACTCACCTCAGCTGAAGCCCAGGCTCGACGAGCTCAAGGGTTATGCTTCAAGTGCCCCGAAAAATTCCACCCTGGACACCGTTGTAACCCACCTCAATTTCTAATCTTGGAGACAGATGAACTAGTAGACGAAACCCAGCCACATGAACTCCGTGACACGCTCGAAACCGTGGAAGAACCATCAGGTGGTGCAGATGACACTCACTTCCTTGCCCTTTCCCCAGCAGCTATACATGGCACAACATCTCCACGGTCCTTAAGGGTCACTGGACGTATTAAGGAACAGCCCGTGACGGTTCTCATCGATTCCGGTAGCACACACAATATTATACGCACTCAAATTGCAGCCCACCTTCGATTGGCCACGAATACGGAACCCACGTTTCCGGTTATGGTGGGTAATGGAAACTTCTTGCAGTGTACTGGGCAATGCCTTGGAGTTAACTTGACACTTGGTGAAGCAACCTTTTCGCTCCAACCCTATCTGCTACCCATTGAAGGCGCCGACCTAGTGTTGGGCATGGCTTGGCTTGGCTCTTTGGGACCCATTATGGCTGACTTCGCTATCCCAGAAATCACCTTCAACCACCACGATAAACAGATTACACTTCGTGGAGAACCGGTTTCATCTACCATAACCACTGCTACTCTATCACACATGATACACCTGGGAAACATCTCGGAATATTTTGCAGTGATCTTCGACCCCCTTCCAACCCCCCCACAGCCTGCCACCACCATGGACGCTGATGTCCAGGCTCTTTTACAGCAGTACCAACATGTGTTTGCCAACCCATCCGGTCTCCCTCCCAGCCGCAACCACGACCACTATATTCCACTGCTGCCCGATGCACCACCAGTTAATGTAAAACCATATCGGTATCCTCACTTCCAGAAGACGGTGATGACTGATCTTATACGTGACATGCTGAAAGACGGGATTATTAGACCCAGCACCAGCCCTTACTCTTCGCCGGTTATACTAGTAAAAAAAAAAGACGGTACTTGGAGATTTTGTGTGGACTACAGGGCCTTAAATGCAATCACCATTCGAGACCGGTTCCCTATTCCTACAGTGGATGAACTGATTGATGAGCTCCATGGTTCCCGCTATTTTTCCAAGATTGATCTTAGGGCCGGCTATTTCAGCAAGAAGATGAGTCCTCGAATGGCCAATTCATCAGCCTATGTCCGGGAACTGTATGCCATCACTGAAGCTGTCCGTAAGTGGCGTCACTATTTGTTAGGACGGAGATTTCAAATATTTACCGATCAACAAAGTTTGAGACACCTTTTAACACAATCAATTCAAACGCCGGAGCAACACCGTTGGGTAACCAAATTAATTGGTTATGACTTTGAGGTACTATATAAACCAGGTAAGGACAACCGGGTCGCGGACGCCCTCAGCCGTATCGAACATGTTTTTATGGGGCTGTCCATACCTACATTCCCTTGGCTGCAGGACATCCGTTCTTTCTATACAACCACTATAGAGGGTAAACAAGCAGTCAACCAAAATGTTCATCAACCGGGTTTTAAGGTCCACGGCGACCTTCTTTTTTATCATGACCGCCTGGTCGTACCTCCCCTCTCTGATCTCAGGCGACGGATAATTGCAGAATATCATAACACCCCAACCGGCGGTCACTCAGGGGTACAAGCCACCCTTCGCCGGCTGACATCATCCTTCTTCTGGCCAAGTATGCGCTCCTCTATAGCTGCTTATATCAAGTCTTGCCCAACATGCCAGCAGGTTAAATATTCATCTCAACGTCCTTATGGGTTGCTGCAGCCCCTTCCTATTCCCAACCAAATATGGGAAGATATTGCAATGGATTTTATAGTGCATCTTCCGATATCTCACGGGAAGACCACAATATGGGTTATTGTCGATCGTCTTACTAAATTCGGCCACTTTATCGCCTTGGGAACTCATTATACAGCAGCTACTCTTGCTCATGAATTCCTCACGTCGATCTATCGACTTCACGGAATTCCAAGATCGATCATTTCTGATCGCGACCCGTTATTCTTGAGTAACTTTTGGAGGGAATTGTTCAAACAGCTCGGTACTACACTGGCTCATTCTAGCGCCTATCACCCACAAACGGACGGGCAATCGGAGGTTCTCAATCGGTGCTTAGAAACATACCTCCACTGCTTCGCTAGTGATGAGCCCAAGTCTTGGAGTCGTTATCTTCACTTGGCTGAATTCTGGTACAATACCTCTCATCATACAGCGATTGGTATGACCCCTTTCCAGGCAGTCTATGGTCGTCCACCCCCTGCTATCACCGACTATGTAGCCGGTTCCTCCTCTATGGCCTCCATCGATGGTCTCCTTTCACACCATTCTCAGGTCCTTGCTACTTTAAAGATGAATTTATTCCGCGCTCGCCAAAGAATGACGCAACAAGCAGATAAACACCGGCAAGAAAAGACCTTTTCAGTGGGGGATTGGGTGTATGTAAAGCTCCGGGTTTATCGACAACAATCTGTCCAGTACCGTGCATCACATAAACTGTCCAAGAGATACTTTGGGCCATTTCAGGTTGTCCAACGCATCGGGGAGGTGGCCTACAAACTTGCACTTCCTTCTGAAAGTCGGATCCACCCGGTCTTCCACGTGTCCTTGTTGCGGCCTTGTTTTGGAGACCCGTCTACTCAGTTGGCACCTATACCCAGGGCAATTTACGATGACCATCCAGTTCTGCAACCGGAACAAGTCTTGCTTACACGTTCTAGTTCTGATGGCGAGGTTGAGATGCTCGTCAAATGGGTTGGCACCACCGATGACGAGGCAACTTGGGAAAAATTGACTGACTTGCAGAAGAATTATCCTGAAATCCAGTCCGACCTTGCGGACAAGGTCTTAGTCGAAGAGGAAGGTAATGTTGTGAATCAGACCCTTGCAGCCCATGCAGCACGTGAAGGTCCAGGCCCAAGTGAGAATGGTCCAGCAAACAGGCCCAAAAGATCTCGGAATATTCCGGTTCGTTATCGTGATTAAAGTGGAGTAGAGTCAGTCAAATTAGTTTAGAAAGGTTGTCCATGTTTATGTCCATGTTTCAGGGTAGTGGGTAGTTATTTCTTTTGATTTCCTTATTTTATGTAATCATTTTCAGTATGGACGGTATGTGAACGTCATTTCAAATTTCTACTCTTCTTCTCTAAATTTTCTGTGGAGATCGCCCATCTCGAACCGGGTACATCAAATAATGATTATAGTTTTTTTATCACTAATTAGACATAGATCAAGCTTTTAAATGAGAGTACATTTTACTTATGGGCAAGCTTGTTTTAATTGAGAATGCGGGTAAAAATACAACTTCGTGAAAATACTGAGAAATAAAATTACAACAGATGGTAGAATATTATCTATAGGAAATACTTATTGATGTATAAGGGTTATGGTAAAAGACAGTAGGAGAACCTTATTGACTTGTGATAATGAATACAGTGACTAATGGAAGGAGAGTGCGCGATGTGAAAGATACATCAAAACTCATTCTTAATTCGTAAGGATCCTGATTATTTGAATTCACTTCTTCAATATGTTTTTAGAATTGTGAAGGTGATCATTATAATATAAAAAATAAATATATGCAAACTTACATTCCAGCCAAATAAACGATCGCTAAAGTTCTATAGATTTGTTATTTGTAAGCCTTAACCATAAGGTCCACAACATTAACTACCAGATGTGTATATGCCGCACATACAAAACAAAGAATTATAGAAAAAAAAGGAATTATGCACAAAGACAATAAGACTTTCCGTTGTACTACACCCACTCCTTTAGCGGGTGTGGGTTTTCCATCAGGTAACAAAAAAAAATACTAAAACACCTATTATCTCCCTTCCCCTTTTCTTCTTAGGCTGCTCGTTGTACATAACTCGAAACCATCGGGTAGCTTTGGGTTCAATTGGGACACCAAAACTTGAGTTTGGGTAGCCAAATCGAGTAGCAGCTTCGGGTCCTGGAACTCGATAGAGAAACTCGCCTCCCCCCCCCCCCCCCTCACAACCAATCACACTTCAACACATATTTTGTTATTTTAATATATTAATAAAAAAATAGAGAGAGTTTTAAGGTAAGGTAAAACTTGATATTGGGTAAAGAAGAAAGGTAAGAGAGAAAGAATGACGTGGCGCTGATATGGTTGCAGGTAAGATATAACGTGTAGCCTTATTGTGTTCCGCAACCTGAGGCTACCTCACCTCCACCCTCTTTCCTTTTACTCTTTGTCTCTAACTCTCTATATCTCTCTCCTCTTCTCTCTCTCTCTCTCCCTCCTTCCCTCTTTCTCGCTCTGAATATAAACATTAACATAAAACAAAAGTTGAGTGGACGATTGAGAAGGTTAAAATTTTGGTCATAGAAAAGGAAGTGGGGAGAGAGTGATACGACGCTGAGAGGGAAAAGAAAGGGAATGGAAAAGTATAACCGATGGTTTACTTCAATTGAGATAGCATCCCATGAGGCCTTTATTCAACACTATCAATCGACCAAATCTACCAGCGGTAGTAAAGATCCAAGTAGTAAAGGAAAGACGATAGACAAATGTAAATGGCAAAT
Source organism: Pulicaria dysenterica (assembly GCA_947179395.2). NCBI lineage: Eukaryota > Viridiplantae > Streptophyta > Magnoliopsida > Asterales > Asteraceae > Pulicaria > Pulicaria dysenterica. Next base: position 100,897,182 of record OX359288.1, on the reverse strand, counting down.
TTTAGTACATCATTTGTATAAACGATAATGCAAAATAATGAAGAGGTTGGTTTGAGGAAATATATTTTCCCCTTTTCTTTTTAGATTAGTTGCTAAATATGAAGCATAATGACATGACCAGAGTAGTAAGAAGTTCATATTAGCTAACATTCCTTACCAAACTAATCCAACAACATTTAAAACAGAAAGAAAAATATTAAAAAGGAATCAAAGGCTAAGAACCAGGATTATGGTTTAACCTCATGACAGTGAAAAACTAGTTCAAGTATTTTAGTAATTGGATATGGATGAATCCATAATGAGTGTCCACCCCAAGAGCCAAATGTATGAATTTAAACTCCTGATTCAAAGTTGGATCCCACATCAATAAAAAAAAACCCACCAGTTAATATTATTGCTTACACTTGTAGCCTACTAGTTCTCAATTAGAATATCTAAGGCCTGATATGATATTAGATATTTGTATTCATATGTGCAGGGGCGTATAATTTTGGTAGGAACATGTACAAACTTAGGTCAACAGTCGAATAGATATCGCATCATGTGAAAAGCGAGTATTATAATCACTGAGGTAAATAGATAGAAATGTAACCAACCTATATCGTTGCATATACATATGTTTCTCATAAACTAGTATAAATCTATAATGTTTTGTAGCTTTAGTGGAAGTAACAACCAACTGTTTACTATATATAACGACATAAAATACTGAATGGATCGTATGGCTCACTCTACCTTTTACATCTTTATACCTCTAGAAATTAGAATATTTCCATAAGGTTGCTTCTGTTCTACCTTTATAAAATCACGAGACGCCAAAACTGCAGATTCCGTGATCTTTATATTAGCAATCAGAAATAATTAAAAATGTATAATTGCCGAGAGTATGTTAATAGAGAAAGATACCACAAGTCTGATAAAACAGACACGCAGCCTTTTTTCTGTCTAATCCAAATGCAAGCTGGTTAAGTGATTCAGTTTGAGCACATCCGGGTGTATCAAAATATGTCTTCAATTGGCTGTAGATATCAGGTTCAATAACTTCTAATTTAAGCAATAGTTTCCATAAACTATATAGGATAAAGTGATTACAGAATCCAGAACAAAGAATACATAATGAACTATATAGATCGCCTACAAAGTTGGATTTCCCTAGTTTGTAAAGAAACAAAAATTAAAATTAAATTAACGAAAATAGTCTTACATGCGGATAGAATCAGTTAACTGATCCATTGGTTGATCAGGTAGCGGGACCTTTTGGGTTTGTGTTGGTCCGGTTTCCACAAGCAGACCTGAAGAAAGAAAACATAAAGGACTGGGTGTAGAACTCTTGAAATATTCATGAAGATAGTTTAAAGGTGGAAATATGAACAGGTTGGTAATGAGTCATAACGTGTAACCTTGGGTTTGGATAGAAACATATTGGTTGACGTGAAGCACTTTTTGCCCAAAATTTGTAGCTTTTTATAAATATATGATTAGTGTGCCGATTGTAATTACCAAAACTATATTATGACAGTAATAATCAGTTATTTTAAGAATTATGAGGCTTTAGGCATTAAAATACACTTCAAACGACTTTAATTCATTGAGTTTTTTAGTTTATTTTTTCAAAATTAAACCCATTGTATAGATAACATAACCCAAATTGAATCATTCACTAATAAACGGCTTAAAATCTCCACATTTAGAAGACACAATAGAAAATAAACAGAAAGCAAAACAGGTAATGCACCATTCTCAGGTTCCGAGTCGTTTTCAGATAGCTGAGCTAATTTGATATTCGGATCAGTGTGACCCCATGAATGCTCCTCTGCCAACGGTTCAAGGCTACCCCCACTTCGTATAGACGATGAGACTTGCCTCTTCTTGTTGGGCCTGAACAATTTGGATAAAAATATCATGTGGGACGATACTTATTAACCATGCTGCTTATATATCTAGTTCAGTATTTCATTAACCTTCCAGAATTGACATTTGGGCCATGTGATACAAACTTGTGTCCAGAATCTGAGCTTGCTTTGGATCTAACTTCATCACCTGTTACTTAAAATAAGAGAACAAAAAGGCTTAAAAACCATATTATATATATACATACATATACATATATATACTCGCAATTATTGTAGGTGAGGAATTGATAAAACCATGACTTATTGCTATGCTGAAAAGGTCCATACCAGAATTTGCAGGTGTAACTATCAACTCAGCATTAGGTACACTTACTCCATTGTCCGTATCGACATGTTGCCTAAACTTTTCTAAGGATACCTCCAACGATCCAGAACCAACTCCACTTTGGTGATCCTCAAAAGGCTAAAAAACATAAGTACAATTATGAGGAATTCCTTACTGTGTGCAAACACTTATAATGATTTGTCTTACAAATTCTGTTGGGTCATTATAATTATTCATATCTGGTGGTGGTGGTGGTGGTGGTGATGATGAAGATGGCGCTGGTGCATTCGGTGGCGAGGCTTCTCCTGAATGCAGTAAATAACATTATTATAAAAGCTACGAAGTATGAGATATGTGATATTGTTGGAGAACAGACCTGAAGGAGAGTCATGCAAGGGTTGAGTCATTTTCATCCATTGTTGTAACAGAGGAATAGGGTAATAGATATCCATGCTTTCATTTAACAAGCCACAAACTAAAGAAACTGGTGGTAGATCCATCAATTTAGCAATCTTTAGTGAAACCATGCTGCCCATATGCTGAAAAAAAATGAACATGTTATGTAGGTTATGCAGAGGTATGTTACACTTTCTATTTTATATAGCATGTTCCCTGGGGGAGTTCAGCTGTGCTCTAATCCCCCTCACCATGCAAGATGCTTAGCCAAGCTAGGAGGATTGAACCTGGTCTCCTTTGAGATTTTACAGACCACCTACCCATAGGCCATCTAGAGATGGTTTGGTATGTTGTACTTAGTTTTTTTTTTAAACAAACATACATGCATAATATTAGTTAGTAACTTACTTTTCTCTTTCTTCCTCGTCTTGAGACAATATCAGAAGTTTCTTGAAGCCAAGATTGGTACATTTGACCAGGAATTATAGTTTGTTCTTGATCCATTAAAGGAGCTCTAGGTCTTTTTCCTCTTCTTCTGCATGGTTTTCGCATCTGTGGGCTATGTTGGGCCTACAATATTATTTTTCTTTCCTTTAAAACTGATTCATATATTTAAAAAATCTATTGTGGAAGTGAATTACCGAATAATTACCTTGTCCTCATCAGATTGATGACTGATATGCTCTCCTGGATGCTGCTCATGTATCTCATCAGCTACGAGAACCTAAAGATCAGTATATCTGTGTACATGTAGTTCAAAACTGCAAATTCAGATGATATCGGATGCTTACGGTTTTGAGGCATATCTTGTGGAGGTGGAGAGGGGACAAGAGTATTTGTTAGGTCATTTTGGTTATCTGAAGGAAACTTATGTTGTGTATCTTCATCCCCTTCAATATCATCACCTTCAATTTCAAACCTGTCATACAGATTGCCATTAAGTTTTTTTATGGAAAAAGTCATTACTTAAGTTATTTCCCCATTAAGCATTAACAATAAGGTTAGTTATTATGGCCAACCACTTTTGATTATAACTCAATTTGTAAAACCCGTTATAGCAAGGAAAGAGAGTTGGTATCATATTAAAGACAAGGAACAGCATTCAAATCAGTTTCTAACAATACACTGATACAGTAATGTTTCCCTGTGATAATATAAAATATCTTACAAGCAAAAGTAGTAATAACAACACCTTTAGAAAGTTTGCATATCATCATTTCATCATTACTAATAATGTACCTCTCAAACTGATTAAAGTGACCTGCATCAGCCTGGTGTGAAACAAATCGATCACTTATCGTGATATTTTCTATATCAGCTGGTAAGAAAAGAAAATAAACAAAAAGACAAAACATCAGGGAATGCTTAACAGATCTGGAAATTTGTGCCCACGCATAAGATTTATCTACAAAGAAGTTTAGATTAAGTTAGAGAACCTTGATGATGATTATGAGGTAGATCAGCATCCCCCTGGTTATGGCTGATAAAGGAATCATCTATGTTGTCAAGATTCTGCACAAAAGAAAAGGCGGATATACTATCATTACCATAAAAAACAGAACATTAAAGCAGATTGTCGTTCTTATCCTTTTGTTGCACAAATTTACCATTTCAGTATAAGCACTTTTGTGTATCCCAAGTAGTGTGTCTGAGTTAGAAAACTGAAGAAGTTGCTCAAACTCTCCTAGGTCTGAAGGTTGGTTATCAGGGAGTGTAACATCTTCATATCTACCATAAGGTAACAATGAAAACAATAGCTTAGAGTTAGATAAAGCAAGAAGTCAAAGCCCACGAATTCCACAAACAAACCTTTTTCAATATGCATCAATAACAAGTGGTGTGAAAAACTGCAAAGCATTTGTAGAAAGTGTAATAATGACCCTTACAGAATGAAACTGCAGTATACTTTAATATACAGATTTTGACATATATAACCTGATAAAATAGGGTTAGTTATGTCACCAGGGCTCTTCTGATAGTATCCATTCTAAAGCTGCCAATATAGCAAGATTTATCCACGGTTTTTTATAGGCGTGTTCCTCTAAAAACCGTGGATAGACAGATACATTTAGGCTCAGCCATACTTGTTCAAATTGAAACTATGAGATAGACAGATACAAACACTCTACCTAATTAGGATTTGATTAGCATATTTATAATGATAAAACAACGGAATAAATCAACATATAGAATTCAATTTCAAGACTTACTTTGCTTGAGACTTGCCCTTCGGAAGTATGGTAGGATCTCGAATAGCTTTAACCTTCCATGCTTCATTGATTTCCACCTAAAGACGCTCGTTCAATCAACTTTCACTCGATAAATAGAAAACTAACTGGAAAATAGAGAAAGGGTTTTGAGAGTGCACCAGAAGACGAGTCACATCCTCTGTAAACAACAAAAAATTGAAGTTAGAGACAACGTAATCGGGTTTCGAAGCAAAGCATAACACAAACAACTAACGAAACAATTGGCCGAGCATCACCGTAGAGAAGTTTTACTTTCCGCTCGTATACGATGACGACTCCACCTGAGAATCGACGATTGCGATTTCAGAAAAATCAATGTCAATCACAATTCAATCGATGAAACAGATTGATACGAATTAACCACTTTACCCATGAGTATTCCAGATAGTCTGAGAGCCATTGGAACCGAAGGATTCAAAATTTCTTCACTGCAATTTTAATCGTCGAAGTAAGGTCGTTAGATAAAGCGAATGGGAAACCGAATAAGCGCAATGAAATAAACAAATCATTAAATTCATGTTAAATCTAAACCATATGTTGATGATGTTAAGCTTGTTGAGATTCCTCCGATTGATTTTCGCATGCAGTGTTGCCGCCCTCCTTATTAACATAAGTGCATATAAACAAATCAAAAACCACATCAATATATATACAGCGTTATGAATTCAATTAGTATCTGCAAATGCGTAAAATTCGAGAGCATATTCACTAGATCATCACGACCAAAATCATATCCCTGTACTTACGCAATTGTTCAGTACCACGACAATTAAAAGATGTTTCAAAACACTAATTGATAAACTAAAATACTTGCAGTAAAGCTTCCGTTAATCAAGGACACACAATCACAAAAAAAGGAGACATAATCTATGATAAGTAGAGAGGAATAAACGATATTTACGTACCAAATTTGTCCGAGAGGAGCTTTGCGAGCTAGTAGCTGGTGAGAGTAGAACATTTTCTCTGCAAGTGAATTTGGAGCAAAGGTGTGTTAATGGCGCTCTTGTATATGTGTGTCTGTGTGTGGAAATCACAACAAAGTGCGTGGGATTCGCAGTAACAGATTTGAGGCGGGAGGGGGGAGGCACGTGGGAGGAATGTGGTTATTGACCTATTTCCTTCATATCACACTTTCATATCATGCAAAATATGAACTTGCTCTTCTTTGAGGTATGCTTAAAGTGATTGTACGTTGTGCATTAAGACTACCCAACCGTTTACTCTATTAATTTCATATTCGTAGTCACTCTTTTTAGAATATAATTAACATTACATTACTTTACGTTTGTAAAATAGTTTTTACAATTGTAGACGTTATCCATTTCAAAAACATTATTGTATTTTTAAATTGTTTCTTTTCAACTTTAATTTTTTTTATGTGTTATATAATATACTAGAGTAAATGTTCGTGCGATACACGGGTTGGTTTAAAAGATAATAAATATTAAACATTAATAAAAACGTATTAAATAATAATAAAATGCAAATTAAATGGAAATTTTAAAAACATTATGACGTACGACATCAACACTCTAACCAGTGGTGGAAACATTGACGCGAGCGGAAGGGCAAAATTGACGGCAGAAAATGGTAGCATGATACAAAGAGATGTGATTATATTTCTTATATAAATCATCAATCATTATTTTTACAATTAAGGGTAATAAAGTTAAACGTTATTGGTTATGGTTAAAATGATTATAAAATATTTTAGAATGATAAAACTAAGAATTTGGTTAAATATGATATTTTGAAATATTATAAAGGGTAAATATGATATTTGTAAATTAAGGTATGTAAATAAGATTTTATATGATTTAATAAGGGGATATATGAAATTATTTCTAATAAATGTGACTCTAAAAAGTCAAAATTGATTTTTTGATTTTAAATAAATGATTGGTCAAGTTAAATTTTTCTTAAATATATGGTTAAGATCATTTAATAATTTATATTAAATTAGTCTTTTATATATATTAGGAGATTTTATATGAAATATATGAATAAATGTATTTTTCTTGAGTATTCATTCTATAACATAAAGAAAATGTAACACCCTAAAAATGGGCCTAGTAGTGTGGGGTTGTACCTTGTGTTTTAATAGTTGTACTTTGATTATAATTAAGTACATTAGTTGTTAATTGGAGTTTATGGCAGATAAAATGTGGTTATGTGAAAAGTGTTATAAGTGGACTAAGTGGGTAGATTATTAAACGGTTTTAGATAATGGTTCCAAAAATATCTCCGTTAGTTGAAATGGATAAACCTAAGTTGAGTTATAAGTTGAATAGGAGAACTAAATACCCGAGAGGGGGTATTAGACCTTATGTCGGCCTAAGCCTCTCTTTTGTTCCCCTGGAAGCTTCATTAACACACACAAAACATATACGTGCGTACGTGACTTTACACACACAAGCTCTTGAGGATTTTTGAAGAGAGATCAATATAGGAAGTGTATAGCAATTGATACAAGGTTGAAATCGGTTCTTGCAGCTGGTGATTGTCTCCTACAAGTAAGCTTTCTTGCTTAAACCTAGTTCTTGAAGTTACATGAAGGAGGTGACCCATTTAAGGGTTTAAATTGAGTTCTAAGGGTTAAATTATGTGTCAAATATGTTTGTAAGCTTCAATGGATGTCTAGTATGGTGTATAAATGATTAAAGTCGAGTTTTTGATTGATTAAAGGGGTTAAAACCCGAAAAACAGTAGTTGTCGCGAAACAGGGGCGAAGAACACTGTAACGAGGGTCCTTGCGGTCGCATGGCATGGTGCTTGCGATCGCAAGGGGGTGTTGTGGTCCATGCGACCGTAAGCAAAGGTGCTTGCGACCGCAAGTGTGTTTGTGATTTCCGCGCCGCGGAAATTTATGGGGGTCGCGCCGCGTAAATTGGGGTGTTGATCGCAAATGTTAGCCTTTTGACCGTAAGTCTTGTGTTTAAGCTTTGCGATCGCATGGTAGGTCCAAGCGATCGTATGGGCATGTTTTGTGGGGATTACCGCCTATGGGCGAAGGAAATGAGGTTTACGAGCGCAGGTACATAACTTGCGATCGTAAACACCCTAAGAACCATTCTTACGATCGTATGGTGAGTCCCTTGCGATCGTAAGCTTCGACGTGTTAGGGGGGGGCCTTGCGACCGCATGGTTACTGCTTGCGATCGCAAGCAGGGGTCCAGTGTGACAGTTTGTGCAAAATTGTGATTTAAGTTGTGTTAGTTGTCATTAGTTAGTAATTAAGTGTGAACCTATTGTGTTAGGTGCTCGAGAGAAGCCGGAAGGCGCTGATCGTTGTGTTAACTTATTGTGAGCTTAAGGTGAGTACCGGTTTCCCATAAAGATCAGTAAGTATGACTAACTGTAGTTACGGCTATGTGTTGTCTGTGTTGTTTTACATGTCTAAGATGTGATATGCTAGAGGCGATATTATATGAACTAGCGTGCCGTGAGGTAAGTTGCATGTGAATTGTTAGATGTGAATCGATGTGATGTAATATGTGTTGTTTATGAAATGCTAGCATGTTATTGAAAATGATAGAGATTATCTGGAAAATGTGGTTACGGGTTAATGTGGTTATTAGTCAAACGTGTTTGTGTGTGAATTGCGGTAAATGTGGAAATTGTGGTAAATGTGGAAATTGTGGTAAGTGTGGAAATTGTGGTAAGTGTGGGAATTGCGATAAGTGTGGGAATTGTGGTAAGTTGAGGACTGAGGTTCTTGGCGTGAGTTCTGAGGGTCTTGGCTTATGGCTAGGATCCATGTGGCTCTTTAACGTGTCGGGTGGACTGCTATTCGCTCCCCCACCCGTACGGTTAGTTGTGGCTGATTCCCCAGTTTGGGTCGTTGAGCTGGGCTGGCTCCCCCGCGAGACATGACCCTGCTGACTTGTCGGTGCACCACTATGTGGTAGACTAGCTTGTGTGCCGTATCTGAAATGTGAAACCATGTTTATTGATATTTATGTGAAATCTGTACTCACTAGCTAGTGTAGCTAACCGGTGAATGAATTTCCCTTTTTACAGATTGGTGACAATGGGCCTGGTGAGCTGGGAATACTCGTGGGTATTTTGTATATATCATTTGGGAACGCTTGTGGTTAATTTTCATGTTTCGGTGGTCGGTGTCTAGTTGGTAACACTGGTAGTCTTGGGACTTAATGTATTTTGATATGTTTCTCATCAAGTCCGGTATCAATACTCATATTTTGTAATCAGTGGTTTAATTCCGCTGTGATCTTTTGATTAATCTTGCTTAAAAAGTTTAAATTGGCGCTAATTTTAAGCTTGTGAAACCGGGTGTTACAGAAAAGTATTTAAGATCAAAATCAAAAAGTAAAAACTTTAAAAAGTAAAAAATTGACAATATTTTTAAAACGGTTTAGATATTACTTTCTAATTAACTACATTTTATAACATAATAATTAAATACTATTCTTTAAAATATGATTTTAAACATCGTTTTAAATATGAAATTCTGAATGTATTAAATAAAAAAAGAACATTTCATCCGGCATAAAGAAAAAAATTGCTTTTATGCACCATGTACAAATGAAATGGATCAGTTTATAAGACTATCAATTACTATTTTTTAAATTTTTATCTTTTTTATCATATTAACGTTATATCAATTTCTCTTTCATCCTTTTTCTCAACTTTCTAACATTATTATATTCATCTTTATAATTCTTTACATCTATCCGACTATCCCTAACTTTTAACTATATAGAGAGGGAACAGATAAAAAAATGGGGTGAAGATGAAAATAGAGACTCGGGTTCCATAAGTCAACAGTAAGAAACAAAGAGCGGGTAAGGATAGAGAGCATGACGTATCCACTCAACTCAAAATTTCCGATTATCAAAAGCTGCCCTTTATGGTAGATACTATAAATTAGTGTTAACAAATACGTATTTAAAAAATTAAGAAATGTATTTATGAACTTCTTTCTAAAAGTTTGATTCAAAGTAAAGTCAAAATTATATCCCTTTTTAATTAAGAAAATTCAAAATTAGATTTTAATTTTTACTAAAATGTATGATCAAAATTGTACTTAAAATTAACTTGTCAAATGAAATGCTAAACTCGTATAATACATTTAGTTCAAAATAGTTTTTTATTTATAGAATAATATAAGACCTTTATTATCCAACACACACCTATCCTGCTAAATCTACTGCCATATCAGCATCCACATCATTTTCATCTACAACACTCTCTAACTCACAAACCCTCACATCCAACCTTATTCAACCATATATCTTTTATGCTTTTCTTTTTTATTATTTTCATATATTTTACTTTTAGTTTAGAGGAAAGAAGGCAAAAGAAAAATAAAAGAAAGGGAATCATCAGGCTTCTCCAACCCGCCGGCTAGCCAACCAGAACCAACCCTAAAGGGGGCGATGGTATTTTCGTGGGATTAGAGAACCAACCAGCTCGGATAAATAGTATGCGGACGGTTCTAAGTGTGCACAAGCATAGAGTAAGGATAGTGATGCCTCTAATCATATGTACGTACTTAATTTTCTAGCTAGCCGACATGGGTGTAACTAATTAAGCAGTACGTATAGATATAAGAGTATGGAGTGTATCCATACTTAGGAATCTTATGTTTCGTGTCACATCAACGTCATATTAGCATAACTCACTTTATACTAAAACATTAATATTACCATGGTTCACAAACTTCAAACTTTTTCTATTTAAAAAATACTCTTTTTCATCTCTTCTCTTTTCTCTACCGACTTCTATAACGTGTGCCCTAAGCAAGTGGTGCACATCAAAGACGAATGAACTTTGAACTTTCCCAATCAACTCTTTTATAACAATTATATAGACTTTTTATAATCCTTTCACTTAACTACTTAATCATCAAACATTTGAGTCCGCCTTAGGTCTTTTTGCTGTTTAATCCTGCATTTTTGTTCATCATCATTACTGCTATTGTATCTCTTGAGCACTACTCCAATACTCACGTTAAGACTTAAGAACAGGACTTAAATATACGAAGATCAAGGAAATGATCCATCCTCTTAATAACATTTAGAGTTAATTACATTTTTGGTCCATGTGGTTTACACAAAATTGCACATTTAGTCCTTAGGCTTCATTAATTACGGATTTAGTCCTTGTGGATTACCATTTGTTTCAATCTTGGTCCTTGACACACTTGAAAAGACAAAAGTGCCCTTACCCTTTCTTTTAATTATTTTTTAAATTTTAAAATCATTTCCTTTTATTAATAAATAATCAATTTGTATTAATTAGATACTTTTATACCCTTTTTAATTATTTTTCTTTAAATAATATTTAATTAAAAAAACAAAAACAAATACCCCACTACATCATTACTCTCTCTCTATCTCTCTCGATCCCCTTTTTATCTTCTTTCCGGCAACAATCTTCCGGCTACCCCCTCCGACAAAAACCGTCCATCCACCATGAACCAGAGCCAACAAACAAAACATGATCATCGAACCACCAAAGAAAAGCAGAACCGTCTACCAAAACCATCTGCTATTCCTAATCCATGGCTTTTGTTCATTCACGTTTCATTTCTCGATTTTTGTTCTTGAGTCCGGAGCTGTTTTAGCATGGGGTAGGGAATCGAAAGGAAGAGAGAGGGGGCGGTGGGCACATAATCGGGTGGCGGTGCAAAGGAGGCAGAGAGAGAGATGTGGAGCAGTGAATGGGGAAGAAACGCGAATCTCACAGTGGCAGAGAGAGAAATCACCACCGTCTTCGAGGTCCCCACCGCCACTGTATGCGAAGAACACCATCAATGGCGGCAACGGTGGTTCAGATCTATGGCGAGAGCAGAGAGAGAGACGAGAAAACCCTAGATCTGTTCTTCACCATGGTGTTCCCCATCGTCATCTCCAAAGATGTGTTCCCCAAATCTGAGAAAACCCTAGATATGTTGTTCACCATGGTGAAGAGAGAGTCGAGAGCAGAGAGAGAGACGACTTCAGATCGGTGACTTCATATCGGTGGCTTCAGAGAGAGAGAGGGGTGCGATCAGATCTGTGCTCCAAATCGCCATCAGATCTGTGGTGGCTGATTTCAGACGACGGTGATAGTGGTTGATTTGGTTGGTTCAGGCGACGGTGGTGGCTAATTTCAACCGACGGTGGTGGCAGAAGTGCACCGGCGGAGATGCGGTGGTGCATGGAGGTGGGTCTAGAGAGAGAGATGGCTGGGGAAGATAAAGGGGGATGGGGTTGGGAGGTTTAGTTAATTGTTTATGTTATGTTTTTTTCTTTTTCTTTTTTTATAAAAACATTATTATTATTTAATTATATATTATTAATATTTTAAATGAATAAAACTTTAAAATAAAAGAACAAATTAAAGACAGAAGGGTAGTATAGTCTTTTTTAGTGTATTTGGACCAAGATTGAAACAAATGGTAATCCACAAGGACTAAATCCGTAATTAATGAAGCCTAAGGACCAAATGTGCAATTTCGTGTAAATCACAGGGACCAAAAATGTAATTAACTCTAACATTTAAGTGAAATACTGTTATTATAAGAGTTAATTACAAATTTGGTCCTTTTAGAATAGGGCATATTGCATGTTTGGTCCTTTAAGGAATTTTGTTGCATAAATAGTCTTTTAAATAAGAATTTGTCACATAATTGGTCCTTTACTCAAACGGCAGTTAAATTTGACTAACGGTCAAAGGGTAATTTGGTCTTTTTACATGTAAAGGACCAATTTTGTAATTAAAATAGTTAAGTTAATATTTTTTTATCATTTTTAATTATTAATTTATTGGTTTATAATTATTAATGACTTTTAGAGTTAATTACATAATTAATGATCTCTCTCTCTTCAAAAACACAACAACACACACACTCTCGCCTGAAACATGGGTTTGATGTTATCCGACCACAAAAACGTGGGTTTCTGCCGACAACCACCATCAAGTTTGATCCCGACAACCACCTCCGTTCCCTTCGCGGTCTCTGTCGTGTCAACACCAGCACCGACCACCGCACAGCCCACCACCATCGTCTCTCTGTCTGTCTCCCTTTCTCCCTTCAAATTAGGGTTTTCTGCGATTTGAAATTAGGGTTTTCTCCTGCAACGGTGGTGGGGGGTTTTTACGGTTTTAATGCTTCTGATTTGGTGCTTCCGATTTTGGTTTTGATGCTTCTGATTTGGTGCTTCTGATTTGGGTTTTAATGCTTCCAAATCTGGGTTTTTTGTCTCTCTTTCTCTTTCTCCCTTTAAATGGTGCTTCCGATTTGGGTTTTGATGGTGGTTCTTGTAACGGTGGTGGGGGGTTATTAGACGAAGGTTGTTCAAGAGTTAGAGAATAATGGTTGGTGAGGACGGTGGTGGTGCTGGTGATAGAATATCCTGGTGGTAGAGAGTGGTGGTTGAGGACGGTGGTGACGGTGGCGGGTCACGGTGCTAGTAGAGTGGTGGCGGTGTTGGTGGTTAACGACGAGGTTGGCGGTGATGTGGTGGTGGTGACGGATGGTGGCCGGCGGCGGTGCATAGTGGTGGAGTTTGTGAGGTGGGAGAGTGAGAGAGATGGAGAGTTGAAGAGTGTGTGTGAGAGTGTTTGTAAGTGAGAGAAAGAAAAGTAATTAAATATAAAAACCCTAAAGATGTGTTTGGTTACAAGTATAACAAAGGAAAAGACAAAAATACCCCTAGACTAACGGTGATATTTAACTGCGTTTGGCTAAAGGACCAATAGTGTGACTAATTCTCATTTAAAGGACTATTTATGCAACAAAATTCCTTAAAGGACCAAACATGCAATAAACCCTATTCTAAAAGGACCAAATTTGTAATTAAGAAAATGTCTGTCCAATAGTGACGAAGTTGTTGGTACAGCCGTACAGCAACGAAGCTTCCTACCATCTTTCGTCTCAATACTCTCCTATAAACGGCTTCCCTTTCTTATTGGAATATTTGCACAAAGAGCTAGCTAGTAACTAGAAACCATGAACGTAGCCATGCTTAAGCTCATCGTCCTCCCTCTCTTCTTCGCCATCACAGTCCAATCTTCCCCCAAACCATCATTACCAGTACCACCACCGCATCTCATCAATTTAATCACACAAAATGTTACTAACGAGACGACACCTCAACAGTTCTTCGAAGTCACACTCCCACTTCTTACCGACGACGTTACTCCGGCGTGCTCAGTCGTCCTACTCAACCACAGCTTTACAAACACCACCGAAGGTCTCTCCTTCAGCGTCGACTACACGCCGCCTCCGTCAACATGTGAATGGTCCAACGCCGTCCTTGAGTTCCGAGCTGAGTGTAATGGCGAGCAGCACGACGGTGTCGCCGGTGTTTGGATTGAAGGAGTCGAGCTGTTGAGGACGAGTATGGCTCAGCCGACGGAAGATGGAATCTTCTGGAAAGTTCGGAAGGATGTGACCAGGTATTCTTCGATTATTTCTGACGACAATCACACACTCACCGTCATGCTCGATCACCGTGGGAACGACGACTTTACCGGGGAGCTTAACGTTGACATCTCCTGTCTCTTTTATGGTCAAAACGCCGATGGATATCCCATATCTTTTCCTCCGGGAGAATCTATATCGCAAGCTCACTCGCTGAATAGAAAATTGATTTCTGTTGAGAATAATGGAAGTAATGATAAATTAGGGCTTGATAGAGCGATAAAATCGTTATATCCATACGACAGGCCATCGGATTTAATTATTCCCATATCTGGAGCTCCTGACGAGGGATTTTGGTTTAAAATGAATGGTGAATCTGATGTGCGAACGACAGATGTTTCAATTTCTCAAAAAACTTACAGAGCGGTGCTTGAAATGTATGTTTCGTTTCACGGTGATGATGAACTCTGGTACATGAATCCCCCGGATTCATACATAAAAGCCAACAATCTACCCACCGGAAAAGGTAAAGGAGCGTACCGTGAAGTCCTGGTGACCGTTGACGGGAAATTGGTCGGAACAGTGATGCCTTTTCCGGTGATATTCAGCGGCGGGATCAATCCTCTGTTTTGGAAACCAGTTGTATCCATTGGGGCTTTTGATCTTCCTACTTACGACATCGAACTAACTTCATGTTTAGGGTATTTTCTAGATAATAAGAATCATTCAATCGGGATTCAAATTGCCAATGGTGTTCCATATTGGCTTGTGGGTGCAAATTTGCATATCTGGCTGGATCATTCGAACGTACAAGCGATTGTGGAGCATGAAGATCCGTCTGTGGAGATCGAAAGCGAGTGCACATTTGAAGGGCTTGATGGAGAATTTGAGATAGAAGTAGACAGAACTACTTCAGCTACTGGTTTGATACAATCCAGCTTTGGCATTCTAAAAACCAAAATCACCAAAGAAATCATCTTCAACAACAAGCTCAAAATTAAAAATCATGGAACTTGGAAATCACTCGATCAGACTATCAAAACCAAGACTAAGATCAAGATCACAGACAACAAGGATCACTCGCTCGGGAAAACTGTAATCGAATGTATATATCCTCTGAAGATCACTATGCAGAGTGACTCTGTCTCTGGGTCCTATAAAGATTCTTCTCTCGTGAAGACAGAGTTGTGGCAATGGAGGACCGAGAGTTACACTAATGAAGACTCGTCGATCTCTAGAGTTATAAATCATGATATGAATTGTGTTGGATCGATGCAGTTGAAGGGTAATTCTGTTGTTTCAGGATCTACAGAAAATCATCAGAATTACAATTATAAGAGTGGGAGTAGTTGTTATTCTCGAAGGGTTGATGTTGTGGAAGGTGATGTGATTGTGGATCAAACCGCCTCGAATTGTTAGCTTATTGATTTCCACTTTAACGTTAGTATGTAAAATAAGAGGTGTTTGGATTATATATATATTTTTTTTCGGATTACAAGCTTATCAGAATTTTAATTAGATTATATAAGTCAAATTTTCAGGTTTATAGGCTTATTAATATTGTCTTATTGCTTATTTAAGGTCGCCTATGTAAAATACTAAAATGTAGGAGTATTGTAGTATGATCTTGAGTCTTTTACATGTCTATGACATAAATAAGTTGTCAACCCACAAACCTCTATATATAACCGGGTTATGTGGGTTGTTCGGTATTTTTATGTATATGGGTTTGTGTTACGCATCCTCACCGCTCACACAAACAATAAAGGGGATCATGTTAGTTTCATGGCCTACAAACTCGAACACAACACAATTACCACTACCAACATGGTTAAAAAGATAGATGTGTGTGAGAAGACCCCACACATGCTCTCATAAGTATTTGAGAAGCCATGTCTACTGGTCTAGGGTTTTGTTTCGAGACGGACACCATCGGTATCCATTCCACCATTCCACTATTCACATACTCTCTCATCTTTTTATTTTTTAGAATTCTTTTCACCAATCATCCCCTTTATTTGCAAATCACTTTCTACTAAGCTCTTATCTCAAATATCATTTTTAGGTGATTTAGTTTGTTTAACATTTAAATATCTTAACAACATTTCCTCAAATCATTTAGTAGACACATCTACCTATTTTTGTGGTTATTCATATACAAACGTGTACCAATTGGATTAAATTTAAAAAATTATAATTTAATTATAATGAGGTTATATAATTTTTTTAATAATGTTATGTATGAATTCTGATTTCTAATATATTTACTCTCTTTTTTAACATATTTATATTCCTATGTATTTTTATAATTGTTTTATTATATATGTTACTACTCATTAATACTATAAATATTTAAATATTACTTTAATCATTTCACATGTTGATACACAAGGTTTTTAACTAGTTTTGTAAAATATAAAATTAAAAAAGTAGAAAGATAGAGAGATAGAAAGAAAAAAAAAGACAACTTATATGAGTTTACCAACTAAAGGAAGAGGAGAGAGGCTAACATGTGAGGGAAAAGGGGTTTGGAAGGAAAATCATTTTTTACTGATGTTTCCTAGTCTTTTAAATAACAAAGGAAAGTATTTTGGAAAGGAAAAAAAAACAATCAATTTGAATTTTCTTCCCTTATTTCCCCTTCAAAATTGAGAAGATGTTGAATAGAAAATAAATCGCGGGTGCGGGTGTCTCTATCTCCAAAACGTTTTTACCCTTGACTAAGATGTGTAGCTTTCTTCTCTCGATAATTTTTCTGATTTCAGTTTTCTTTTAATGTTCATGTTCATTTCTTGGATTCCGGATCTCGTTTGTTTGATGAATTTCTTTAATGATGATTTTACTTGCTTTTCTTTCTAATCTGTACAATGATTTTTTGACCGAGATTATACGAGTTAACTTTCTGATAAGGTAGATGGTACACATAAAGATATCCATATTTCAAAATATATATTGTTTATATGTCAGCTATGAAATCTATTCAAGCAGTTATTTTTCCATTTCACATTAAATAATTTATACGGTAAAGGTTCAAACAATAACTGTTTTTCGTACGAGAACTGCGAGAACCAATCTGAGTCGTCCAATTCTCTCTCCTTTAAGATCATTGCTCACCTATGAATTCCTCATATACACTCTGCCACAGTTAATCCCCCCACGCTCTACATCCATGAAGTCAAATTATCAAATCAACGGCTAAGATTGGTTCTCGCAGTTCTCGAACGAATAACAGTTTTTGTTTGAACCATGTTGCTTGTATTGTTGGAGTTTTCAGATTGTTTTTGTGGGACAATTATTAGATAGTATTATTTATTTAATGAGTTACTTTAGTACCCGTGCGTTGCTGCGGAGTTTTAGAATGAACAAAAATAAAACTAATATTAAAGCATATAAAATTAAATAAGGCTAAAAATTTTAGACATTTAGGATTACGAAACACAATTTGATTCATATTCAAATTTGTTCACATTCTATTTTTCATATCATGTCTTACATAATCATCTAGTATTATTAGTAATGTTTATAATCGAATAAAGATTTTAATGAAAAAACTTTCAAAAATATTTTAACTTTTTATTAAAAACATGAAAATTAAACAGTTAGAACTTAGAAGTAATAAAAGGTAAAAATAACAACAAGTTTAAATATATTTAATTATAAATATAATAGTTATGGTATTTCAAAAACAAAACAGTAACATGAGATTTTTGGGAAAAAAAAGAAGATAATATGATTTTTTTTAGAAGTAGGTTTAAGATAGGAAAGAAATTATAAAAAATAAAGGTGGAGCGTGGAGGTTTAAGATGGAGATTAGAGAAGGGCAAGATTTTAATCCCTGACCTGTTGTTAGCCTACACTATTTATGCGAAGGACTTACCACTAGACCAAATCTTCAGCTTATGGTTTTAATGGTTTAAATTTCATTTGCAAAATGTGAAAAAAGGAAAATAAATAGCTCAAAGGTCCCAAAACCAATTAATTAAAATAGGGGAAATCATCCGTAATGTTAACATTACGCAACTTAGGTGATGTTACACTCACAATCTACTTTAATGAAGGGTAGTTTAGTCATTTCAGTATTTACTCATTTAAATGGTTTGTGAGTGTAACATCACCTAAGTTATGTGATGTTAACATTACGGATCATTTTCCCATTAAAATAAGAGTATAATTGTAAAAGTGTTAATTTTCCTTTATTTTTTCTACAACTCGAAAACACAAAATAACTTTATATTTCGTTTTCCTCTTATTTTTCTTTCGACTAAGGAACAGAAAATAATAAAAAGAAATTCCATCCTACCATTTTCTTTTCCCTTGTTAAATTTCTTTCCTCTTATTTTCTTTTCTAATTAAACCCGATAACATAGTATAAGTATGGCAAATAACCTCGTATCTGATGAGAAACCCAATCTCCACTCCAAGTTGACCGCGGAATCCATGAGTTGACAAGCGATAAGGATGTGGATTCACTGAACATAGAAATGGGGATGGGGCAGGAATGAGGATACCTCTTGGTTCCACGACCCGAACCCGCATATATATATATACACACACACACACATACATACAATTTTTCAAGATCAAATTTCTCGTATGAATATGTATTTGTATCAAATCCAACTTTTTTACATTAATATATATCAATAAGATTGTTTTTTGTTTGAATCATTTCATATGATTTAATAAACTTACAGAATGTACAAAATCTAATACGATGAAATAACAAATATATCTTCTACAAAATCATCTATAAATGTATTAAATTTGAAGCGTCTTTTATGGACATATTACATATATGCTAGAGTAATATTTTTTTAAATGATAACTTATGTATATTATAGAACGCTTTAGTAAATATATTGTCTTTAATCAAAAATAATATTTATCTTTCTATATACTATCAAAGTACTTAATTGATTAAATGTGATGTGAAACTATTAGAAGGATTAAGTTGGATTTATAATTTTCATTTTCGTATGAAAATTCACATATATATTTAACAAAAAAACAATTTTGTACATGAAGAAAAATCTCCTATCCTCCGCATGATCTGTTATTCGACGGAGACATGAATAAAAATACAAGTCAATTCACCGCCGAGGATGAAAACATTAATGAGGATTAAAGGTAGGAACAAGGATATGATACGAATAAAGATAATTAATTTATTTATCAAATTGATTTATTTACAGAAGATACAATATTTTTAAACGAAGTTAGACCGTAGGGAATACCCACGGCATGGCAGCGGCAAGCTGAGGTGGCACCGGCGGTACCGCCAGCCACACCACCCCGCCACCTCGGTACCGCAAAATGACATGGATTCTCGGTACATTTTTGCCGAAGAGAGAGGAGAAATTTGATTGGTGGATAAAATATTAGTGAATAAAATATTAGTTTATATAATAATTAAATTAAACATAAAAAAATTAAAAAAAAATAAAAACTTGAAGCATGAGAAGCATGGGTAGCCACCTAGTTTAACATGCTTGAAGCATGTACTCCGTATAGTGTTACAAGTTAATGAAACTCACTTTACCTGTTTTATAATCGTTAGCATCTCTCCCACTTACACCTCAACGACTACTTCACTCCCTCCTTGTTACATAGCACTCTGCTATAAATAATCAAGGTTTCATTTTTCATTCAAAATTCACAAAATCAAATGGCAGCCATAAAATTCGCCGATCTTCTCATGGTTATCTTCCCTCTGTTCTTCACGATCACAATTCAATCCCCACCCTCACCACCACATTTCCTCAAATCAATCAGAAAATACCCGAGTAATGAATCGGTTGATATACCTCTTCAACAGTTCTTCGGAGTAACACACCCACTTCCCACCGATGATATTACTCCGTCGTGCTCCGTCACCGTTTTCGATGACAGCTTCGGCGACACCTACGGCAGTCCCCCAGTCAGCGTTGACTTCACGCCGCCTCCGGAGACATGCAAATGGTCCGTCGCCGTCCTTGAGTTCCGTGCTGAATGTAAAGGTGAACAGTACGACCGGATTGCCGGCGTCTGGCTAGACGGAGTGGAGCTGTTGCGGACGAGTACGGCTCAGCCGACCGAAGATGGAATTTTCTGGATTGTTCGGAAGGATGTGAGTAGGTATTCTTCGATTATTTCTCAACCAGATCTCACACTCTCCGTCATGCTCGAAAACGTTGTGAACGATGAGTTCACTGGCGTTTACGACGTTAGTATCTCTTTCCACTTTTACCCGGATGTTAATAAAGCCGTTAGGTTTCCGTTATCTATGGTTTCCGGTGAATCAGAAGCTCACACGCTGAATCGAAAATTGATTTCTCTTGAGACTCAAGGAAATGGGCGTACATTAGATGGCGATCAAGTATTAAGATCGTTACATCCGTATGATAAGCCAGCAGATTTGGTTATACCGATATCCGCCGCCGATGGTCTTAATGAGGGGTTTTGGTTTAGAATGGAAGATGAATCCGATGTGCAAACGAAGATTGTTCAAATTCCTCAGAGAACATACAAAGCGGTGCTTGAATTGTACGTTTCATTTCACGGTAATGATGAATTCTGGTACATGAATCCTTCGGATGCGTACGTAGAAACCAACAATTTGAGCACCGGAAGAGCTCACGGAGCCTACCGTGAAGTTTTGGTGACAATCGACGGGAAATTGGTCGGAGGTGTGGTTCCTTTTCCGGTGATATTCACCGGCGGAATCAATCCTTTGTTTTGGGAGCCAGTTGTGTCCATTGGAGCTTTTAATCTTCCTTCTTATGACATCAATTTAACTCCATTTTTAGGGCTTCTTTTAGATAACAAGAGTCATTCAATCGGGATTCAAATTGCTGACGGTATTTCATTTTGGCTTGTGGATGCAAATCTGCACCTCTGGTTGGATGATTCAATTGTACAAGCTGAATGTCTGAAATCTAAAGTCCCAGCTATGGAGATTCAACGCACAGGTGAATTCGAGAAGCTAGATGGTGAGTTCGAGATAGAAGCAGAACGAGAAAGTGAAGTCATTGGATGGGTATATTCAAGCGCAGGTAATCTAAAAACCGAATTAACCGATAAAATCAAGTTCAAGAACAAACTCAAATTCAAAGATGAAGGTACCAAGAAAGAACTCGATCATGACTACAACAGGAAAATTAGGATAAAGATCACAAATGAAGATGGCAAGGTGATTGATACTTTCAAAGTAAAAATAAGTTATCCTCTGAAGATCGAGACTGAAACCAAGCCCGGATCAGATGCAGATACCTCAGTGATGACCACAAAACTGGAGCAAGAACGAAGTGAGAGGTATTATGGTAACAAGTATTCAAAGGTTCTGAGTCATAAACAAAACTGTACTGGTTTGATGGTTGTGAAGGGTAATTCTGTTCTATCAGGTTCAGCAGATAATCATCAGAAGTACGATTATAATGATCAGTTTGGTTGTTATTCCCGAAAGGTGGATGTCGAGGATGGTAAAATTGTTACTGATGTTCCTCGCTCGACTTGTGAGAGTTAGTTAGTAGAGACAGAGTTGAGTTTTTAACTGTTGTGTTTATGTAAAATTTGTTGAAGTATGTTTACATTCTGTATGTTTGGAATGTCTGTGCCATAAATTATAAGTTGTAAGTTTTATAGTTTGTCATGAATAAAGCTTTGCATTCGACCATTTGTTCAGGTTTCTTGGCAGTTTGACTTTTGAGGTCAAACACTTTACTATTTTAGGAATGTACAGAATGAGTGCTATGAAACTCACAAAGATCTAGCCATGTTGATTTAGTATTTACTATAACAAGAAGCTTTGCTCAGTTAAAAAGTAGGTGATTTTGGGAAAGGTTAAATGCAAGTCCATTCAAGGAAAACATTAACTTTCCAAATTGTGGTTCAACTCTGGGCTGCTTCAGTGTGGAACTCAGGACATTGACATTATCATGTAGTTTTTCCTCATAAACTTACTGGGTTTTTTTTTTACACTGTACTTTTGGTAATATTTTAGGCATCAGTCTTCTCACACAGATAAAAGATCGAAGTTTTAAAGACTCATAATTATGTAAGTACCAAACAACAAGGTGGGCAAATTTTTATTTATTATGTTCACCACGTGGACAAAATTTTTATTAATTATGTTAATTATTTAGGAATTTGTTTTTTTTAATATACGCTCATCAGCTCATGCAATAAATTGTCTTAAGTGCTATGAAGTCGTATGAAATAATCTCTTCAATCTGCAGCATATATAACATACTAAATAAAATATTGTTTTGTTATTTTGAACGATAAATACATATCCTCGAACCTACAACTAAATCTATTCCGTTTTACAGTATATGACTTGAATCCTTAACCTTTTAAAAAATACATATGTTACCAAGACCTGATACTCATAGATTACAAGCCCTTGGTACATATTGAATTAGATGATTTCAAGATTTTAACTAGATAAACAGTTTTCTATGTTCATGTCATTCAATCAGTTATGAATGAAAAAAAATTGTAAGTTCAAATTTAAATAGGGTTTATATGCAATAGTACTTGGTAATAGATACAGTGATACATGTTTTAGTGTAATATATCTGAGCAAATCTAGATAGGCTAATATGGGGTTAACGTACTAGCATGACTCTTGATCAGGGGCGGACACAAAATTTGAAATTGGTGGTGGCATCATTTGAAATAGGTGGTAGCATTAGTTCGAAAAAATCAAAATTTACACTACGAAATAGTAACACTGCCTCAAAAAAATTAAAATTTACACTACTCGGATAAAATTGTCTGAACGTGTTACCACCAGATAAAGGGTAGGTCCACCCTTACCCTTGATACTAACAATTGTATCTAGGCATATAAACTTTTATACGAAGAGGATAAAATGAAATAACTTCTTGAATCCAACATCAAGAAAATAATATTTTCTTTTATGACATAATATTTTATTTATTAATTAGAGAACATCATATCGATCATGCTAAACTTTAACTAAAAAACTTTTGATTCTCAATTACCCCGGCCACCTTTACTAATCATTTAATCAATAAATGACAAATAACATAGAAGTTGTCTGATCATTATCGATCATGCATTTCATTAGTTTAAATAATAGAAGCAGGGGATTAAGGGTCTATCTAATATTGAGGAAATCACTTGTAATTTTGTAATAATGATTAGAGATCGTCTTACTTGATAATATTGGAGATTATAGGACCATTTTGGGCTCGACTGAGATTATAAAATAGTTTATATAACGGAGGCCAGAGATTATAAAGTAATTTGTAATGATGATCAGAGATCGTCTTACTTGATAATATTGGAGATTATAGGACCAATTTTGGGCTCGATTAAGATTATTAGTGCCTCTTTAATTTATCAAGTAATAGTGGGGTAAAATTCACGTTGTATATCTTTCTATTTTTGTTCTTATTTATAAGATGAAGACATATGTCAAAATCAAAAAAAGAGATAAGAAAGATAATTATTAGATTACACATGTTATAGTGGATAGGAACTAGGAAGATGAAGTATGAAAATTTATTAGGAGAATGTTAGGCCCCTTCAGTATATTCTAATGAAGTTTGTGATTACC
Organism: Pulicaria dysenterica; assembly: GCA_947179395.2. Taxonomy (NCBI): domain Eukaryota; kingdom Viridiplantae; phylum Streptophyta; class Magnoliopsida; order Asterales; family Asteraceae; genus Pulicaria; species Pulicaria dysenterica. Next base: position 100,873,424 of record OX359288.1, on the reverse strand, counting down.
TATGACTTTAGTCATAGTTTAGAATAGCTAGTGTAAATATCCAAGAGGTATAATACTTTGTAAGTATGTCCTAATTCAAGAAGCATTTCAATGTACCAATATTGTGTGTGTGTGTGTTCTTATGGTCCGTTTGGTTCGCGGAATAAATATGAAAGAATTGGAATTTGACCAAGGAATTGGTAATCATAGGAATTTGAATTAATTGGAATTGTAATACGTGAATAACTATATCTTGTTTGGTTAGTAAATACTGAATTTGAATCTAACAGAAAATAAATTATTTCAATACATATAAACCAAAATAAATTATACTAGCAACCCCCACTACTCCCTACCCCTCCACCACCACCAACCTCCTCCGCCAGCTTACCTTGCCCCTACCCTCGGCCAACCCCTACCCTTACCCTACCCCTACCCCTCCCCCACCCTACCACCCTACCACCCTACTACCCTACCTAACCCTCACCATACGCCTACCCCTACCTCTACCACCTTACCCTACCCTTATCATCGTCTCACCTTACTCTGCCTTACTCACCCTACCACCACCCCACAAATGTTGAGCTCCAACACTGCAACCGCCGGCGTCATTACCACTCCCACCACCACCGTCACCGCCACCGCCACCTCCGACCACCACCTACTGCCGACGCCACCGCCACCGTCGTCACGTCCGTGTCACCGCCACCGTCGCTACCCATCACCTCTCCAACCACTATCACCGCCACTGCCCACCACCACCCACCATTGCCACCGCCACTGTCACCGCCACCGATGACCACCACTCACCAGTGCGTGTGATGCCGCACGCTGCCACCACCTATGGTAGGGTGAGGGTGGGGGTTAGGGTAAGTGGTGGTTGTGGAGGTAGGGGTAGATGGGGTGGGGTGGGGTGGGGTAGGGGTGGGTTGAGTGATGAGGTCGGGGTAGGGTAGGGGTAGGGTAAGGGTAGGTTTTGGTAGGTAGGGTAGGGGTAGGGGTGGGGGTTGGTAGTGTAGAGTAGGGGTTGGGTAGGAGAATTTATTTAAAGAATTTCATCAATTTAAGAAAGAAATTCTCAATTCCTTAATTTAAAGAATTTATTAAAATAGTCAAATTCTATTTCATTAATTCCATAAAACAAAGAGCTCTTATGATTTAAGAATTTTCAATTTTAAATCCACCTAATTCCTTTTGAATTCTTGCAAACTTTTTCTCCTACGTATTCATATACATCATAAGACCATACTTATCTTTGTAGATTTACTTCAATAACATTTATACGATTTACAATCATAATTTTATAGAGAATATATAGTTTTCCTTTTTAGGTAAGTGTGTGTGGCAAGAGGAGAGTTGTCAATGAACAAGTACATGTACATGCAGTTTATTCAATATTACTGAAAGCACGAAGCTTCTTGGAAGCTCCCCACCAAATATAACTTCAACTGACAACAAATTAATTAGATAAATGCATCATATCCCTTCGTTTAGTTAAGTTGTTTCATTAACCTTACATCAGTTACATTGATGTTCGTTCTATAATAAATGCTCCTGTCTCATTAATTAAATGAATGTTATTGCATTAAATTTTGCATGATATGAAGGTGTGGCAATTGTGTTGTTTTCGGATTGACGGGTCACGGGTTGGTGGATCGTTATACGAACACGGCCCGTATAATTATTCGTGTCAAGATGTGTGACACGACCCGTATCAGTTGAAACACGACACGAACCGTTTAACCCGTTTAAATATACGGGTTGGCGGGTCGTAAACGGGTTGGCGGGTTATTGACGAGTTGAGGGGTCATTAATTGGTTGGCGAACCAACACGTCTAGTTTACTAATTTTGTCACTTATTTGTCAAATATAAATTACTAAATAAAGTTATAGTAGTTTAATTAAAAATAAAAAGGATAAGTTATGACGACTCGGTTTAATGTTTACTTATTTATTTAATTTCATAATGATTTTTAAGGCGATATGCATACTTATTTATTTGATTTCGGATTTTTGTTATCTTAATATAAGTTATGACGACTCGTTTTAACGTATTTAGGAATAAATTTTCTCAAACGGATTCGGATAAAATTAGCTAATCGTCACACTTTTATTCTGATTCTTGGGATACCATAAATATGTATTAGATATGGGTGATAATTTATATACAATAGAAATCTTTATATATTATAGTTATATCTTTTATCAACTCGTACAATGTACGGTTTACTTATTGTATGTGTTATATGCAAATCTGCTCCAATTAAATATATTTAGAAAGATATGTAATTAAACAATTGCCTAGCAAAGTTGTTACTTTTGTTGTTAATATTTGAAATATGTTATTTTTGCTATTATTTGAAAGATGTTATTTGTGATGTTCAATAATTAAATCATTGATTTTATTTAAAGGATGTTATTTTTTTGTTGTAGAATGGCTACCAAAAGGTAAAAATTATAAATGTTGGTTAACAACTGAAGATGAAAGGCTTGTTGAGACTTTAATAAACATGGTGAACACCGGAGCATATAAAGCTGATAACGGTTTCAAACACGGATATTTGCAATATCTTGAAGCTAAGTTGAAAGAATCTCTTCCGGATTTGGGTATTAAGGCGAGACCCCACATTGAGTCGAGAATGATAACATTAAGAAAAGATTGGATGACCGTGTTTAATATGAAGAACAGTAGTGGATTCGGATACGATAAGGATCTTAACACGATCACCGTTACTTCTCCGGGCGTATGGGATGATTACATTGCGATATATGTTTAGCTAATATGTTTTATATTCCAATTATTTTTTATATTGCTTTATATGTTTAGTTAATTATTAATTTTTTATTATTTGAAACAGAGTCATAAAGGGGCGGGCAAATGGAAAGACAAAATGTTTTCCCACTATGAAGAGCTATGTGTGATTTTTGGAAAAGAACGGGCGCAAGGAAATAGAGCTAGGGTGCCTTCTCAAATGGAAGATGATGTGAATATGGAGGAACAAGATCAACATCTAAATGATGAAGTTAACGAGGAGCTAGAAGGTAGCTATAGTGGACCACAACATAGTAACACAAATGTGAAAGAAATGTCAAGCTCTCGTACAAAGAAAAGAAAAGCGTCGAATCAAATCACTACTTTGCTCGAATCTTTCCACGAAGCGGTTACTGTATTTGGTAAGTGTATTAAGGAATCATCCACGTAGTTGAGTGAAGGGATCAAACATGAGATATATTTGGAAAAAAAAACTTCAATGATCACTTCTAAGCCTTCCAATATGACATCCTTAACACAATTGGAAAGATTTCGAGCAATCAAAAATATCAAAACCGACCCTAACAATGTAATGACTTTTTGGGATTTGGAAGAACACGAGAGGGTGGATTGGTGAAGTTTATGATGTCCGAGTGATATTACGGTATGTTAAATCACGTGTTTGGTTAAGTATGTCAATTTATTTTGATATTTCAGTATATGTAAGGGTATGTTTCAAGTGATGTTAGACGTAATCACATGTTTGAACTTTTAAGTAATGGTTTAAAGATGAGTATAATTTTCGTTATAATTTACGTATGTTGAATATGTTAGTAAATCATTATGGCCGTGAATATTAGTATAAGTTAATTACTCTCTTAATAATCTCGTCCTTACTTTTATTCTAGGACAAATTCGTTCACTTCCTAAACAATCTTATCTTTGTTTTTCTTTTTGGAAAAATGATTTGAATTCAAATTTATAAACATTTCTAGACACCTACATTTTTCGATAAATACAACAACAACAACAACAACAACGATACCCAATCTCGCTAAAGCGGGGTATGCAGAGGTGGGATGTAGACAATCGTACCTCTACCTGTAGGTAGATAGATTGCTTCGTGAACAAAGACCTCCAGCTGCGTAGAAACAAAAAACAATAAAAATATATGAAAACAAGAAAAAAAAGGTAAAAAAATAATAAAATAATAATAATAATAAATAGATAAATAAATAAACATATAAAAACCCAAATCATAAACAACCTTAGGTTCAATACCTAAGTTAGCTATTAACATAAAAAAGTAAGTCGAACCAAATCTATAGCCCTATGAAGCAAAGTGCAGTCTCTCTTCTACCTAATCCTGGATCATAATCTTCCTTTTCATGAGGGCCTATCTGAGATCATGTCAATCGAGAGAGAAAGCTCCTGCAAATCCGCACTAACTCTATCTTCCTACCTCAGAAAAGGTCGACCATGCCTCCTAATGCCCTCTACTGTAAGCGATTCTGCTTTCCTAACTGGTGCTGTTGGAAGCCTCCTTTTAACGTGACCGAACCACCTCAGTCTCCCTTCTCTCAGCTTGTAAACAATAGATGTCACTTGTAATTCGCTTCTAAAAACACCAACCGGGATTTTATCTAACAACGTATTCCCATACATCCATCTAAGCATCCTCATCTCCGCCACTTCTAACTTCTCTGCTTGCGCCTTTTTCAGGGGCCAATACTCTGATCCATATAACATGGCAGGTATAACAGCTAGTCTGTAGAATTTCCTTTTAAGCATAAGCGGTACTTTCTTGTCACATAGCACTCCTGACACCGCTCTCCACTTCCGGCACCCTGCCTGAATACGGTTGGAGACATCTTCCTCTATCCTCCCCGTTCTGTGTAATATGGATCCTTCACAAGATATTTAGATATATGTCATGCTGTTTTGATCTATGACATTTTACATATTAAAACAAATCATACTAAAAAGATGAAATTGAAAAAAATAAAATAAATCATATTTAAAGTAATAAAACAAATAATTACAATAATTAAAAAAAATATTTAAAAGAAAAGGACAAGATTATTAGATAGTGGTTAAATGTGTCTTAAAACAAAAAGAGTTAATTGTTCAAATGGTCCTTTAACTTCGGGTTTCTGTCATTTTGGTCATTTAACTTTAAAAGTAGTACAAATCATCCTTAAACTGCCATTTTCATGCCGTTTTGGTCATTTTTAACAGATTCCGTTAACTTTTTCCGTTAAAATAGGTAAAATGACCATTTTACCCTTGTTTTTATATTTAATTGTTTTACTTTTTATTTTCACTCATTTATAAATTAATTAATAATTAAGGTCAAAGTCAACTTTGTCAAATTCCAAGTCTGTCAAAGTTAAAAGTCCATGTATCCTCTCTCTCTTACATCTGTCCATGTGTCTCCTCTCTCTCTCTCCACGTGTCCCCTCTCTCTCCACGTGTCCCCTCTCTCTCCACATCTCTCCATATGTCCCCTCTCTCTCTACAAGTCTCTCTCTCTACCTCTCTACAAGTCTCTCTCATATTTCTGTCTTTATCTCTCCCTCTCTCATACCCTCACTGGAAACCACCACAGTCTCTGTTGCCACCACAACCCACCACCACCAGTCTCTGTTGCCACCATCGCAGGACACCAACCCACCACCACTTTTCTCTTATGGTTTTAGGGTTGTTCTTGATCGGAACACACATACACACACCAAACCCTTAAGTAGACACCCTTAATCTAGAAAAACAACAAAAAAACTCAAATCTGAATACTGTAATTTGTTGATGGACGGAGTGTGAAGAACCATTAACACAACCGTTGCGGAGTTCTTGTGGTGGTGGCTAAGGTTTACTTGGAGTGCGAGAGAGAGAGAGAAAGAGAGAGAGAGAGAAAGAGGAGGTGGTGGTGGCTACTCACGATTAGGGTTGACGACAGATGTATCAAGGGTGGTGGTTATTGTAGCGGCGGCGGCGGTCACAGCGATTAGGGTTTACATGGAGTACAATTAGGGTTTTTCAAGGAGATGGTGGTGGCTACTCACGATTAGGGGTTTCAACTACGAAGGATGATGCGGAGGTGGCCACCGGAGCAACGAGCAGGCCGCCGGAGATGGGTGGTGGAGGCTGTGACTTGTTTTCTAGGGAGAGAGAGTGCCAGTGTGTTTGTTGTGTGTATTTATGTTATATTAAATACATATGAGAGATATTAATGCTTTAGTAAATAAATTAAATATTATTTTAATTAATTAAAAATTGAAAAATGTAAAAAGACATAAATACCCTTGATTTAACGGAGATAGTTAACGGCCAACGTTAATAAGGACCAAAACGACATGAAAATGGCAGTTTAAGGATGATTTGTACCACTTTTAAAGTTAAATGATCAGAATGACAGAAACTCCTAAGTTAAAGGACCATTTGGACAATTAACTCAAACAAAAATTAAAAGTTGAATAGTTAGAATAAGGGTGTTTTTCTAGTAAACTTAAGGTGTCTATTTAGTAATTCCCCTATCAAGAACGTAATAGTAAAGATATGATTAAATTAAAGATTAGAGAGGGGAAAACCTTTGTAAGCAAACCGATATTGATATTAAGCACACTGAATTTGATACAAGAGAGAGGTGATAGATCGATGATCTTTCCTCTAATATTATAGGGTTTATATAAGGAAATCAGAGGCGAATATTCGAGCGAATATTCGGAGGACATTATTGCATATTTTACAGTTGTCCATGACTCATACAACTTGACAAAATAAAGGACAATAATTAAACATAGTGGTTGACAGTAGTGCGTCTAGAAACGGGCCCTTCGTGCTCCTTTTATCTCAGTGCGTGGTAGGTTGATGTTTGTGACTGAATAGTCATCCCATCCGGGGTCCACCACGCTTTCGTCGTCACTGCTGTCGTCATCTTCTAGAAGCCATCCATGGACCTGGTTAAACCGATATTGGGCTTTATTTATTTTGTCTTCAGATGTTGTTTCGGCCCAATCGTTGTGCAAGGGCTTCGAGTTCAACAAGGATTCGTCGGGCCTCTTTGTTTTGGATTCTAATATCTTCTCGTTGGTCAGCCCAATGGTTGTCTTTGGTGGATTTTCCAAAGCAAATTTAGGCTTTGCATTGAATAACCACTTGGAGGTTTCTGACTGCTTTGACTGCTTCCTTTGCTGCTGAGAGTTCAATTTCTTGTGCGATTGATGAGTAGGTTGCGGCGTCTTGTGATTTGGTTGAATGTTGTCCAGCCTTGAGTTGGTAGTGCCTATACATTGCTCCTGGATTATCGAGGCTGATGATAGTTTTTGTGAAGATTCTTGGTAGTGGTTGGAAATCCTCATGAGTTCGTTGGAGATGTTCTTCATATTCCGTGGACAAGTAGTTAGGGATTTGAAGGCTGTTTCCGCCGATTCCAGTGCTACTTGATTCAAGTCTTTCATAGCTTCTGTGCATTCTGCAAGACAAACATTAACAATTCTTGAGAGAGAATCTGCAAGGACGTTATGTTTTCGATCAATATGTTCTATATTTATTTGAACACCCGTTCCAGTGAGGGCATCAGTGAATTTCGCCCATCGAACCCTAGATGATTTGTTACTATTAGTTTTGTTGTAAAAACTAATAATAGCTTGACAGTCTGTTCGGAGGGTTATCTCTTTTTTTTCAAGATAGTATATCTTGAGTTTTTCAAGGGTGTTAAGACATGCTTGAATTTCTGCATCTATTGTGGATTGAACAGTGGCAAACTTGCCACTGGCATAAGCACTGATCTTTTCTGTGCTTCTTGAGTCCTCTTTTCTTTGTTTCCACTTGATGATTCCTCCCCATCCTTCCATGCATCCGTCCGTTTCTACAATTATATATGCATCTTCTGGGGGTATTTGGAGATCTGGTAGATTCTGAACTTTGTCTTTGATTTGTTGGATTAGTTTATAATCCCAAGCCTTTAACCTTTTATCTCCATGAATCTGGGTTTTCTCATATAATGGGCGTAATAGTATTCCAAGGTTTGGAATGTGCTGCCTAGTATAATTGAGAATTCCCAAGAAAGATCTGAGACCCTTTTTTGTTTTAAGCTTTTCTTCATTGAAGTCGACAATCTTTTTGATAATGTGTGGCTGGAGTTTTATAGTTCCTTCGCCTATGATTGCTCCTAGGAAATCAATTTGTGGAACAGCTATCTTCATTTTTGTTGGCGATAGAACCAGCCCATTATCTTCACAGATTTGCAACATCTTTATTAAATGCTTTGCATGGTCTTGTTCATTTTGTGAGAACACCAGTATGTCGTCTATATAGACGGCAATAAACTTTTCTGTTCCTCTAAAGCATTTGTCCATTTTTCTCTGGAAAATGGCTGGGGCATTTTTGAGTCCGAATGGCATGACTAACCATTCATATAAGCCTCCTGGAACAAGAAATGTTGTCCATAGGATTGACTCTTTTTCCATTGCAACCTAATGAAATCCTGAGTTGAGATCAAATTTTGAGAATATTTTTGCATTTCCGATTCTTTTTATGATCGTGTTGATCCCAGGGAGAGAGTATTGGTCTTTGTATGTATTATCATTGAGGGTGCGATAGTTGAAAACCATTCTCTCTTTTCCTTTGACTTCTTTTCCAGTCTTTGGGTCGACAGTTGTACCCGCGTTGACTATCATTGCCATAGTCCTGTGCCTACTCATGCTTGGCTGAATTGCTCCGATTTTTAGCAGCGCGTCAACATGTCTTTTGAATGAGTCTTCCATTACTGGGGTGACATGTTTTAATGTCTTGTCTTCGATAGTTATGTCTAGGTTAATGATGTCCAATGTGCATAACTCTCCATTTTTCTTCCAATGTTTAAGTGGCTCTTCACCAATATACCCCTAAGCTTTTAGCCTTTCAATTATTGGTTGGAACCTTTGTTGGAAGAATGTGTTGCTTGGTTGACTGAAGTAGATCAATTCATTGATTTCAAGGTATTGTTCCTCATCCAGTTCCAGTTCTTCAAATGCTAACTGGGCTATCTCCGTTTGCATTGAGGTCTTGATTTTTGTAACCTTTTTGTATATGGTTACTTCATCGCCTTCAATTCTTATTCCGCCTTTCATGGCCCTTATGAAGTTTGCTCCGATTAGCATTTCTATACCTTCGCTTACATCCATGTCGAATGCATAAATTAAAGGCATGCTGAACTTATTGCCTTCAATTAGAAAAGACCCATTTTTAAGCCTGTGGGTTGCTTGTTGTCTGGAGTTCAACCCATTGAAGTATATGATGTGGGTTAGACCTTCCAGGGCCTTCCCTGGGACTACCCTTTTGTTGATACAGCATGCAGATGCTCCCGTGTCGATAATTGCCATTGTTTTGAAAGTAGGGCAGTCTGGTATGACAAATTCGACTTCTACATTGTATAGTCGATTTGTCACTTTTCTTATTTTTGGGGCTTCTTCTACCTTTTTGGCGGTATGCACCTCAGTCTGTATGAAGGGTCTCGCAACTTGATCCCTTACTAATTCTGGGAAGTTTTCCTCATATTGGTCTTGCTCTTTTGCTTTGATGAGCTGGTACAGTTGCTGCTCAAGCTCCTTTATTTGTAAATCCTTTTGTAAGACTTCCCTTTTGGTTTGATTTATTATGCCTAAGGCATTATTTAAATCATCGTGGAGGATTTTCTTTTCATTCTGCCATTGTTGCTTTTCTTTTTCTTCTCGAATCTTTCGAGTGACTTCTTCCACAGCTTGATCTTTGATTATTTCGTAGAATTCTCAGGATTTTTCAATCAAGAGTTCTTTTAGGAGTTTTACTTATTGTGATGCTATCTTGGAAGTTGATGGTTCTGTCTCCTTTCTTTTGACTGTAACTGATTTGTCGAGGTACGTGTTTGAACATAAAGCACACGCAGTCAAATGATACTCTTTGCAGTGGAGCCTGGATAATTCTGTAGTAAGTATCCCACAGAAATAGCATAAGGTGTGTGGTGTAATAGTATTCTCTTCCCAGACATGGCTACAGTCTTGGCTCTTTTGCGGGAGCCTCTTGATTGGTTTCCAAGATCCTACTGAACGGACCATTTCTTCTATATCATGAGGTATTCCAGGGTGGAACATGTAAGCAGTATGCTCCGTTCCTTCTGGGTCCTCTTGTATTACGAAGGCCAATTCCTCAACTGGGCTGTCTTGAACAAGAGCTCCAATGTTTTGATTGGTGTCTCCTTCTCCCTCAGAGATGCTATAGACACTGTTGTCATCAAAATCAGCTGAGACTATGTCCCAGTCCTTATCCAGGTTCATTTCTTGGTAGACTGCCGACCTTGCAATATTACCTTGCTTGCTTCTGCAGTCTCTTGCAAAATGACCTTCTTTCCCACATATAAAGCATTTGCATTTCTTCACTCTTCCCCTGTCATCTTTGTACTTGGTTTTGAAAAGCTTGACATGAGAGTTATGTGGTTTGCCCTTGTATGTCTTGGATTTTCTGATCCCGTACTTTTTTCGTTCATTCTTGTAGTATCCTGGTATTGGTATTGCTGAGCAGAGTGAGAGATCCCTTAATTCTTTGACAAGAGCTGCCTTTTTACACATATCTGAGACAAAGGTATGTGTGAATTTGATGGCTGGGATTACTCCGGCTGTGAGGCCAGGATACCTTTCCTTGAATGCTTCCTCTATTTCTTTTGACAGTGCCGGGGGAAGTTTAGCAAAGAATTTTTCTGTAGTTGATGGAAAGTAGAGCTTTCCTGATTTGATTGCCAGAATTTTGAAGTCTTCTAGGAATGACCATAGATGCTTTGTTTCTTCGCAGGTGATGCGATCCAGGTCTCGGTAGGCTCTATCTTGTTCATCTGTAGATCCACGGTATGGATCTTCCATAAGGATGATCTGCCTGACTTGAGAAGTTATGTTTTGTGGGTCATCGGCTATACTTTCTAATGAAGCGTAAGCGTTTGGGAAAGTTGTTCTCCATTGCTGCCACATCAACTTCTCACTTTCTCCTAGAAGGTTTTCAACAAAAGCTAATTTAGCTTTGTTATTTTCCCAGGTTTGGTTATTAAGATGGTTAATCGTGATTGATTCCCATCTTGCAATAACGTCAGCCCATAATCCTGGGTCTGCTGGTAACACTAGCATGGCTCCTGTTTCTAACCATGATGGAGGGAGTGTCCATTGGGAGTTATGGTATTCTCCGTATTTTCCTATGAACGCTCTGGGTCTTCCCCGCAAGAACTGGAACTCCGGCTGTGGAGTCCTTTGTGGGATGCCTCTTGATGGTGGGTACACTGGGGGACCCATGACTGCTTCTGGTGGTGGTTGGTATGACGTGCTTGATTCTTCAGTGGCTGGGAAGACGTTTTCTGTGGCAGAGAGTATCTTCATGGTTTGTTCTTCAAATTTCTTGAAGATTGGATAGGGTAATTCACTTTCTTTTGCATTTTCTGTGATATGAAAAACTGTATGGTTCTCACCATGCTTTGCTTTGAATGAATTATGCAATTCAGGACTTCGATGTGCGTCAACCCGGTTGGACGTATTTATGAAATTCTGCTGGTTGGTGGAGTAGTCCTGTTCTTCAACATTGATTATTGTTTTTGGTTCCTCGTCATCTTCATTATCTGTGTCCCATCCAGTAGCTACTATTTCTTCAATTGGTGTGGTTGGTGGTGGGGTAGCGTAATTAACATAGTAGTCCCATTTTCCAGACGATTCTCCTAATGTTGACCACTTTTCCCATGGTTTTTGTTTGGCTTTTCTGGGTTTGTTCGACCTTTTTTGCGGGTTTAGTGGTTCGTACTTGAGCCGTAGTTCTTCTATTCGACAATCTAGGCAATTGCATATGTCGAATGGGTTATGTGGAACTTGTTGTTCTTGCTGTTCTTCACAGAGTATTTCGATAAAATGTTCCTCTGTTTCACTTAGGTGACCATTATCTGTGATTTCTTGGTCCCTTGAGTCTATGAAATATCTTGGTGGTTGCGGCTGCCTTCTGTATCGTTCAAATCGCAGGCTTACTGATCGATTAAGCCTTTCGTTTACTGCCACTCTTTGGGGTATCCTTACGGTAGTTAGTGATTCTGCAGGTTGCAGGTCCCAACTTCTTCTTTGTAGATCTTCAATTGTTTTCCGTTCTCCGGCTATTGCTGTAATTCCTGTTGTTGTGAGGTGATCAACAACATTTGCTACGTTGTACTGGAATCCTGTGTAACTGGTATTTGATAGCCTTCCCACCATTACCATAGTAATTAGTAGGTTGCTATCTCCTCCTTGCCAGTTGTCATAGCCGTGCGTCTGGGCAGCCACTTGAATATGATTATGAAAATCATTAATGCTAAGGACCATGTCGGGGAACATGTAGACAAGCTGTGTTCCTCATGACAGGTCTACTTCCATGGTTCCGATAATTTGTGTGCTATCTTCCCATCTTGTGTCTCGTAAGACAACGAGTGCATTTGTTCCAGCATTCCTTCTGTGTAAGGCATGTAATATGATCATGAAGACTCCGATGTGAATGTGTTGGAATCCTGAGTTTCGTAACCTTTCGTAGCTTTGTTGATTACAAAGCTGAAGGTTCACTTGGTTGTCCTCTGTACACAGTATCCTTTGTTCAGAGTAGTGCTGATATACTTGGTGATTTGAGGTGTCATTATTATTTGAATATAACACCTCTGCGGGGACCAGACCGGCTCTCCGATGTCTAGATACTTCGAGTTGTTGTTCAGGACTTAAGGCGGATTCCAGAGTCCTTTGGTACCTTCTAGATCTTCTTCTCAATCCACGTTGGATATTATACTGATGTCTGGCCATATTCCTATAACCACGAATCTGATCTTCCTGGATTGGGAGATCCGTTTGCACACTGGTTGTGGTACGATCTAAGACGCTCGGTCTTAGATTACTCATTTTTTCTCTTTGCCAAATTGTTCCTTAAAGATTTTATTAGGATCTTCAAAGACGTAAATCGGTCCTTTGGATTGTTTCGGAGGTGTTTTTCCCCTGATGGAAAATTTATCAAGCCTTTCAGATAAACTTGATATTGATGCTTCAAGTTCAGATGGCGTGACCTGTTTATCTTTTGTCTTGCTTATTCTTTCAAGTTTTTCTTCGAGTGAGGCTATCTTCTGTGCCTGCTGCGTTAGCAAGTATAGGATCGTATTGTTTTGTTTTATGGTGGCAACTGAAAGGGCTAGAGCTCCTTTATGATCTGTTGGTTTTGTGTAACCGACGGCCGGGGATTCTATTTCTTCTGTTGCTTGTACAGCTTCTTGATATTCTGTACTGGCTTTCGAATTGACAAGGCTCATCCGGTGATGAGTCTTTTGACTTCGTGCAGAAGGTATTCTACCCTCCGGATTTTTTGATTGAGATCTTCGGTGAGTTTCAAAGCTTCTTTTTCAACAATCTTTGGTTGTTCAGCGATTTCGAGAACAAGATCTAGCACTTGTTGTTTGGTAAGGGGTTTTTGATTTTGGATATCTGAGGTAAGGCTATTGATTCCTTTTTTGATTGTTCCCTCCAGGTGCTTAATCTTTGATTCACAGATTTTTAAAAGATCTTCTAAACGTTCTTGTTTTTCTTGTATTTTGCGAAAATGTTTGAAAGAAACAGATGCAAATAATAAAAGATGATTGTAAACGAAATCTAAATTTCTTTCTAATTCTTTTACAGAAACTTGAGGTTTTTTGGCAAGATCTAAATATTCAAGATTTACAGATCGAGAATCATACCAATCCTGTATTTCCCTTTCAAATCTTTCAGACATAGGATAACTTAACTTTTTGTAAAACAAGGAACTCAAATCTGGGCGATGTTCCCTTAACAGGCCTTCTGCCCTTGAGCGGTACTGACGAAGCCAGATTACTTTTGCTCCTTCTTTTTAAAAGAAACAATATTTCCTAGGTATGAAATGGGAAAAACATTCATGGGATAGCTTCTCTTTCTGTAAACCTTGAAATATAGTTTTGATTCTTTAAATGACACTTCTGGTGGGGATCTGAATGGTGTATTAAGAGAAGCCTTGACTTGAAATTTGAGAAAGATGTATGCGATTGCGCACCAAGTGTTCGATTTAATTCAAAGAGTAAAAAATGAGGTTTAAAGTTTTCCTTTGAGTGATTCAGCAATAGGCACGGGATTTGGGAATAGAAAAGCTTGGTTTGGTGAGTATATTGGATGGTAAATGTTTTGAGTTTAATTCAATTAAGAGATATTGTTGTAACTAATATGCCTTGATCCATTTTCTTATCATAAAATAGCTTGAGGAATAATGACAGACTCATCATGGTAAACTTGGAATGGTAATTCCATTTTGCTTAGGAAACCTCCCAGCCTTGATTGTAAATTTAATCGGATAAAAACCGGTATTATAAGCTATATGCTATTTAATTGTTTATGAGAATGTAGACATTAGACAGATAATGTTTCTTTAATGAAAAAAATAATTTATAAACATGACTTTCTGGTTTGCTAAAGTTTTGATCTAAGTTACATATGAATCATGCCGGTGTTAAATTTCATCAAGCTTTAGAAATCTAGAATATAAAACAGAATCTTAAAATCAGATTTTGTAGGATAAATTTTCAGTGAAAAAAAAGGAGTTTGGATGTGGAATTGTGGATAAATCTAACATTCAAGTTAGGGCAGAAATCAAACATGGATACTTTTAGTTGTTTTTAATCCCAAATAAGTAAAAAAGAAGTATTTATAACATTCAAGTTAGCGGCGCTTCCTCAATGGCTCAATCTCATTATTCTCCCTTCTTTATTAAAATGATCACCAAGTTACTTTTTGAGCCCAATAAGTAATAACAATAGCCCATTATAGATTTAGTTGTTTTTAAGCCCAAATATGTTAAAAAGAAGGTATTCATAAATAAAAAAACGAGCACTGAACTGAACTATGGCTGAATGCCATACCACCGTTTCATTATATGATTGACTAATGACTCGTATCACCATTTTCTTATCCACTCACCTCCTACTAAGTCCAGCTTGTTTTGCAGGGAATTTGAAGGAATAAAATTGAATTGAAATCAAATATCGTTTTATATTGTGTTTGGTAAACTTGTTTTTGAATAAAATCTCATTCGTTGAAATGTTTAAATCCACTCAAGTAATAGAAAGTCTATTCCATACATGTGCTGGATTTGGAAGTGGATTTCTTGTTATTACTTTAACACTAAAATTTATCTTTTACAATTTTGTGAGATTCGCATAATTTATTCTCTCTTTCATAGAGATTTATCGATTTATTTGAGATGCACACCATAAACACAACGTGTCTGTTACATTGGAAATATTATTGATCGAGTATTGGCTCTGAAATACGTTTATTACTATGATTTCAAGGTATTTCATAAAAACTAACAAGTGAAATATGCACTTCTTACCCATCCGACCCGTTTTTGGCCTTTCTAACAATTAGGTAACCTAGAGTCCTACCGTCCAGTTCAATGATCATTAAGGCAATCTGATGATCTTTTGTTTTTAGTTCTCCAATTGTCACAAAGGTGAGAAAGAACTAACAACAATTTTCCTATGTTGGAATTATGTACCTACGATCGAGCTCCATGCATACATCTTCGATAATTAAGGCTGCGTTCATGTTTGGTGATACTTTAATTTCAACAGGTGATCAAATTAAGGCCCACTTGGATGACTTAGAAGTTTTAAATGATTCAAATCGTTTTCAGAACTATGGATATGGTTGTTTGATGGAAAACTGAAAAATGATTTGACTATGATATCTATCGAGCTTTGGGTTTTTAAGGGTGTTGTTAGGTTGCTGATTACAACTATGCTTAGTTGAACTTCATTTTCACTACAGCTGTTTGAATTGCATATATATATATATGTAGCCAAAAGGAGACTCTAATTGCGAGTCTATATATGTATGTCAGTATATCCAATCATTTTCTAGTTGCAACTTTGATGTCTTTTCAAGACTTAATTACAAAATGTTTAACAATCTTCAGGTTTATTACTATCTACATTAGGTCAAATATAAGACCAAAATTAGTAAAAGATGTTAGGGTTGGTTACGTACAAAATCACGTTTTGTAACATGAAATCAAAGCTGTGAAATTGATCAAACATAAATGACTGTGACAGCAAACTCAAACATAAAAGCAAATGCATGTAAGTTTGTTAATCTATTTCCATTGATTTAAGAATCTTCAGTAATATTAAACGTATTTTTTAATGGCAAATTAACACAAACTCATCCACTACATCTACCCCCAAATACACTCCATTGTCTATAACGGAACTTGAACCTACAATTTTTTAAGATAGAAAACCAAATGACGGCTTCAAAGTGTTACCTAGCATTCATAGTTTATAATTTATAAAGATAAATAGCTTGCAAAAAAGACATAACTTTTATAAAACTACAAGTTAGTGGTTTATATTAATTAAGATGTCATGAATAAATTTTCATAACACAGACCTATAAGAGCATACAACGACGATTAGGGGTGGGCAAGGGTGCGAATGGTTAGAGGCCAACCATACCACCGTGCTCACGCCATGGCCGAGGTGACTAGGGTTGGGAACAACACAAGGATGGGGCACAGGGGGTGAAAGACTGATAATGGGTCCTTAAATTACGTGGGTCCTAGGCCACTGCCCTGGTTGCCCACCCTGTGGGCCGGGTGTGGCAGGGTTGAAGAGTGACCAATAATTTAGTTTGGTGAAAAGTGGTTATTACATAGTAAAGTGATGGGTTGAGTGCCGGAAGTTGAAACTAATGCGGTAATGTGGTTGTGTGCGGTGGGGTCTATTCTCAAATTAACGACTACCAAGTTTCCCTCCATGTTACACAATACTCTGCTATAAATATCAAATAATTAAACTTTCATGATCCACTCAAAATCATAATAGCAGCCATGAAAATCGTCGCCAATCTCCTCGTCATTATCCTCCATCTCTCCACCACCATCTCAATTCAATCCTCACCACCACATTTCCTCAAATCTATCAGAGAATACCCACGTGCCACCGATGACATTACTCCGGCATGCTCCGTACGCGTACTCGATGGCAGCTTTGTTCACAACTATGGCAGTCCGCCCGTCAGCGTTGATTACACGCCGCCACCGGAGACATGCGCATGGTCCATCGCCGTCCTTGAGTTCCGAGCTGAATGTAAAGGTGATCAGCACGACCGGATAGCCGGCGTCTGGATTGACGGAGTCGAGCTGTTGCGGACGAGTTCGGCTCCGATAGAAGATGGATTCTTCTGGAATGTTCGGAAGGATGTAAGTAGGTATTCTTCGATTATTTCTCAATCCGATCTCACACTCTCCGTTATGCTCGAAAACATTTTGAACGATGATGACACTAGCGTTTACGACGTTACTATCTCCTTCCACTTTTACGCTGATGTTAATAAAGCCATTAGGTTTCCGTTATCTATGGTTTCCAGTGAATCAGAAGCTCACACGCTGAATCGAAAAATGATTTCTCATAATAGTCATGAAATTGGGAGTAAATTAGATGGCGATCAAGTATTAAGATCGTTATATTCGTATGATAAGCCAGCAGATTTGATTATACCAATATCCACCGCCAGTGGTCAAGGGTTTTGGTTTAGAATTGAAGATGAATTTGATGTGCAAACAAAAATTGTTCAGATTCCTCAGAAAACACACAAAGCGATGCTTGAATTGTATGTTTCGTTTCATGGAAAAACCGACGATTTGAGCCCCGGAAGAGCTCACGCAGCATACCATGAAGTTTTGGTGACAATCGACGGGAGGTTGGTCGGAGCTGTGGTTCCTTTTCCGGTAACAGTCACCGGCAGAATCAATCGTTTGTTTTGGGAGCCAGTTGTGTCAATGGGAGCTTTTAATCTTCCTTCTTATGACATTGATTTTACTCCTTTTCTAGGGCTTCTTTTAGATAACAAGAATCATTTAATCGGGATTCAAATTGCTGATGGTATTCCATTTTGGCTTGTGGATGCAAATCTGCAACTTTGGTTGGATGATATAAACGTACAAGCCGAATCTCTGAAATCTGGAGTCCCGTCTACGAAGATCCAACGTAAGGAGCAATTCATGCGGTTAGAGGGTGAGTTCGAGATAGAACGAGAAAGTGAGGTTATTGGGTGGCTAGATTCAAGCACACATAATAAAAAAAAACCCAAATTAACTAATAAAATCAAGTTCAAGAACAAACTTAAATTAAAAGATGAAGGTGATAAGAAAGAAGTTGATCATCAGTTCAAAATGAAAATTAACATGAAGACCACAAATGAAAATGGCAAGGTGATTGAGAGTTTAAAAGTAAAATTTAATTATCCTATCTACAATGAAACTATGCGCGGATTAGATGAAGATATGTCAGTGCTTACTACAAAAATGGAACAAGACCGGATTGAGAGGTATTTCGGAGATAATGATCTCGAGGGTTTTGAGTCGTAAGCAAAATTGGACGATTTTAATGGCAGTGAAGGGCAATTATGTTCTTTCGGGTTAAGCGATAAAGATAACCACTGAACTACAATTATCATCACGAATTTGGTTTTTACTCAAGAAAGGTGGATGTAGCGGATGGTAAATTTGTCATTGATGATGCCAACTCAAATTGTGATGATTAGTTCTCGGATATATTTGTGGTACTATATATAGTTTAAGTGTTGTGCTTATTGATTTATGTAAAACTTGTGCAAGTATGTTTAGATTATGTATGTGTGGTATGTCACAACTACAACTACAAATGTATCAAATCCTTCCTATATGTGATATGTTCGTGCAATAAATAAATTGTGATATATGTTGTAGTACTAGTAAGTATGTTAGGGTTTTCTTTGTTTGATTTATGTCAAAGATCTGAATTAGGTAACAGTCTAGGTATCAGCCTTGACAGATTGGTATGGTACGGTTTTTATTGTTAGGGTTAGGATCTTTGCTTTATGTTGATGTCGTTTGTACCCGATTCAGATGTCAAAAGATGTTAGGATGGATTAGGTGTTGTGTGTTTAAACGGTGGGTGTGAGATGGTGATTACAGATGATGGTTTTGTTCATTTGTTTATTAAGAGCATATAATATCAACAAAAATAATTAAATATTAGTACATAATATTTAAAAGTATAGAAAAACCGATACAACCAAATAGATAAAATGATAATATAACAAAACCACTATATATATTGACAAAACATCTAATCCTTTCTTATTACAAAGTACTTAGTGGCAGAAGTTTCACCCATTCCTAGTTCTCTTACTTTGCATGCATACACAATAGATATCGGGAAAACATAAAGCTTAAAGAGGCATAATTATATTGCTGCCGATGCTTCACAATTCTTTTTGTCATCATAAACATTCATGTACCTAGTTGGCTAGTTATAGGTAGGTACCTCCTTTTTTACATCTAATTCCTAAGCATCACAATGACACTAGTATTCTATCAAATACCCGTTCATAGGTAGTATCTTCGTTGTGTAGTCCGAAATGTTAAATTTTTAATAATTTACAGTTAATAGTTATGCAAGTCAGATAATTACAGTATACGTTCACTGTCATAGTTATATCCATTTCAAATTCAATGTTAGTGAGATCAAAATGATATCAGATTGTAGGGGTGAGCATTGGTCGGGTATGTCGGTTTTAAGGTCAACCCGAAGCCATACCAATCATTTTGATTTTACACATTCCAAATCTATTGGTTCGGTTTCTATTAATTTTGATTTTCTCGGGTTCTTAGTGGAATCAATTTTGATTTCTAAACATAATTCCCTTATTCTTGTACCAGCAGCTCCATGACACAAGTCACTTGTTTAGGCTAAGAGCCTAAGAGTGCTAAATTAGGCATTAAAATATTTGTGTTTACCAAAGACTAAAATATAAGGTCTTCATTCCAGCATAAAATTTTAGCATTTAAATTTTGCTTCATTAGTTGCGTGATTTCTTTCAAGGAACGAAGTTCGAAATGACTGGTAGCAAGTGGGATTGACCTAATGGGTTCGCTAGGATTACAAACTACAACAAAAGACTTACAAACTAGATGATTAGACAAAACAATTGCCATAACAGTTTACTCCTATCTTGGAACCAACTTCACATTACGCAAGGGAAAAATAGCTTAGGACGGTTTAAGAGCATCAATACAGTAATTAAATGAACTATGATCTTAAAAAGAAAAAAAAACTAAATTATAGATTATCATTTATTCATGATACAACTTAACTTATTTTATATAATAGTAATTAAGTTTTAGTTTTATTTTAATTAGGTTATTCATATTTTTAGATCACAGTGAAAATAATAATCATATTTCAAATTTTATCCTTTTTTACATATTACTAGGTAAAGTTAATAACTTGATAACCTACAATTTAAAAGATATATAAGATCTAATTTATCCGTCAACCTTTTAAAAAAAATTAGAGTACCATTAAAAGTTGATTAATATTTTTTAGATCATTTAAAAAGTACTAGCATAGTATACGCGCTATGCGACGATGACAAATAATTCTCACCCGATAACATGTCTAATTCGATAAAGTAGGAGTATCATAATCACGCATTATGATAATGTTAGTTTTTATCCGCAACGTCTATATATTTTTTTTACTTCTCAATTTCTTTATTGCTTTAACTATTTATTAATATTTATTTAATTTGTTATAATATCTTATCGGTTACAAATTAATTTGTGTTGACTTGACTTATTAAAACATTATTTATTATGGAATGTCTAGTTATTATAATGGTAATTAAGAATATAATTAAGTCCATTTAGTTGTTTCCTTTTAGGTTTAAATGAGGGTATATTAGTAATTTCATCTTACTTAATTTTTAAAAATTTAAGCAAAATGGCTAAATGCTTTATAATATAGTATATGAACGAAATAATTAGAGTTAATTACAAAGATGGTCCCTGTGTTCTTGCCCAAATTTCACATTTAGTCCTTTAAAATCGAAAATTACACTGATAGTCCTTATGGTTAATGTTTTGTTTCACTTTTAGTCCTTTAGCCTAACTGGTGTTAAAGTTGACCGTTAGTCAAAGGGCATTTTAGTCATTTTCCTTTTTAATCCTATTACCAAACACCTATTTTCATTATTCATAAATTAAAAATTATAAAAAAAAATATACAAACACACATTTTCATTATTCATTAATTAAAAATTAATAAAAAATAAACAAAGTTTACCCAACATGTTCATCTTATAAACAGAGCAACAAGAACAAAACCAAATTTTGTGAATATTAGCAAAGAATCATAAGCAAAGATAGAATAAAACCACAAATCAAAGAACCCTAGATCTGGAATCTATCATATGGTATGTGAATGAAATCCAAATCTGAATCTATCTATATAAATAATAAAAGAATCAATGAAAAATAAGAAGCAACCGATCTGATCGATTATCACATCAAACCCTAAACTTATCTGGGTTTTGATTTTCTTGATCGGAAATGCGAAGACGAAGAGCAGGTACGGTGTCTATGGATCTGAATCCATGGAAGAAAACTAGGGTTTGGCTCGGTACTTCATTTTCAGATCTGGCGGCGACGGATTTGGATCCATGGAAGAAAACTAGGGTTTGGCTCGATACTTTCGATACACTGTCGGTACTTCATTTTCAGATCTGGCGGCGACGGTGGTTAGATGGTGACGATACTCGATCCGGCAGCGACGGTGGTTAGATGGCGACGGAGAACGGCGATCTGGCGGCGTTTATATGGATCTGAATCCATGGAAGAAAACTAGACTTTGTTCCCGACGAATCCTTCATCAAAACCGACCGGATTGAGGTCGATAAGGAGACCATTGATTTGCTTGCTTCTTTGGATATGTCTGACCTTCCTTTGGCCTCTACAGCGATACCGGGGGCGTATGGCGGTGGTGGTCGTGGTGGATTCGACGGTGGAGCTGGAAGGAGGTACTGATGAAGATTGTTTTTCCATTATATATGTCTTCTTTGCTAGCTTTTTGATAAACGATGTTATGATTTGAGGATATGAGTTGTTTTTGCTTTAAGTTGGATTGAATTTCAACCTAAAAATTTCTATTAGTGTGATTTAAAAAAAAAATAAGGATATGAGTTGTTTTTTCTTTAAGTTAGGTTGAATTTCAACCCTAAAAATTTCTATTATTGTGATTTTCAAAAAATAGAATGTGATGATGAACAGATGAATAAATATAAGAAATGCAAGTAGGAATGTAGATGTTAATTAATAAAAGGTTGTTTGGTAGCAAGTTTAAAAGGGTTTCTTTGAAAATAGGTGTTTGGAAACAACTATAATAGGTATAAGGTGTTTGGTAACAAGATTAAAAAGGAAAATGACTAAAATGCCCTTTGACTAACGGTCAACTTTAACACCAGTTAGGCTAAAGGACTAAAAGTGAAACAAAACGTTAACCATAAGGACTATCAGTGTAATTTTCGATTTTAAAGGACTAAATATGAAATTTGGACAAGAACACAGGGACCATCTTTGTAATTAACTCAAATAATTAAAACAGATGTTAAATTTGAAGGGTCCTACTTTGCTCCAATATTCAACCAGTCAAAAAAGTAAAAGGCAAATCGTCACCACCCAAAAAATCGTCACCCCAAATTTCATATGTAAAATTTTCGCTCAGTAGAACGGAAAATGGAGAACGTGGCTCAGGTAACCGGTGCGGACGCTCTTCGGCTGACAAATCTAATCACGTCGGCGGCTCGAAACGCCGCCACACACAGGTACAACTGCGAGCAGCTTGCCAGACACGTGAGACTTATAGGGAGTTTACTAGAGAAGTTGAATTCGACGGAGGTGATGAAACATCCATCGACGCGAGAGCCGTTGGAAGGATTGTGGCAGGCATTATCCAAGGCATTGGAGTTGGTGGAGAGCTGCAAAGAAAAGAGTTATTTGTATATGCTTGCGATGGGGTGGAGCGTGGTTTATCAGTTCCGGTATGTACAGAACGAGATCGATCGGTACTTGAAGCTCGTGCCGCTGATTTCTCTCGTTCATGATTATCAAAATCAGGTTTGATCTCTGTAGACTGTATAAGTGTCGGTTTTCGGACTCGATCAATTTTAGCGGAGCACGTGTCATCTAAGTTTTCTATTTAATTTAATATTTTATCTTTATATTATTTTATTATATATAATGTATGTATTATGAATTTCTGCTTGAGTATATGAAACTTTATGATGCTGCAGATTTATCAGCACATTAAGGTTTTGGATAGTATAATGTCACCGATTTGATGTTAATCCAATACTAGTCGATGCTATGTAGGAAACCCATGTATTAATTAAGCCTATGAGCAAATATCTAAAGTTTTGCTTCATTTTGCCATTTTGGTATAATACTTGAAAAGAAATAAAGTATATCAACTATCATGTTTGATAAGAATTTCGGTTCTAAAACACCTTTTTAAAGGAGTTGATTTGTACACCTTTTTTATGTCCGTATATCCCTACAAACGCAATCTCTATTATTCTCGTCCAATCAACTACTTTTTGTTGTTTACGTGTTGTGCACAAATCATCTCCCTTTTCCAAATGGATTGTTGTAAAAAGAAAAAAGAAGGAACTGTATCAGACATTCAATACAGAAGAATACAGAGTTCCAGTATAGTTGCAGCCAAATTGATCATGAAATGTCGACTATAATGCTCATTTACAATATGAAAACCTGGAAATTAATTATGTGTTAATTCTTTCATAATGTAAACTATGCCATCAGACTTTAAAGGCGAGCTTGCTGGACATGGAGGATGACCACGGGGAATACACTCTTGACCAAGAAGATATAGAAGCCGAAAGCATCATAATGAAACGCGAACGTTCAAAGAAAGATGCCTTTGTGCTAGAAAAGTCGCTCTCTCGTCATTACCCTGATTTAAAGTTTCAAGATGCTCTCCATGAGGAGAATGGAAAACTGCAGATTGAGCTACATAAATCACAATATAACAATGATTCCCAGCAAACTCAAGTTATCGAACATCTGCTTGATGTAACTCAAAATGTTGTTAATGTCTTTCCACCTCAAAAAGATCATTACCGATTTCCAAAGACATCAGTACCTTCATGGTAATTTACAAGTACTCGAGACAGCTGCTTCTCTCCTTTTCTTGTGTAGTTGATTCTATTTTATTAGCAATTTAGCATTAAAATTTGGTTGATGTGCAGTGATATGTTACCACCAACAGCTCTTAACCGAAAAATTGATGAATCAGAGTGGCAGGCTGATCTTTTTGAGTGTTGGAAGGAACCTTGGTTGTGTAAGTTTCTCTCTTAGCTTAGCTTCTTTGACACACTGATGACTGATCCATGGAAATTTCGGTAGAAGATATCTGTACTGGAAAGTTATAATCCCACATGATCATGCATATGAACAAATTCTTCTTCTCTATCCTTATCCTTTTATTGTGTTGGATTGTAAATTCTGAGTTACACTCATTGGGTAACCTGTGCAGGTTTTAAGGCCTGCATATACCCATGCGGGATATTTACTGATATCGCTTATCTGGTGTCAAATGGAAGCTTAAGTAAGTCTTTATAATTTTAAGATGTTCTTATATGTGTTGCAGGATATTGTTATGTGATACATGAATTTAATGATTTTGAGATTTATAAAGATAGAGGGTTCATGTGTGTGTGTTTACGGTTCTAAAACCAAATTAATAAAAAGGTCAATTCATGATTAATACATTAAATATGCTATAGGTTTTACCATGTTTTACTGTTATTGTGTCCAAAATTTCAGAAAAAAATCACTTCTTTTGTTGTCTTGATTTTCTTTCTCATGTTTATCCTGGTTTCCCTTGTTCTACAAAGCACCCAAATATGTCACTAGTTATAATTTGTTCATGAAGCTTGAAAATCATAAAAAAGGGCTTGGATGTTGAAAAAGGTCTTGATTTGGAGTAATATGAATCAACTTGGTTGTTATTTTTTGCATATAATTGCGACCGAGTTAAAACCCCAAGAATGACAACCAACTTTGTCCACATTACCCTAAGAATGTTGAAAATTTTGTTTTATTTCCTTCTTTTTTTTTAAAGTTGAATCGTTTCCATGGTGATTTTGCAACATCAGTGGGCGAATCAGAAAATATGACAAAGTTGATTGCCATTCTTCGCCTTTAACCCTTTTACAAGTTATGAACTCTTATCTCCTTTTTTGGTCAATGAAATACCAAAACAAGCCATTTAATACCCTTCTTGAGCCGAAATATGTTCCCAAAGATATGATTTGTCAACTCAACAAAGTAAAAGAGCACTAAACAGTAATACTATGTTGGTGAATGTATGTAGAAATTACCATAACTTATATTTGATTGGATCATAGGTCGTGGAGGTGCATGCAGGAATCTGATCATTCACTCCCTCTTCTGTGGCTGCTTCTTTTACACATGTTGTGTTAGAAACAAACTTCGTCGACATTTCAATATAAAGGTGAGCTCTATTAATCCATATATCCATAACTAAATCTGGCAAATATATTATTGACTTTATCAAATATAGAGGTCACCTCTTCTTAATTTTACAGGGAGGATTATGTGATGACTTCTTAACTCATCTCATCTGCTGCTGTTGTGCAATGGTTCAAGAGTGGCAGGAACTTAAGCTAAGAGGCTTTAAAGGTATGTTAAGAACTCGTAAATTTAGACATTGCTCTAAGCATAATACATGCTATCTATTTGGTTTTTTGAAGAATTTTATTCATATGTGAATGTATCATATGTACTTTCACTTAAACCTTCATGAATACTGATGGGATAATAGCTACGGATCTTTTGCACCGACCTGCTTCTAATCGTTCTTATGGGCATTTAATTGGAGGCATCAATCTCAACCCATTTACTTATATATGAGTCAATTATAGTTGTGTTTATCTCCATGGCGTCAATACGGCTTGAATCAAAGCTTTAGCTAGTAATAGGGAACAGGTCAAACGGGTTGGAATATACAACCTCATGGGATTGTTTAACTCCAAATCTAGATTGCTACTGTAGTAGTATTATTTTTTAAATTAATCACTACAAATTTGTACAAAATGGACATATTTTGCTGGATAACACAACTTTACCTAACTCACTAAGTCCCAAACTAAAAGTTGATTCATCCCAATCGACCAATACGAACTTGTTTTGACCCATTATCCAATCTCCACCCAACCATCTTTCCACCTCCACTAAATATGTTCAAGCCGATAGTTCGCCAGGTTGGCCAAACATAATGAATAAAGAGGTTTCAAGTTTTCAAAAGAATGTAGTTGTATCAATACTCAGTAACTAAGACATTTAATAAATGGCTGACATACATCTTTTGCAGGTTGCCAAGGAAGGAAGATGATTCCCCCACCAAATCAGGTTATGATGTCTTAGATAACTTAATTGGTACCTGTTTAATATATATAACCTTAGATATTCAGGTACATGCTAACCAATATTGCATATAGAAATTGCCATAGTTTTGTTATATTATGTATTTAGAGCATTTGGGGTAGTCACGCCCATTACACACCGTTATGTCATCATGAAACTCCCTCCACTCAACCCATGATGTGGTTACCCACCATTACATCTAATACTAATACCCAATTACCTTACAATCCACCAATCAAAATATTAAAAAAAAGGGGGGGGGGGGGGGGGGGGGGGGGGGTCCGGGGGAGGACCTCTAGCAAGCCAGACCCCTTCCTCTGATGAGCACCATGATTTACCACCACCATGCCGTGATGGTGTGGCTCCCCCTCCCTCACCACACCACCCAACCACCTTCCACTATATGTGAATGTATTAGTTCAATATTATTTAATAGATAGAGTACATCGGCATATGGGGTTACAATCATGCCTTTCTAAATTTACAGTCGTCGAGCCATTTACTTGTTGGGTTATCCTATCTATACAATTGGGCTGGGTCATTCCATACTAAGACTCTTATCTTATTTATCTCTGATATCTCACAATCAAAGTCACACGCGTCCAACATGGGACAATACTCAACATGCGTCCTCACGTGTGGTTTTTTCCTTTTTGCGCCTAGCACATGGAGACCTATGAGTTACGTTAAGTATGTGTGGCCATTTAACCAACTATGGGTGGACCTGACTCTGATACCATGTAAAATTGTGATGTTCCAACTCAAAACCAATTGACTATAAGGAGAGTAGTCCATGATCTTTATTAAGCATATTAGAAAGTCACTTTTTGTCCGATTGGATACATTACTCTAACACATTGATAGGGCATGACACATTTTTGCAATATTAATAACTACCAAAACTAGATATATATGATCTAAACTTGGGGTCAAAATCATAAATCAAGAATATTTATACTAAATATTGATAACTCTGATTTTTTCACTAAAATTTTAACATCAATTTTATTCATATTGGCTGACTTAAATTTACACTAGCATTGCACCCGTGCAATGCGGCGGTAATGACAATAGTTTGTGCTCGACAACATGTTTGATTTTTAAAAGTAGAGTATGGTATGAAATGTAGTGTTAGTCAACCTATCCATGTTTTTTCTCCTTTTTCTAATTTACTTTTTTTACAATCAACCAATTTATTAGTTGTTAAAATAGTTTTTGTAAAATAATTAAAAATATTATTATTAAATAATTAGAGAAAAAGATACTATTACCTTAAAATTGTATTGATGTAAGTTTCATATATTTATCTAAAATAGGAATGATCTTTATTTTCATAATTCTAGATGTAAAATACAAATTATTAGTGAATTAAACATATATTATTACGAAAATGAACTTTGTATTCTCTTTAATTTGGTAACTTATGGTCTAATGCAATATTAAAAAAATTAGCTTAGTGGAGGTCATGTGCAAGCTTTAAACAAGAAATAGATAAACAACTCATTAACAACATTACATAGGACAAGGATGAGGGAGCCAACTGATGCTCAAGTTAATAATGTTGTATAACAAGTCTAGATCAATACTTCAATAGTATATTATTTAGTGTATATAGCTAGTGCACCTTCAAAGTAAAATGAATTTCGTTATCTGTAAGTTTATCAAGAGTCTGCATGATAACGACGTTTCAACATGATGTCGTGATGAGCTTTACTACCACCAGTTGTTAGCATCACATGAGAAACTTTTGAGAAGATCCTAACAAACTTCCTCTAAAGTGTATCTTTTGTGAACTTCTTCCAGAGTCTTATGGTAATTGTAGAGGATGAATAACTTATTCTTTTCATAAGGTGAAGGGATATTCTTTTAAGACAAACTACATGAAGTTAAACTCGACTTAGAGTGTATTATGTATATGAGCTCTAGCCTTCTTAAGCAATCATACTAAGTAGGCAATCTCCTCGAGAGGTAGGTTTTCCTTCTTGAGCTACTTCTAAATGTGTTACAGACTTTAATTTACTGTAGTTTTTCAGTGGCTTCAGTGATTAAACTTTTTTTAGTTTTTCATTTGTGTCATATCTTAACATATATTCGTGTTATTAATCATATCTGATAGGTTTGGTGTATTAAAAGGATTTTTCTTACATTTATGTTTCATATAAACAACAAATTAGAGGGTTATCTTTGGATATTTGAAGCTTTTTCTCCATCATAATCGGTGTTATGTATGTCAATAAGATATTCACATGTGAATACCTATCTATAGTTCAAACAATTAGATTCAAGTAACTTAAGCATCAAACTACCTAAACTTAAATTTGGATGGACATGTGTAGCTGTGTGTTTAAATAATCAATTTAAACCTAAATATGTTTAAAACCCTCAACTAGATTTAGTTTCAAAACACCAAATTGGTTAGAGAACACACAAATTAGATTCTTATAAGAGGAAGAGAGAAGGAAAAACGAAACGAGAGGTGGAATGCAGTAGTGTAGCAACAACACGATGGTGAGGGTCTTCGCGGTCGATGAGATGGATGTGTATGTCACATGTGTTCAATTGTGTGTTAAAGAGTGTTCCACATATACTAGTTTAATGACATTTAATAAAGTTAAGAATAGTAATATAAAAAGTTCTTTTAATTAAAATAAATAAATTTCATGTCACATGTATTAATGTAGATTGTTAGGTCAACACATACTTAAGAATGGCCATCTTAACAAAGTTATCTTCGCAATATTTAAGTTAGGTTTCAAGCCCGTGTAAACACGGGCCAACATATAAGATATTTGATATATTGTTTTACATAAGCTCTGTTTAGAAGCATACACTTGAAACATCTATACATGTTTTAACATCAACAACGTACACCATACAATTTGTCCAAATCAGATTTATATCGAAATTGACCCACTTTAGGATCAAAATACCATATTGAGCATTACAAATTTTAAATTCAGTTTCTATTCATCTAGAATTGCCTATACCAATTCATGGTTAAATCTACATATGGGTCAACAAACCAAAAGATGAACATGAAGTAGCATACAATAACATACCTTATTGCAAGTTTTCATGATTCCAGCTCTATGTAAACACTGGTTTAACAATTCTCTAATGCTTTTATTTGTACCGATGGAACCATGTTTATAGGTTCCGCAACAACTACAATAAAAAAAAGTCAAGAATCGATCATTCTTATCGAGACTACGTACCTCTTGACCATCACCGACAAAGAAACCGTTGCAAAGAATTGAGTAGATTTCCTTTTTGGTTGTCAATTGAAAAGTGTCTTCTGACCATTTGATTATGTCTTCATAATCAGCTGGCAATTTTTCTTCCCAACTTGCATATGGTCTGCACATCCTTCTTTCCATCCTCTAAGACTTTAGGTTCTATCTGTAGAACATAGTGTCCGCATCAGACTTTGATTGATAATGTAAGAAAATATCATATTCTACATAAAGTTTCCAAAATTAGCTCAACCAGTTAGGCTCTGTTACATTAAAATCTTACTGACCAATTTTCCAACAGAGCTTGAAACGCCAATAAAAAAAACATAATATAAAGGAAATCATGTAAATGAATAAACCTGAATTATTACTATTTCCAAACGCCGAAACTCGATTCCTTCTACTTGTATGGAATTAAAAGATTGATTCGACACGACAAACAATATTTCAAGCTCAACAACACTCCGGTTGCTAGTAAATTGATACAATTCAAGCATCAATCGTCCATCTTCTCTTGAATCCAGATGGTACATGGCTGAATCTATAACATCTGTTACTCCTTCTAATTTGTATTTGAGGCTTACTATATTTTTGCTGAGGTTATGTTCTCTATGGGAGAATTGGAACACAAGGTTCACCGTGAATGTGACAAATGGAGTCAAGAATTGAGTTCTGACACGTGCTTTAAATTTCCCATCATCTGATGGATAGCTCCCAATGCGAATCTGCAAGAATAAGCATTCAGCAATGAAAGACATCACTTCCGGTATTTATTTGCACATAATATTCCTTCGGAGGAGATCCAAGTCGAACTTTTGTATAATAAAGCCTATAAGTATAATTTAGATGCCAATATATACATGTTATAACCAAAAAAACAGCAACAAATAACTCAATATCCATCAACTCAAACAAAATGATTAACCTCTAAATTTTGACCAACCCAAATAATCATAGAGGGGAGTATTAGTAGCAAACTGCTAAATGAATAATATGGAACTCATAATTCACAGTCATAAACAACATAAACGTGTAATCAAACCTAAGGTTCGATGCCAACCAACCCGAATAACTTTCAAACATATTTAAACATTAAAAAATCACATTTATGTAGGAGAAGATGTTCCTTTGATAGATTATATGTAGTTAAAGACTATATTGTAAAGAAAAATCGAACACAGAAGCAATCAAAGCAAGTCTTCAAGAAACCCTCTTTCAGATTTTAATAACTCGTGCAGTTTATTTGGTTTAGACGATAATTGCAAACTAACCCGATTCAAATGATATATTTGTTAACATAAAACAAAATCAAGGAAGTTCAATTACCCAACACGATAAGGATCATAAGTGCTGCCATTCAATTACGACGACGCCGCCGCCGGTCAATAACCCATTTAATTTAGATTATCAATTGATAAAATCCTAGTTTAGACAAAATCAACAGAGGCAAGGTACCAAATTAAGCTTGGCAGTCTTATCTACATCTTGAGCAGCTCTTGCAGCTTTCAGATAGAACCTTTTTTTTTATTTCACATGGCCATGAATAAGACACAAAATATTTTCTCAAATATTTGCAAAATATTTGTGCATCAGAATGAAAGATTTCTCGTGGCAATTGACAATCATGTGTAGATATAGTTGTGATGAATCGAGAATAATGTTTACCATAAGAAATTATAGATGGTTGGTAAATAGCTCCTGCTTCATGAGACAATTCAAAGTCTTGAGATCTATAAACGCTTAACCACAAATACAGGCATCTTAGTAATAAAGAATAATACTAAAAGATATATAAGCAATATCAAAACACGATATCATCATCAGGGTTTGAAAATAAAAAGAGTATAAGATTTAGGGTAATAAAAGAACCTAAAACACGATATCTCTATGGTGACAATAAGAAAACTAGTTTTGCTCTATCTTCATTCATTGATCACCATTTCTTCAATAAGAGAACCTAAAAATTCAAATCTGAACTACAAAAAACAGTAAGGAGATGAATCATGCAAATTGATTTTTGCTTAAAGTTATAGCATTCAGTTCCTTTGCCTTTGTATACGTAAACATGCGATAGATACTATTAGGTAGATATAGTGTTTCAGTATCTTAAGCAAAAGACCAATATTAGTAGCCTCTTTCTCTGTGTGTGTTGCTTTTGATATGCGTAAATTTAGCATGAAACATCTGATGTTAACTTAAAACTTGTCTGAGTTCCTGCTTCATGAGACAATTCAAAGCCTTGAGGTGAAGGGACTCTTGTGGATTTACATTTCTTAATAGGGATAGAAATTAAAAAAAAAAAAAAACTGCTTTTTGAATCTGCAACAGCAGAATTATATGAGATCAAAAAACATAATTGTGTTTATTCTACACAAACATGGATAATGGTGCATTCCTTGGAAAATAATGGTGAATCACAAGAAATAAAGATATTAATTAAAAAGAGAGTGAAATGAACTTAATGTTCATACAGTGGAAGTTTATAACTCACATTAAGAGTTTGGTGTTCCTGAGTTACCTTTTTTTACAATGAAAATTCAATTATAGAGGTGACAATTTTGACCCTTTTATTGGGTTATACGTTATATTTTGATCACAAAAGGGTAATTAAAAAAACTATAATTAAACTGGGCATTTTACCCTAAACCTTATCTTTTATATTAGTAACAGAGTCATTATGTATACTTTAGGCCTTATGTATACTTTAGGCAATTAGGCCTAAAGTATACATAATGAAATTGCCTAAAGTATACATAATGACTCTCTTACTAACATCTTTAATTAAGATCATCGCAGTTTAAAAATTGAATGATTAAAACATCAGATCATAACAGTCAATTATCAAAAATCATTTTGTAGGCTAAACAACTACAAAGGCATCAAAACTACACTAAAAGAAAAAAATTAGATTCCCAAATTATTCTTATAGATCAATATACAGGGAGAGTTCTAATATAAATTGTGCATTTATGGATAGAATATAAAAGTATATAGAAAGCCTCTTCATATCAACTGTAATTCTGTACAACTAAAGTAATTGGCTCAAATTTGTATCAAGAAAATAATAAATGACATGGTGCAAGTCATGAGAATACAACCTATGGTTGGATTTGTTGCTCTCTAAATTTGAATACCATTAAAGGTGTGCTCTTAATTTTATCGATCTTCCCTGTCACTACTCCGCCTTCATCATTTCTCAGTAAATCCAACCACAACCACCCTATCATGACCGCCAATATACAACATTTCAAGACCTAGTTCAGCAGTGTAACCCGGTGCCTCTCTAAACTCTGCCTCACCTTTCCAAGAAGACTAATTGCAACTAATTTGCAAGGTGCAAATTATAGACAACTTACAATTCGAGAATATAACATCAAGGATTTTTTAACTTCTGCTATTCTATCAACTCGAAGCTAACGAATGGAAGAATCATACGAACAAAAAAAAGAACTTAAACACTCGAACTCGAACAAAGGATTGTATACAGATTATTACTCATTTTAGGATGTGGGTATCCTACCACCATAGATAAAAACATTAAATGACGTTAAGCATGTTTTTGCAACTTGAAGTCACAACAATCTATTTTTTTCATGTCGGAATCAAGATAGTTTGTTTCTTTTTTAATGAGAGTATTACATGCATAAGGCAGCAAGTATGAAGGTAAAACCTGGGATGAGATTGAGAATTGTAGTTCCAAGAGTAGCCGAAGAGTATTAGACACCAGTAAAACAAAATATCTGTGCCAAAGAACTTCAAATTACAAACAGTCAAGCAATCAAATATTTGAATAGAAACTGAAGGGACTAATTAAACAATTCAAAAATATAAGTTTCAGATATTTCTATTCTTACTCTGTAAGCCATCCCTTCTTTTTCATACATGTATAAAAACAATCCTGAAAATTGTCAAATGAAAAATCTGTTCTCCTGAGTGCACATCATCCAACAAAAACTGCAGCAGGAAAAATCAGTTACCGAAATGCAGAGCATAAAAGATGAAAACCTTCAGGAAAAAGAGCCATCATACAAAATTGTTTCCAAAAGCGAACGTGCAAGTAGCTTTTTAAAACGGATTCAGAAATGGGCCTTGTAGGGCTGCGACAAACTGCTAACTTTTAAATTCTATTTAAAATTTTAAAAGTAATGTTATCACAAACGGATTTAGAAAGTTACATGCATTAAACATAAATATTGAGCTACTTTTAACTAACCTGGTTCACTAATATGAAAGTTACATGCATTAAACATAACTATTTAGAAAGGTACATCCCAATATCATTGAGATCAGCAAAAAATTCACTAACCTGGTTCATCTTTAAATCGAAACCTGCAAGAATATGAAATAATTTTGAACCACATAACAAATATTTGAGATGTTCCTTATCTCGTTTAAATGATAAAGGTTGTGCAATTAGACTTTCCATCTTTTTGACAAAGGTCCCGTGTAAGAACAGGAACCATGGATCCAAAAACATTGGCTCAAAAGGTTTGCTCCAAAGCTAAATGTCCATAAACCTCATTTGCTATAACGACAATCTTGTGCTTCTTGGCAATTTCAGCAGTCTGCATCCATTTGACCAACAAAATCCAAATTACTTCCTTAATTTGATGCTTTAATTACTCTAAATTCATACAATCGAAAGAAATGGATAATTAAGATGTTAATCATCAAACCTAACTAAAGGATGAAACAGATTGATCAAACATAATATTATCTCTTGATAAAAACAGAGGTGATTATCACGGTAATTATCTATATATCATGAAGCACATTATAGCGTGTCATCAGCATGTGAATGATCAAACATCTAACATTAGCATCAAATTACTGTGTGTCATCAACTTGTGCATGATATCAAATAACTAAAAAACAAAAGAACCATAAAAAAGAATGATGGAATCATAACAAAATGGCATGCATAAAATAATAATTTGTGAAGCATATTCAAAACCTCTAACTAATTTACAGAATTCATAACTCAGAAATATCTAAATAATTTATATTAGTTAATTTCTTCATTTAAGCATTTTATCGAACAGATGGCATGCATAAACTATATAAACAATCCATGAAATTGATGGACTGCATATATAAACCCGACATCAACTGATATGTTAAAAAAAGAAACAGGGAAGAAACTTAACTTGAAACAAACGTTTCTTGTAGCAGATTCTTGATATACGGATTATTGATCTTGTCATAAGAGAGGAAGACGATGGAGACAAATATCATTTAACTGCTGAAAATATCTATTAAGCATATTATCATTTGTTCTGCCATATGGTTTATTGGCTCACCTGAACGCAGAAACTCAGTTTCTCCAACAAATCTACTTGAGAACCATTATTAATTTACTCACAACAGTAACCAAATGACAATATGTACATAAGAACTGTATTCTCTTTATAAACTAAACAAACCCCCATCATTCATTAATATTAATAAGGCACTACTACACTATGCAAAATGATTAAATGAATCCAGATAAAATGCATAATTAAAAAAATGTACAACATGTATGGTGTAAACTTATTCTATTTTCTAATTACCTTCCAGTATAACCATATGCAAACCTAGACCGCAGAGATCCCTCTTCGGTATAATCTATTACTCCCATCCCTACATAAAAAATGCAATTTTGCCCTGATGGCATATGTTGGAAGGCATAACCTGCCATCAGCAAGACTTTTTGAACTGTATAACCTGATATCAACACAAATATTACATACCCCTTGTCATCTGGTTTATGATAAAAGTTCAGAATTTGACAGATAAAAAACGAACTAAATAGAAGAACGATCTTTGTGACAATTCATCGAATACCAGACAAAAAAAAAAAAAAACTCATACATCATACTAAAAAGAGACCGATAAGATCTGTAAATGAACAGAATCGATAAAGAGTAGACCAATGGAGCAGCAGGCTATCCAATCGAGGGATTATAGAACCCAAAATCACAGATCAAAATACAAAAAGAAGAAATAAGCGGAGCGATTAATGAATAACCTCAATCGATTGATTCTGGCAAAAAATTGTTTGTAGCAGCATTGAACAAATTTTAAAAAAAATCCCACCAATCATAAATCCGCAATATCTTCATCCCCTTGACTAACCCTACCCCTAAAATCAGAATCAAACAACACATTTTTCACAATCACACGGGATGAAGAACGCGATTTCTCAACATGATTACTCAACGCGATTATGGAACTTACCTCATTCTCTGGATCAAGAGCATTAATCCGGATCGGATTCGGCGGGGAAGGAAATATTCTATCACCCTCCTGTGTTGATGACATGACGTGCATAACATCGAACGATTTGGTTTCTGGATTTTGATCATCAAATAAAAACGAAGGCATATAGACTGAAGCGAAAATCGTTGGCAGTAAGCAGTAGCAGTAGAAGAGGATGAATTTGAATGTGAATTCAGTGGATTCCACTGGTTACTGGAATTCAAGGGTTACTGAAAATTAATGGGTCCATTCAATGGAAAATCAAGAAACGGAAGAATTTGAAGAAGCCACAGCCTATTAAAAACGGAAGAACTTGAACGAACCTACAAGCCAAAAACACAACTACATGTCCACGTCAGATTTCAAACATTTTCAATAGAGTTAATTACAAAGATGGTCCATGTGGTCTTGTTCAAATTTCAGATTTAGTCCTTTAAACTTGAAAATTACACTGATAGTCCTTATGGTTAACGCTTTGTTTCACTTTTAGTCCTTTACACTAACTTCAGTTAAAACTGACCGTTAGTCAAAGGGTATATTGGTCATTTACTCACTTAACCTTATAACCAAACATGATTTAATGGTTTAACCCACTTCAAGAATAAAAGGGGAAAACAAACACCCTATTCCATATCAAACTCTCTCTCAAACTCTCATCCATCACCACTCCACCACACCCTTCCGGCAACCGCTCCCGTCCAGCCACCGCCACCGCCACCGCCTCCGCCGTCACTTTTTCTCACTCTAAACTATCACCCCCTCTGAAAGATCCGGCCACCAACGCCTTGGAGGTCGCCACCGCCGCCGTAGGTGAAGAGTCACCGCCGCCTTATGTGAAGAACCACCACTGCCTTCGATGTCGCCACCACCCTTTGTAGATCTGAACCACCATCATATCTCGTAGATCTGAACAATCTCACTGTAAGTGAAGAACCACTACCGCCTTCGAAGAACCACCACCCTCTGTAGCCTCTCACGACCGCCACAGATCTGAACCGCCGTAGATCTGAACCGCCACGGATCTGAACCGCCGTAGATCTGAACCTCTGTAGCCCCATTCACCACCCCCGAAAAGATAATCGGTCCAAGCCCAATTCAAGAATGCATGTGTGATGTCTAGTTTATCTGCTGCATGTACATAGTAATCAGAATCAATTTTAGTTGGGTTTTCTTTCAAGAATTGTTCCAGAAATTGGTAGACATTCATATGATGAATGGTTTTGAAATGAACGTTTTAGCTAAGGATTTGCAGGACGTTACAAGGAAGGAGAGACGGCGGAGAAGTTTTCCGGCGAGTGAGGTAGCGAGAGAGAGAGAGAGAGAGAGAGAGAGAGAGAAAAGTGTGTGGTTGTTATACAGCCTCTCACCACCGTAGAAACCATATGTAATTTATTCTTTGTTCATCTGTGGTTTTTCTTGATTAACTGTATAATATATGGATGAAGTGGTTAACATCAATACATTAGTTTTGTTTGTTATTTCTGGGTTGAAATTTTGTTTGATTTTTTCTTGATAAAAATGATCAATTTTGAGTTAGATAATGAAAGGTTGGTGGTGGTGGTACTCCCAGCCACCGCTATTGAATGGGAAAATGGTTCAGATGCAGAGAATGAGAGATGAGTGAGAGTGAGTGAGTTTATGTTTGGAAATAAGTATTTAAGAGAACCTATAAATAAGTATGTTTGGAAACCATTTTAATAGGGTTAGTTTGTTTGGTAACAAGGATAAGATGGAAAAAGACGAAAATACCCTTTGACTAACGGTCAACTTTAACACCAGTTAGTCTAAAGGACTAAAAGTGAAACAAAACGTTAACCATAAGGACTACCAGTGTAATTTTCGAGTTTAAAGGACTAAATATGAAATATGGGCAAGACCACAGGGACCATCTTTGTAATTAACTCTTTTCAATATTAAAACTTCAACTTTTTACAAACAAAGAGCATTGCCACATAGGATTCCCTATATTCTAACTTATAGAAGATATAAATTTGTTAAAAAAAACACTTTCAATACCTCTTAATTCAATTCAATAAGGGGTGTAGAAAATAATATCGATTTTATTTTCACTTTCAGATATAATTCTTTTAAAAATATTTCTAAATAAACTAGAGTTTAAAAGCATCTAAATACAAAAACACAATAATGAATAGGGTGTTTTAAAAAACCGAAAAACTGAATTGACTCAGATGATTTTAAACCGAGAAAACCGATGTCCGAGCAACCAGTGACCCGAAGACATGCAACCATTTAGTATGTAAAATGATAAACTATATTATCCATATAGCTATAAGTATTTAAACCTTTTGTAAAAATAAACTATCAAGCATGAAAAACCATTCCGACATCAAAACCATATTTTATTATTCAGATCAAATCACTTAAAAATAAAAACACTATATTCTTTGAAGACTTCCCGGTTTAGTAACACATTAATGATAAAAATGAAAGTACTTTAAGTAGACATGAAGTTTTATTTCCTCAACATCTGAATAATAAATAATGTTATAACGTAACTGATTTATTAATTTAACAGTTAAAACTATCTTTATAAGTTTTAACATCGGAAGGGAAAAATAAGGAGTCGTTGCGTAGGTTTGTTGTGTGTCGTATGATCAAAACGGTATCTTCTTCCCTCGCCATTTTGGATCCAATCAGAATCCGGCCACCGCCGACGGTTGATTGTGATCTCCGGCGACTGAGAGAACAACTCCATCCGTCTTTCTCGAAGTATTAATTTTTGGCTGTTTTTATTCTTAATCCATTGGATCAAGACTCTCACTTCCGTCGAGATCTAACTCCTCTACTTACTACATCGAAGAAAACTCATTGCTCCGAAATCCGTAAGTATCCAAAATCCATTTCTGTTTTATAAATGTTACTGCTGTTTTCTCGTCGGTTCTACGCTGAGATCAGATTTTTCACTTTTTATGTTTCCTTTTTTGCTCTTGTGTATGCTCATTATGAGAAGCTCGCCTATAATTCTTTGAATTGTGGTTATTAGGAATAAGGTTATTGCCCATTAGGACTACAATTTCGAGTGCCCAAAAATCTGCAAACTAGTTTGATTTTGTATCAGAATCTCTACAGATTTATGCGTATCGTCTGCTAATTGTAGAAAATTTGGCTGGATATGTAACAATTACAGTTCCTTAGGGGAAAAAAGTTCAAAATTAATCCTCTCTAAACCCTGCAAACAATCCCATATTGAAAAACCCGATTACTATTCAAGTTCAGGTTTTTATTGAAATTTGAGTAATCTTCATCGATGATCAAACTGAGTAACCAATTACTTTAGTTTGCTTGATAGTTGGTGTATGAATCACTTAACCTTAATCAAAGTTTTCGGCTTGAAGAAAAATAAATTGAGAACTTGATCTGATACAGAGTCTAATTTTAGCTTTAACTTTGTGTGTATAAACTTGGGAGCATCACTTTCAGTCTTTCATCTTAATTAGAGGAGCTTAGTATAATTCAAGGTTCTATTTGCTATTACCATCATCTTCTTACTCGATTAATTGTGACTCTCCTCACTAAGCAAAATGAAACACACAATCATGTCTCTGATACCTTATAGTTGGAGCCTACAAGATAGCAGTATAATGTGGCCAAAACCAATAAAGCATTGGAACCCAAGTTGGTTTCGATAATCGAATAATATTTGCAAGGCCTGAAGTGTCATGTATTCAATACCAGTTATCAGTTGTAATTTTCAACTATGATGTAACTTTTATTTGGCAGTTAAAAATTTATAATGTAATGACTTCATGGTTTTAACAGGTCAAACTGTGTATATGATTGTCTATCCAAGTGCTTTTGCACATAGAATACAGGTATAGTGGAATGGCATATTACTTGCCTTGAAATCCTTTAATCGGTGCAAACATGGTGTTTGGTGGGATTTCAGAAGTTTTTTCCTCTGTTACAAGTCGTTTCTCATCTCCAAAAGCGTCTAGCAGTTCATATACGTCATCAGAATTTCCACCTTTTAATGGTCCTTCTCATGGTTTTGTCATTCCCGGTTCTAGATACAAGAATAATTTAAGACTCTCCTCATCACTTCAAGATTTCTCTGCATATAGTCG
This sequence comes from Pulicaria dysenterica, assembly GCA_947179395.2. Taxonomy (NCBI): domain Eukaryota; kingdom Viridiplantae; phylum Streptophyta; class Magnoliopsida; order Asterales; family Asteraceae; genus Pulicaria; species Pulicaria dysenterica. The sequence goes on along the minus strand of OX359288.1, from coordinate 100,833,798 downwards.
ACTTGATCCTGAGGAAGGCAATCTTAATCTTGGAATAGATAACCAGCTTCATTTGTTAAGAGAAAATGTCAGTTCAAGTTTCTCAAAGGAGAAACCACCACCTCGGTTTACTGTAAAAAGAAAATGGGTACGAGCAGTAACATTTCTCATCTGCTTGGTTTTGTTTGCTTCTATTATCTACGGGTTGATACATTTATATTATAATTGGTCTCAACAATCCACCAGATTCTTTGTTGTACTCGATTGTGGTAGCACTGGAACACGGGTTTTTGTTTATCAGGCATCTGTCAATCACCAAAGAGAAGGGAATCTTCCAATTCTATTAAAGTCACTACCCGAAGACGTTCAAATTAGACCTAGTTCTCAGAGTGGGCGAGCTTATAACCGCAAGGAGACTGAACCTGGGTTTGACAAGCTGGTCCATAATTTAACCGGGTTAAGCCAAGCAATAAACCCACTCCTTGGATGGGCAGAAAAACAGATCCCTAGCTATGCACATAAAACCACATCTTTGTTCCTTTACGCAACAGCTGGTGTTCGCAGGTTGCCTACTGCTGACTCAGACTGGCTTCTGGATAATGCTTGGTCTATTATGAAGATGAATTCATCGTTTGTGTGTGAAAGAGAGTGGGTTAAAATTATTAGTGGTACAGAAGAAGCATATTATGGATGGATAGCTTTAAACTATCATACTCATATGCTTGGGGCTAACCCGGAAAAAGAAACTTACGGTGCACTTGACTTGGGTGGCTCATCGTTGCAAGTTACATTTGAGAGCCAGGACTATTCCAGCAATGAGACTAGCTTAAATCTGAGCATTGGTCCAGTAAACCATCATTTAAGTGGCTATTCTCTTGCGGGTTATGGTCTTAATGACGCGTTCGATAAATCTGTAGTTCACCTCCTAAAAACGAGTCGAGAGATTACTAAATCTGATATTGTTGATGGAAAAGCAGTCATAAAACATCCGTGTTTACAGTCTGGGTACAACGAGAAGTACACTTGCTCCATGTGCCGGTCTGTGTTTCAAGATGATAGGACCCAAAAACCTGGAATTCCTGTCCAGTTAATTGGTGCACCAAAATGGGAAGAATGCAATACATTAGCAAGAGTCAGTATCAATTCATCAGAATGGTCGGATAAAACTCCACCAATCGATTGTGGTCTGCACCCGTGTGCCCTGCAGGACAACCTACCTCGTCCTTATGGGCAGTTTTATGCGATGTCAGGTTTTTTTGTGGTTTATAGATTTTTCAACTTGAGTGCTGAAACTTCGCTTGATGAGGTTTTAGGAAAAGGCCGGGAATTTTGTGGGCATTCATGGGATGTCGCGAAAATCAGCGTTCCACCTCAGCCTTTCATAGAGCAGTATTGCTTTAGAGCACCATATATTGTGTTACTACTGAGAGAAGGGTTACATATAAAAGACAGTCAAGTGAATATTGGTTCGGGTGGTATCACTTGGACAACTGGGGTTGCACTTTTGGAAGCAGGGAAAGTCATTTCACACCAAAATGGAGTTCATAGTTACTATAAAAAGTTATTTCAGATTGAGATGTGCCCTCTCACTCTTTCCGCGATTGTAATGATTTCCTTTTGTTTAGTAGTGTGTGCATTATCATTTGTCGGGAAGTGTGTGCCACGCAGGCTCGGTCTACCTCTTTTCAGGCAAAGAAACACCTCGGGGACTTCTGTTCTTAATATATCGAGTCCTTTCAGTTATCGCCGCTGGAGTCCTATCATTTCAGGTACTTCTTTGAGAAGACAAAATTTCCATTTTCATAAGTAGTTTCCAATCAATATATACACATTTAAATACACATTATACACACACACTCACATATTAATCCAATTTTAAGACTATCTTATTATATGGTGTATGTCTCAGGGGAGGGAAGAATGAAGACACCCCTTAGTCCAGTGGCACATTCCAAAAACAGGCAATTCGGCACTACTGCTGATATACAGCTTGCTAATTCTTCTTCACCATTTAGCAGCATGACACACAGTGTTTCTTCAAGTAGTTTGGGACAGATGCAATTCGATACTGCATTCTACCCTGCCCCTCACAGAAGTCAGATGCGCCTGCAAAGCAGGCGATCACAATCTAGAGAAGACCTTACTTCTTCCCTTTCAGACCCACATCTAGGGAAGCTTTAATCCGTCTCTACAATTCTATTCTTTCATCAATAATCAAGGTTTTTACGGTAATTCTATACATAAAACGGGTGTGGGACTTGCAAATATCACACGTTACACATCAGGGTTTCATTTTTGAGCTTGTAAGGCGGTCTGATTTGATTCTACAACCGAGACCCTCAGGCTACAAATGCATCCATGAAGATTTTGTACAATTGATACATAGTCATTGGGTAGAAGGCATTCTTTTGTGCAATATTGTATTAGCTGTTTTCTGTTTAGGTGGAGTTAGACAAAAATCTTTACTTTATTCTTTTGATTATCTCACCAGTATGTCATATGTTATCTCAATTTCTAGCTAAATGGTGAAATGATCATATTGAGATGTCATATTCTGCATTGCTAAGCTGCAAGCCTGCAATGCGACAACATAATAACAGTGAAAAGTGGATACACATCTGAAAACAGGAGATTGACATAAAACTGCAAAATCTGTACTCATACAATTTGAGAATCAAAATTTTCAACAATCTCATCTATCCTATATTCAGAATTTTTTTTAAGAGTGCTCCCAAGTGAGAAAATTGAAAAATAAAAGTAAAGCTACACTCATTCTAGTTACATAGTCCCCAAAAACGACACCGGATTTAGAAGTTAAACTGACAAAACACAGTCGAACAAAAAGGAACAAATGTAAGAACGTGTGTTTTTATAGCTCTGCTTTCACTGATGCCTTGTCCTCGTTCTTTCCTGAAAAAATCCAACTAAATATTTCCATTAAGCTGCTCGTATATGACTTACTTCTTGACTGTTTTTCCATGTTGGGATTGCATAGATTATCATAGCTGTGCTTCAAGTGTGCAGCTGCTATTTTTTCCTGGAAGAAAAAGAACATTCAACCATAAAAAATACATAAAAGACGAGAGGCCAAAAAGGGGTAAAATATTTAAAATCAAATGCGAGTATAGTACCTTGAAAACTTCGAATGGACAGAAATCAGTACCCCCACATCCCTGTTTACAAAGGCATAAAAGATATTTAGTATCAACAGGAGAATGCAAACTAGAAGGTTGAGATATGGGGTGTGAGAGCATCAAAGGAAACTTGAAGTATGAGGAACTGCAACTCTTAATACATGTAAATTATCTCTAACTAAAAGGAAAAGACTTACGGCCATTGGTATTGGTTGTTCATTGTGAAGTACTTGCACAAAGTATTTGCTCGTGTCATTTACTGGACAGCTGTATAAAACTAAAACATTATTCCCAGCAAAAGGAGCCACCGTGCTGCCCCTCCAATTTCTTTTCAGCGGGGGTTTTGGGGGAAACTTCAATGGTTCTTCTCTTTGTATTTGCTCAAACTCTAAATATTATAAAAGCAGATAACAAATTATTTTAAAATAAATAAGGAAATGCAGATTATAATGGTGAGGTTAAGCTTAATGTATTTGTTAAAATTAAAAACACTCACCAGACCCTTCAAGAAAAAGACCAATCAAACAAGAAAAAGGAACCAATGTCTCTGCATGAGCAAACTGTAACCTTGCCTTTTCATAGCTCCCAGGTGCAAATTCTTCTATAAAAAGTAACCCAAACGACATAAATTTCATGTCCATCAAATATAAAGATAATCCCTGTTTCTCGGATAAAAAACTAATGTAAGCAAATTACCTTCTTTGGCCTTGATTGCCTGCTCCATGGACGAAATGACATCTTCTAGCAATGGAACTCCCATTCGATAATTTAGTGAATTACCATAACCCTTTAATATGAACATCTCCAGATCATCTGTCCATTCTAATAACTCTACCTATATATGCACATGTTACATCAGTTTTTTGAATAACAAACATGAAGATTTGTACAAGAAATACAGGAAACATGAAGATTTGTCAAGATATATAATAATGTATCTAAACATTTAGGAAAAATTATCATAAATGATAAACATAAGTGATCATGTGATCATAAGGAGTTGGGATGTACCTCGTCCTTGCTGAAAAGACCACAAGCTTGATCAGTTATATTCAGCAAAGACGCTTCCTATAATTTGAATACAAGGAGAAAATGTATTAAATAAATAGGAAAAAAGGATTTCTACCAATTGAGACCCAAGCACGCATTTAGTACCTGCTTGCACAAAAACCATAGTGTGGAAGTATCCTTTACTGTGAAATCAAGCTCATAACGCTCTGCTAATGAACTGGTAATTTCATCTAGTACAGGTTCTTTAAGCTTATAAACAGCAGGCTCCTGATTTTTCCTATAAGCCTGAAATGGAAATGAAGGGATTAGAAACAGATTTAAAGCCAACACCAGGGAATGATTAGGATCAAACAAGTCTTAGATCTGACAAAACTTACTTCAATATTCTTGATGATTAAATATTGATATGATCATATCATAATAGAAACTTAAATTTTGCCTTCAGATTTAACATTTACATGCACCAAATATTAAATACTTCCACAAAAGGTAACAATCAGAATTGGGTGTTACACAATCCAGTCATGTAATTATGCATCAGAGCAATTGTACATAGAGTTCACTTTAAAAACTAGAGGTGGCAATATGCTGATCGAGCCAGTTGATTAAGAAGTCAAAACTCACAAAAGTCACAATTAGTACAGGTCGGAACAGACCAGGCCACTTCCTTTTTTATTTTTCTCTTAAGGATAATTATTTGCGATATTAGGATTACAATAACAAAAATCAAAACAACAATGATCACATCTGTGAATAAAACAATTTATGAGGTTGTATGCTTCAAAGATAGACTCCAGACAACTTTCAACCTCCTTGACCTATCTGGCCCATTCACCTTTTAGCTACATTTTCTTATAAGTCCTGTTTGAGATAAAACACAACCCGTCGACCCATTAATTGATAAACGGGTCAAAATTTCCACCTCAAGTTAAAATGTTCTATGGTACAAAAATAAATTAATGAAACAGCAATAAAAGAAGCTTGATAAATACCTTGTAGTTCTGACAACAATCATGAAATCTCAACATTATATCACTTGCGCGGCTTTCACTCACAACTGCAAAAGCTTGATGATTTCCTACTCCAAGTTTTCCTTTGCCACTAAACATTCCCATGCCAAATGCCACAGCGCTAGCTGATGCCCGCGGAATCTATTTCATTATCAACAAAAAGGGGTAAGAGAAAGAAAAACTTCCTAACTTTTATAGTAGAAAGAACTAAACAAAAGTTGCAAGTAATCAATATGATATAACAACCTTCCATCATTTGGAGAACGGATTTGTATAAGTGAACAACGAATATACTAAAAGCAAGGAAAGAAAAAGGATGTTTGTAAAAATAGCTACACGCTCTAAATCAGATGAGCGATCTATTATGTTTAGATATTGACACAAAGGAGAAGCAAGTAGCTTCAAAATAGAGGTGCCATTATAGGCAAGTTGGGTAATGGGTCAAAACAAGTAACTATTTGCATAGGCCGGATTAGGTTAACTTAAATCATTTGTTCTCTGAAATTCTTTGAATCTTTTATAAGCAATTAGTGTGTCAACTACAAAATACAAGTTGGGTGACTTTCGACCCATTTGACCAGTTTCATTTTTTGCTAATCTTCTTCTTTTATCTGTTACTCCCCAAACAACCCATTCATAAGCAAATCATCTGAAACATTAGAAATAAAACCACATTCAGTATTTTATATGGCTGCAGGTTAAGAATCACATACCTGGGTTGCCCTAATTTGATATATGTCAGGGTGATATTCATCACGAAACAGTTCCTGAAAGCGTTCCCTGATTCTAGTTCCAAGATGATACATCTCATCTTCTCCCTGGGAAATTAGTTCTCCACCTTTAACTTTCCCCTTCCAAGGAGAACTCCATCCCCATAACCAGGAAGGAAGTTTTTCCAAAGACGACCCTTTCTCTTTTGCATTCTGCAAAAGGACTTTCAATTGAGCTGAAAAAGTTTCCAAGTCTTTTAGCCTCTTCTTGGTAGGCGCACGTGTTCCATGCCTTGCCTGCAATAACAATTCTTATTGTACATTCACATAATGGTTTGAAAAAAAGAACAGTGCATGAAATATGATGATCTAATTGCTATCATATTTTAATCATGGCTTACTGCTAGTAATTAACTTTATAATCAAGTTTAGTAATTATTCAGCATGATGTTATACTAGCAACAAACTAAAATTCAGGAATACCACAAGATTCAGGTGGATAGGAGAACATTGATCAGGGATGTTTGATGAAACAAACGTGTGTTCTTTGACGTCTTTTGAGACATCGTATCTGCAAACAAGAACAAGAAATCACTTCCTATGTTACAAATCAACCAATTACAATTCTCAAATTCATGCAAATAAACACAGATTGGGCACTTATAATGACAATCTGATCACATACTCATATCATACTCACTGAGTATGATATGAGTATGTGCAATTGATACAAAACGTCAAAATGTATGATACAACTCTTTATCCCCACCCCGCAACCAAAATAAAAACCTCCCTGATCAACGAGGGCTCAGCGTGAGCATCTTCTAGGTTAATTAATAACGGTTTCAAGCATTTCAATGATGGGCAATGTTTAAAGAACGTACTTTTTTAGCATTACAATCTTATCAGTATTACGATACCATTAATTCCTGCGATGCCTTAAGATTCATTCCAATTCAAAAATAATTTTTTTCTCTCATCAAATTCCTGATGTTATTCCAGTTAAGTAAATTAACAAAAAGACAGAATACGATCATAACCCTAACTGAATCCCCCAATATCTCCACATTACTTTCCATGTGCATAAAAGTAAGATATCGATTGTATCGATATTCATAGGCTTAATTGTAAAAAAATTAATACACTTATAGAACTACACAAAGTGGGGAAAACCTAAATCGCGCGATGATGATCGAAATCAGATGAAAGTGGGGATAAAATACTTCATCATCACTCACCTTGTAACGGTAGACAGGTGTTGACGAACATCAAACGTTTCTTCAGCGAATGTAGTAGATAACAAAAACAGTACTAGCATGAAACCTATCGTCGCTACCTTCGCCATTTACACAGAAAAACACACGTACGTACGGACAGAGAGTATGAGATTCGCCGGAAATTGAAGGTCGGAAAGCGGAGAAGAAAGGGAAACAGAGATGAACCCGGTGTCGTATTTGGGGACACGTGGCTTTTGGTCTTTTGAGTCGATATTTGCTGAAAGTTAGGTTAAGGAGCCAACCCAAAAAAAGAAACTTGATGTGCACTTTGCTTTGGTAGCTCATCGTTACAAGTTACTTGCATTTGGAAGCCATGACTGTTCCAGAAATGAGGCTAGCTTGGTTAATCCTGAGCATTGGTCGACTGAACCATCATTTAACTGGCTATTCCTCGCGGGTTAGGGTCTTAATGACGCTTTCGGTAGTTAACTTTCAAAAAATGAGTCATGAGTTTAACCTTCAAAAAATGAGTCATGAGTTTACTATATTTAAAGTCGTACAACATTCGTGTTTAGAGCCCGGGTATAATGGAAAATATACTTACTCTATCGGTATGTGTTTCAAACTGATAAAGCTTACAACAACGAATAATGTGGTTAAACTAATTGGTGCACCAAAATAGGAAGAACGTGATAAATACCAAAAAGCAGTTCCAACAATCAATTGTGGTTTGCACGGTGTGCTATACAAGACTGGTACTCGTCCTAACGTATGTTTTACACGATTTCAAGTTTGTTATGGTTTATCGGTTCTTCAACTTGAGCGATTATGCTCCATGCCTCCCCTTGAGGAGAAGGGTTACATATATTGTGTTACAACTTATAGAAGATTTACATATAAAAACAATCAAGTTAGTATTGGTTCCGGATGTATCACATAGACCATAGGGTTGCTTTTTGAAAACTGGGAAAGTAATTTCAGACGAAAACGGAGTTCATAATTATTACAAACAAATTATTTTACATTGTATTTACTAATCTGTGAATTATCATTTCTCGATAACTGTCGTGCCACCCGAGCTCGGTCCTACCTCTTTTCTAGCAAAAAAAACACCTCAATGACTTATGTTCTAAATATATCGAGTTCTTTAATTTATCAATGTTAGAGTACTATCAATTCAGGTAATTATTTGATAAGACAAAAGTTCTTTAGACCATGCGCATCAGAGAGTACAGGTACCCAAGGGTTTGGCCAACCCTCACATGCACACCATAATTCTCAAAAGGGTTCAAGAGGGTAAAGAGAGATAATGGGTTATCCAACCCGTGGAGATACCAATCTGCACAAACACATACTTTTTTTTCTTTTTTTCTTTTTTCTTTTCTCTCTCATATTATATTATTTTATAATAAAATATTAGTAGGGTAACAATGGATTGGATGTGGAGGTTTGAGGGTTAGAGAAGGTCAAAGATGGGAATGATGTGGATACTGATGTGATAATGAATTTGAAAAAATAAGAAATGATTGAACACACATAGTCTTATTCATAAGTAATTTCCCAGTTAATATATACATAAATAAGTACACATCATACACATACATTAAACTAATTCTAAAATAATCTTATTTTATGGTGTATGTCTCAGGGGAGGGAAGAACGAAAACACTCCTTAGTCGAGTGACACATCCCAAAAACAGTCAATTTGACATTTTAGAAATTATCTTGTTATATTTTGATGAACTTTGTTAACAATTTAAGAAATTACACTTTTGGATTTTGAATTTGAAATCTCACAAGATTTTTAGAATAGTTAGAGTTTAGATTGGCAAGAGGTACGTAAATATACTATAATTGTAACTTTTATTGAGAGAAAGCAAAAGATAAAAGTAACATTTTTGTGCCCAGCGTTCACACCTCACAGTTGAGCATGGGTAGCCCAAATTTGTCCAAACTTTTATTCTCATTTAAAGTTATGTGTTACCTTGTCCACACTTTTAGTTTAAAAGATATCTGAAAACCTCTAAGTAGTTTGTCTAGAAAGCATACCCAACATGCGTGTTGGTGTGTTTTGACTTTTGACAGATCACTTGTAAGTAAAAATTGGATTTTCAAAGATTAAAATCATGATTTGAATTAACTTGCGATTTGGATAGAAATGGATTAAGTTAAAACACATTTGATTTTTACGGATGGTTTTTATTTTTCAAATGAAAAGTCTTACACATTAAAAAGATATGCTTGTGTGTTTAGTGTAATTTGTTGAGCCTATATATAAATTACAAATTCGAAAATGTGTACTTCATATTTGATAGGAATCAAATCAGCTAACAAGATGATATAGAGCAGGGAATAGGGAATAAGGAGTCGTATGATATATTTGGTACTAAAATTGATAGGAATACAAGAAGAACGAAAGAAAACGAAGAACAAGTAAATCAGTAGGAGATCGAATAGAACTCCTCTGCCCTAATCAGAGAAGACGATGTCTTCCTGCCCAAGCTCCAAAGAGCCGATACCCAAACCAGAAACTCTTGATACCCTCCCCTATCCCCTTCATCAGATATATATATTAATCCCTATGCTAACAGGCCTAGGCCCATTGGGCTTATTAGGATTGGTCCATATCATATTATTTGATAGGAATCAAATTAGCTAACAAGATGATATAGAGCAGGGAATAGGGAATAAGGAGTCGTATGATATATTTGGTACTAAAATTGATAGGAATACAAGAAGAACGAAAGAAAACGAAGAACAAGTAAATCAGTAGGAGATCGAATAGAACTCCTCTGCCCTAATCAGAGAAGACGATGTCTTCCTGCCCAAGCTCCAAAGAGCCGATACCCAAACCAGAAACTCTCGATACCCTCCCCTATCCCCTTCATCAGATATATATATTAATCCCTATGCTAACAGGCCTAGGCCCATTGGGCTTATTAGGATTGGTCCATATCATATTCTTTATCAATACTGCCCCCATAAAACAAGGCTTGTCCTCAAGCCTGAAATTTAACAACCGACTTGATATAGAATAGAAATCCTCCTTGGAGTCCGCTTGATTAGTTCTCAGCTGCCATGCAATCATCCAATGCTTCGTTTGATCTCTATTCTTAGAAATGTCATTTGTTGGTGAGTTTTCTCTTGAAACAAGAAAGCGTGTATAATTTTTTCCATCCCCAACTTGTGACCAAGTTGACACCCAAGCTAATACTTGAAATTCAATCTCTAAAAGCAACCCTTTCTCACACCAGGATAGTATGCTGATAACATTCTCTTGGGGGTCTGGGCCTGCTTGTTTAACGAAAGGCTGCCAAAGTAACTTCATTTGTATCTCATCTTCTTGACAAACCTTGATAATATCCCTACTACTTGTGAACTTCTTTAGCCTTCTTTCAACTAAAATAATTTCTCCTCTAATGACCAACTCGTTTTTGTTAGAAATTGTCATTCCTATGGGCTTTGAGACTTTAAAATTAGAAGTAACACCACCACCTTTAGGAACAATATGACCCTGTTTACTCACAATTCGAGCTGCTACTTGTATGCCCATTGGAATTTCGAACATAGGTTGGATATCACTATGGAGATCTTCAATAACGACATCACTTTTGCTACCTTTCTGCTTGTCCATACGATCAGCTGATTTGTTCGAGCATTCCCTTGACATGGAGCAATCTAAGACACTTATCATTCTCTCAGTCGTAGAAAATACTTCATTGACCATATTAGCTAGCCACCAGTAAAAAAACAGCGGTGCAGCAAGCATGGACGAACAACCATCATACATTTTAGTAACTTTAGTACTTAAAAACTGCTCAGCCTCATCTGTTTGCAATTTAACTATTACTATCCCATGTATTTGCTTTTTCCAAATAAGGTCTATGTTTATTGAGCATGACCTGTTCTGTTCATATAAAGACATCAAAGAGTCCCAACCAATGAACTTTGGTTCACAACTTTCCTGAAACAACTTGCATACAAACCCCAAGATACTATACACGAAATACAAATTAATCATGTGCGAATGAGTATGTAATCCTTGGTTTTGAGACCGGGTTTGACAGCCCAGGATCATGTCACCAAGTGACAACTTATTAAACTGAAACATCATAATGTAATCTGGAGGTTTGGTTGGTTTTGTAGGCTGACGATCACATAAACCATCCCAAGTAGCACCAAGATATACGGAGACCGGATGTTTAACTATAATTGTGTGGGAAGAAGGATGAATTATAAAAGAGCATGTATGGTCTGGGGGTTTAGGTGGCTTACGACCCCAATCAGCATACAAAGTAATCAAAGCCAATTGCCTAACCAAATATGGCGTAGGACTTTTATCGAGCACCTTGTGTGCATACCCAAAGCTTCCTAACTTCCTTTTCTGCTTTAACTGATGAGGTATAACTACATCAGAAAAGTTTCTGATGTATAAATTTGGAGGCAGTTTGGGTGCAATTATGGGATGATGACTCAGATAATCGAGTTGGGAATTTGGTGTACTTACAGTGATAGATCGATTTAGGCTTCCAAATTCAACTGATAGTTTAGGTCCAATACCTTCTATATGTTTCTGTTTGAATTCAATCACTATGTCCTTTGATTTCCCCTTCATGAAGCTAGAATCGCTGCTAACCTCTTCTTGCAAATCCTTCGGAGATACATCTGCGATTTCTCTCTCACCCTTCAATTTTTTTAACACCCCCATATTAGTCGATCCCGATTGTTTGTCGTTCTTGTTCAGCAACAACTTCATCCTTCTATCAAGCTCTAATAGACTCTGCTGAAATGGTGGTTCGATATGACTGTTGTAACATAGCTTACCTTTCACGATTGAATACATATGTGTTCCCTGGTGCTTGTTGGAACCGCTCATCTTCTCACTTAATTTTTTTAGAGTCTCTACCATGGAACAAGCTACTTCAGTTAGATCTCTCATCTGGTTCTCTAGGTGATCGAGTTTTTGACTCTGTGAATCAAGTCGTGATTCTAACAGAAAGCTCTCCTCATCCATCATCTTCAATTTCCCGATTCTTCAACTCAGTACTGATCGATGACTTTAATTCCTCGATCGATTGTGTTTCCCGGCAATGGAACCATTTGATAGGAATCAAATCAGCTAACAAGATGATATAGAGCAGGGAATAGGGAATAAGGAGTCGTATGATATATTTGGTACTAAAATTGATAGGAATACAAGAAGAACGAAAGAAAACGAAGAACAAGTAAATCAGTAGGAGATCGAATAGAACTCCTCTGCCCTAATCAGAGAAGACGATGTCTTCCTGCCCAAGCTCCAAAGAGCCGATACCCAAACCAGAAACTCTCGATACCCTCCCCTATCCCCTTCATCAGATATATATATTAATCCCTATGCTAACAGGCCTAGGCCCATTGGGCTTATTAGGATTGGTCCATATGATATTATTTGATAGGAATCAAATCAGCTAACAAGATGATATAGAGCAGGGAATAGGGAATAAGGAGTCGTATGATATATTTGGTACTAAAATTGATAGGAATACAAGAAGAACGAAAGAAAACGAAGAACAAGTAAATCAGTAGGAGATCGAATAGAACTCCTCTGCCCTAATCAGAGAAGACGATGTCTTCCTGCCCAAGCTCCAAAGAGCCGATACCCAAACCAGAAACTCTCGATACCCTCCCCTATCCCCTTCATCAGATATATATATTAATCCCTATGCTAACAGGCCTAGGCCCATTGGGCTTATTAGGATTGGTCCATATCATATTCTTTATCAATTTTCCTTGTGCTTAATAAGTCGACATAATCATTTCTCATGATTATCTACACTATCGTGTTTGGTTAGGGTGAATATAATCTAAATGAGCAGTCTTGTTTTGAATTCTATCCTATTACATGTTCCTATCTTTTTTTTATCACTGTTGATTAGTTGTGGTTCTATAATTTAGGTACATTTTTTACTTTATTGCCGACTAGATAACAGTAATGGCCAAGTATTAGAAGCTGTCATTCTCAATGAATCTGACCCTAACTTACCAAGTCTATACTACAAATAATCAAGTTATACTTGTTACTTCTATAATTTAGAATCTACATATTTCATTTACTTAATTTATAACCTGATTATCGCACATCACAAATTAACAAACAATTTTACCAAATCTCTGAGAGGTCCTCAATGTTGAATATATATATATATATATATATAGGGTCTAGAGTGTAAATCCATTGTAATTAGAATACTATACTTCTTAGGTGTATATAAACTTGTTGTACATCATTATTCATTAATAGTATATTCTCCATCTGTCCCTCGTTCTCTCTGGTTTCACATTAAGAACGTACATGTGTTTTTAATTATAGCTCTTCTTTGGCGGATGCCTTATCCTCATGATTCTTTCCTGAATAATCAAGTATTTCCATACTTCCTGACTGTTTTTCCATGCGGGCATTGCATATGTAATCATAGCTGTGCTTCAAGTGTGATCCTGCTATTTTTTCCTGGAGGGCATAGAAATTCAACCATAAAAATATATTTTTATATTTAAAAATAATAATAATAATAATAATAAAAAATGATGAAACAGGCAAAAGGGCAAAATATTGAGACCAAATGCGAGTAAAGTACCTTGAAAACTTGGAATGGACAAAAATCAGTAACCCCACATCCCTATTTACAAAGGCATAAAAGATATTTAGTATCAACAAGAGAATGAAAACTGGATGCTTGAGATATATATGTGAGAGCATCAAAGGAAACTCAAGACATACATCATGTTTAGGGAATCACTTATGCATGCATATCTACATCATGTTTAAATATGTTTAACAACAAAAGGAAAAGACTTACAGCCATTGGTATCGGTTGTTCATTGTGCAGTACTTGCACGAAGTAATTGCTCGCGTCATTTACTGGACAGCTGTATAAAACCAAAACAATATTCCCGGCAAAAGGAGCCACCGTGCTGCCCCTCCAATTTCTTTTCAGCGGGGGTTTTGGGGGAATATTCAATCGTTCTTCTCTTTGTATTTGCTCAAACTCTGAATATAATAACAGCAGATAACAAATTATGCTAAGATATATAAGGAAATGCAGCTTATAATGGTGAGGTTAAGCTTCATCTATTTGTTAACAGTGAAAATACTCACCAGGTCCTTCAAGAAAAAGTCCAATCAAACAAGAAAAAGGAACCAATGTCTCTGCATGAGCAAACCGTAACTTGCCTTTTCATAGCTCCCAGGAGCAAATTCTTCTATAAAAAGTAACCCAAACGACATAAATTTCATGTCCATCAATATAAAGATAATCCCTGTTTCTCGGACAAAAAACTAATGTAAGAAAATTACCTTCTTTTGCCTTAAATGCTAGATCCATGGACGAAATGACATCTTCTAGCAATGGCACTCCCATTCGATAATTTATTGAATTACCATAACCCTTTAATATGAACATCTCCAGATCATCTGTCCATTCTAATAACTCTACCTAAACATGCACATGTTACATCAGTTTTTTTAATAGCAAACATGAAGATTTGTACAAGAAATATAATAATGTATCTACACATGCAGGAAAAATTCTCATAAATAAGGAGTTGAGATGTACCTCGTCCTTACTGAAAAGACCACAAGCTTGATCAGTTATGTTCAGCAAAGACGCTTCCTATAATTTGAATACAAGGCGAAAATGTGTTAAGCAAATAGGAAAAAGGATTTCTACCAATTGAGACCCATGCACACGTTTAGTACCTGCTTGCACAAGAACCATAGTGTGGACGTATCATTTACTGTGAAATCAAGCTCATAACGCGCTGCTAATGAACGGGTAATTTCATCTAGTACAGGCTCTTTATGCTTATAAACGGCACGCTCCTGATTTTTCTTATAGACCTGTTATGAAAGTGATGGGATTAGAAACAAATTTAAAGCCAACACTAGGTAATGATTAGGGTCAAACAAGTCTTAGGAAGGTTCTATGGTACAAGACAGAATTAATGGAACAGTAATAAAAAGAAGCTTGATAAAGTACCTTGTAGTTCTGACAAATATCATGAAATCTCAACACTAGATCACTTGTGCGGTTTTCACTCAAAACTGCAAAAGCTCGATGCCTTCCTACTCCAAGTTTTCCTCTGCCACTAAACATACCCATGCCAAATGCCACAGCGCTAGCTGAAACCCGCGGAATCTATTTCATTGTCAACCAAAAGAAGGAAAAGAAAAAAATTCTTAAACTTTTATTGTGAAAAGGATGTTAGTATAAAACAGATGAGCAATCAATTATCTTTGAAATTTGGTACAATGGAGAAGAAAGAAGCTTCAAAGAAAACACAATAGAGGTTGCAAACTGGGCAGATTGGTTAATAGATCAAAACAAGTAACTATTACCTGATTGGGTTAACTCAAAACACAGTAGTGTTTCGACTACAGAATACAATTTGTGACCCATTTGACCAGTTTTGAATTAAGATAATCTTCTTATTTTACCCATTAGACGCGTAACAACCCCAAACAATGCTAGTAAATGATTTGAACCGTTAGATATAAAACCACATTCAGTATTTATATGGCTGCAGGTTAAGAATCACAGACCTGGGTTGCCCTGATTTGATATGTGTCATGGTGATATTCATTATGAAACAGTTCCTGAAACCGTTCCCTGATTCTAGTTCCAAGATGATACAGCTCATCTTCTCCATCGCTAGTTAGTTCTCCACCTTTGATTTTCCCCTTCCAAGGAGAGCTCCATCCACAAAACCAGGAAGGAATTTTTTCCAAAGACAACCCTTCATCTTTTGCATTCTGCAAAAGGACTTTCAATTGATCTGATAATTTGTCCAACTCTTTCAACCTTGTCTTGGTAGGATAACGTGTTCCATGCCTTGCCTGCAATATCAATTCTTTATGTAATGCTAAAAGATTCACACAACATTGCTATATCATGGCTCATTGCTGGTTATTAAATTTTACAATCAAGTTTAGTAGATTATTCAGCATGATGTCAGGGACGGAGCCACCATGTAGTGAGTTAAGGATGAGCAAATAACCATATGGACCGGACTGGACCGAATTACATATAAACTGGGAGGTTATCGGTTCCGGTTTTTCTTTTTTTTTTACGGGTTCGATTCTTTCGGTTCCAATTTCAACGGCTTTGTTTTTTACCAGACCGGAATATCAAAGGGCAATCACTTTTATTGAAAAAAATTCAAATTACCTTATCCTTAACCTAATATGTAACAAACATGAACAAAGAAGTCAAAAACACAATCTCACGTCTTTTGTTCTTCTGTAATTTCATTCCTGGTCATTATGAACCTTCATCCTCTCCATCACGTTGACAGTAGCAGCCCCCCCCTTTCAAGTTGATAACATGCCCAAACCTTAAAAAGTTTTAATCATCTTCTAATTCATAAGTCATTGATACAGAAGATTAAGTTTTCTTTTTCAAATTTTCTTCACCCCATTTAATGTCATTGATGGATAATTGGGTTCCCTCTTCTACGAAAGACACTCAAGTGAATTTGTATGTGAATATCATATTCACTTGTCTCTTTCAATGTTTTCTATTTAAAAGACAAAGAGATATTAACATAGTTGATTCCTTATAAGTCGAAAATAATCTTTTGATGATAGTGATAAATTCTTTTTGTTTTACTGTTGAAGTATGATTTTGTGTTTTGATCGAATACAAGTAGAAAATAACCTTCTAACAATCATCATAAGTTAATCAAACTTTTTATATTTTCTGGTATGTCATCTATAGTATGAAACCTTAAGTAGAGAAAATTTTAATACAGGTTTCATATATTTTGGGTTTTGCGGGTTTTAAAACCGGAGCCGGAACCGGTTACACCTAAATGGGACGGTTCTAGATTCTAGATTTTGGCCATTTTCGGATTCAATACTTTTCCTGTTCGGTCGTTTTAGACCGGGCTCATCCCTAAGAATGGGGTCAAGCGAACCCGCTGAATTTTATAAAAAATTCTAAAAACTGTTGACCCAGGTACGTAAAAAGAATCTGGCTCCTGTATGATTATACTAGCAACAAACCAGAAATCGGAGATACCACAAGATTTAGGTGGATCGGAGAACATTGATCAGGGATGTTTGATGAAAGAAAGGTGTTTTCTTTGGTGTCTTTTGAGAACTCGTATCTGCAAAAAAGAACAAGAAATCACTTCCAAAATTAGATTAGATATCAACCAATCAGAATTCACAAATTAAAGCAGTGATCTTGTTCAGAAACACAAAATCGTGCACTTATAATGACAATTTGATCACATAATCAACTAATTATAATGTGCGTTTTGTGCATTAAATTCAAAAAGTCAAAACTTATGTGTTAAAAAATATAATAAAAAATCAACAAGGGCTCAGTGGGACTGTGGGAGCATCATTTAGCTTAATAGAAAAGAAGATTTACAAAAAGAAGGATTCTTTCTCTTTTATTTCCTTTCCTTTCCTTTCCATTCAGTAACAGAATCCCCGATACTTTCGGATAACTTTCCACGTGCATAAAAATATAACGTATCCATGGTATTGTTGGAGTGTGTTAAACGTGGTTACTGAATAAGTTCCTGTTTTACAGGAAGAGTTTGTTTATTTTTTGAATTATTCTAGTCTTCTCCTATAGAATAGGAGTTTGTTTCCTTTTGTTTAGTTTGTTTTCTTCTCTGTACGTGTATTTAAGTATTCAGTTTGTAGGCTTTAATAAGAGAGTTTTTCAGCTCTTCAACAGAGTGTTTTCTCTATATTGTGTGTGTGTGTGTGATACCAACATTTGGTATCAGAGCCAGGTTGAGAGAGCTCTTTCAGTATCAAAGAGTGAGAGTAAGAGTGCAAGTGAAAAGAAATGGAGAGATCTGACAAGTTTGTGCAACCTGCCATTCCAAAGTTTGATGGTCATTTCGATCATTGGGCTTTACTGATGGAGAATTTCCTAAGAAGTAAGGAAATGTGGCATTTGGTGGAAGATGGGATTCCAGCACTGGGGGAAAATGCGAGTGAAGCACAGAGAAAAGGGATCGAAGATGCTAAACTGAAAGACTTGAAGGTGAAGAATTTTCTGTTCCAAGCAATTGAAAGGGAGATTTTGGAAACAATCTTAGATAAAAGCTCTTCAAAGAGCATCTGGAATTCTATGAGACAAAAGTATGAGGGTTCTACAAAAGTGAAAAGAGCCCAGTTGCAGGCACTGAGAAGAGAATATGAACTTCTGTCTATGAAGGATGGTGAAAAGGTCGATACTTACCTGGCACGGACCTTGACAATCGTAAACAAAATGAGGGCAAATGGTGACTCTTTAAGTGCAGGTACTGTTGTTGCTAAGGTGCTTCGTTCGTTGAGCCCGAAATTTAATTACGTTGTCTGCTCTATCGAGGAATCCAACAATCTCGATACCATGACAATTGATGAACTCCATGGAAGTCTTCTTGTTCATGAACAACGTATGATAGGGCAACAAGATGATGAGCAGGCTCTGAAAGTATCAACTGGGTCATCCTATCGAGGACGAGGGAGAGGTCGAGGCGGTCGAGGCGGAAGAGGTCGTGGCAGAATTTCATTCGATAAAAGCACAATCGAATGTTACAAGTGCCATAAACTCGGGCATTTTCAAAATGAATGTCCAGATTGGGAGAAGGATGCTAATTATGTGGAGCATGATGACACGGAAGAGATAGTGTTGATGGCCCAAGTGGATGAAGATGGTTTAACAAGACAACGAAATTGGTTCTTTGATTCGGGTTGTTCCAATCACATGACAGGAGAAAGGAAATGGTTTAGCAGCTTGGATGAATCTTACCGTAATAATGTACGGCTTGGGAATGATGTTCGCATGACTGTCATGGGAAAAGGGAACATTCGTCTCGACTTCGCAGGTATGACTCACACGTTGACTGATGTGTACTATGTCCCAGATCTCATGAACAATTTGATCAGTGTTGGCCAGCTTCAAGAAAGGGGAATAGTGATCTTGATTAAGGAAGGTTTCTGTAGCATATATCATCCAAGAAAGGGGTTGATCACAAAGGTTCAAATGTCTTCAAACAGAATGTTTATAATCAAGGCAAGACCCTGTGACATTGATGAGTGTCACAAAACAGAGACCGATGGTACCACTCATCTTTGGCATCAAAGATTCGGGCACATCAACAACAGGAGTCTAAAGGTGCTGCATGATAAAGAATTGGTAAGGGGGCTACCAACGATTAATGCCGAAGTTGGAACGTGTTCAGACTGTTTAGTGGGAAAACAAACCAGAGAGTCATTTCCTAAAACGAGTTCATGGAGGGCAACTCAACAGCTCCAGCTTGTTCATTCAGACATATGTGGACCTATCACCCCTCAATCGAACAGCCTAAAGAGGTATATTATTAACTTTATTGATGATTTCTCACGAAAGTGTTGGAGTTATTTCTTGACAGAGAAATCACAGGCGTTAGACACTTTTAAGAAGTTTAAAGTTCTGGTTGAGAAAGAAGCAGGGGTTGAGATCAAATGTTTGAGAACAGATCGCGGAGGTGAATACAATTCCAGGGAATTTAAAGTGTTTTGTGAAGAAAATGGAATACAAAGACAACTTACTGCAGCTTACACACCACATCAAAATGGCGTGGCGGAGAGAAAGAACCGGACGGTGATGAATATGGTGCGAAGCGTGATGAGTGCAAGGAAGGTTCCAAAGGTTTTTTGGCCTGAAGCTACCAACTGGTGCATCCATGTGCTCAACCGAAGCCCTACGGCAGCTCTTGAAAATTGCACACCAGAAGAGAAGTGGAGTGGTCGAAAACCATCTGTGAGTTATTTTAGAGTATTTGGATGTATTGCTCATGTTCATGTTCCTAAGGAAAGTAGATTAAAGTTGGACAACAGAAGTTTAAAGTGTGTCCTGTTTGGGGTTAGTGAAGAGTCCAAAGCTTATAGACTCTATGATCCCTCCAACAACAAGATTATTGTGAGTAAAGATGTTGTATTCGAAGAAGATGCTTCCTGGAATTGGATACAAGAATCTGCGATTAATCCTACAGACCTGGAGTGGGAAGATAAAGATGAGCAAGGGGATGATGGAGATGGGCCAAATACATCAGATGTTGTTAATAACCCATCGAATGAAATTAATGGGCTTAATAGCACTGATGGACTGACGAACAGAGATGAAAGTGGACCCTCAAACAGTGTGCCTACAAACATTAATCCAGTTACAAGTAACGTTGATGAAAGGAGAAGGAGAGCAACAAAAACACCGACCTGGATGCACGATTATGTTAGTGGAGAAGATATTTTGAGCGACGAGGAACGAGGGGAACACGTTGCTATGTTCTCTTCTTTATTGGAACCAACTAATTATCAAGAAGCTGCTCAAGATGAGTGTTGGATACAGGCGATGAAGCAGGAGATTGAGTCAATTGAAAGAAACAGCACCTGGGAATTATGTGATCTGCCATCGGGTGCAACTGCGATTGGGGTGAAATGGGTCTTTAAAACGAAGCTGGATAAAGATGGAAAGATCGATAAATACAAGGCTCGACTGGTGGTAAAGGGATATGCTCAAAGGCAAGGGCTTGATTACTCCGAAGTGTTTGCTCCGGTAGCTAGATGGGATACAATCAGAAGCATATTTGCACTTGCAGCACAACGAGGTATGAAAGTTCATCAATTAGATGTAAAAAGTGCGTTTTTATATGGTGACTTGAAAGAAACTGTGTTCGTGGAACAACCCCAAGGTTATGAAGTTGCAGGTAATGAAAGAAAGGTCTATCGATTGAAAAAGGCTTTATACGGTTTAAAGCAGGCTCCGAGGGCCTGGTACGGTAAAATTGAGGGTTATTTTCTTAAGGAGGGATTTGAAAAATGTCCATTTGAGCCAACCTTGTTTGTTAAATCAGCTAAGGAGAATTGTTTTTTAATTGTTTCCATCTATGTAGACGATTTAATTATCACAGGAAGCACACTCCAGTTAATTGAGGAATTTAAGGCATCAATGAAGTATGAATTCGAGATGTCAGACATGGGAGAAATGCGATATTTTCTGGGCGTGGAGGTTATACAAAGTGAAGAGGGTATTCATCTCAATCAGCGGAAGTATGCTCGTGAAATACTTGAACGATTCAATATGGAAGACTGCAATGGTGTAAAGACTCCTATGGTTCCGGGCAGTAAGTTGGTGAAGGATGATCAAAGTGGGTTTGTTGATGCAACAATTTACAAACAGATGGTGGGATGTATCATGTATCTTGCAGCTACGCGTCCAGATATAATGTTTGTTGCGGGTCAATTGTGTCGTTATATGGAGGCCCCTACTGAACAGCACATGGCAGCAATGAAGAAACTGTTTCGATATGTCCAGGGGACTAAAGATCTTGGAATTTTTTATAGGAAAGGAGGCAGCGATCTTTTGGTGGCATATTCTGATAGCGATTATGCTGGTGATCATGATAATCGCAGAAGTACTTCAGGTTATGTTTGTTTTCTGAGTGGAGCTGCAATTGCTTGGTCTTCTAAACGACAACCAATTGTAACTCTCTCGACTACTGAAGCGGAGTTTGTAGCTGCCACAGCTTGTGCATGTCAAGTTATATGGCTGAGAAGAATGTTTGAATACATTGGTCTGATTCAGGAAGGAAGTACTGTCATTAATTGTGATAACATGTCGACTATAAAGCTTTCAAAAAATTCAGTTATGCACAATCGAAGCAAACACATAGATGTGAGATTGTTTTTCCTTCGTGATTTGGTAAGTGATGGAACAATCG
Organism: Pulicaria dysenterica; assembly: GCA_947179395.2. NCBI lineage: Eukaryota > Viridiplantae > Streptophyta > Magnoliopsida > Asterales > Asteraceae > Pulicaria > Pulicaria dysenterica. The sequence continues at coordinate 100,811,995 of OX359288.1, read as the reverse complement.
AGTTGAGGTATTGTAACACTTCAGCTCAAGTAGCAGATATCATGACAAAACCGTTGAAGGTTGATCAGTATGAGAAGCTGCGAGCTATGCTGGGTATGTTGGAAGCGACTGAGATAAACTAAAGATGAGAATCTTTAGTTTAGGAGAAGGTATGTTGGAGTGTGTTAAACGTGGTTACTGAATAAGTTCCTGTTTTACAGGAAGAGTTTGTTTATTTTTTGAATTATTCTAGTCTTCTCCTATAGAATAGGAGTTTGTTTCCTTTTGTTTAGTTTGTTTTCTTCTCTGTACGTGTATTTAAGTATTCAGTTTGTAGGCTTTAATAAGAGAGAGTTTTTCAGCTCTTCAACAGAGTGTTTTCTCTATATTGTGTGTGTGTGTGTGATACCAACAGGTATGACTACTGTACGCTTTTATAACTAAAAAAGGGGGAAAACCCTAGATCGTGCATTGATGATGGAAATCAGACGTTATAAAAGACTTCATCAGCACTCACCTTGTAACTGTAGACAGGTGTTGACGAACATCAAACGTTTCTTCAGCCAATGAAGAAGTAAATAACAAAAACAGTACTAGCATGAAACCTACTGTTGCTACATTCGCCATTTACACAAACACACGTAAGTACAGAGAGTATAAGATCGAAGGTCCGAAAGGGAAATGGTCTGTTTTTTCGGGTTCCTTCTTGATTTCTTTACGAAACTTGACATGGTGTTAAGCGGTATACGTTAAGTAAGATGAACCGAAGAAGATGATGAAGGTAAATGAGAGTGACGTGTCCTTGCCCGGTGATTTGGATCCATACAGATGGGAAGTGAGAGTAGAAGAATCGAGAGTAGGTCTGTCTTGTCTGCGAACAGTGGCGGGCGGTATATGATCAGGTGATTTTATTTAACCTATTTGGTAAGATGTTGGGGATCAAATCCTGTTATCTGTTATCAAGCAATTCGAATTCACGTCGGAAAAGCAGGAAAGTGGTCCTTGTTTATCGGTAAAAAAATTGATTTTATTTGATTTTTTTATTTAATGAATATTTATATATATTTGGATTTTAAAGTTCTATTTTCGTTAACTTTTGTGAATTGTGATGAAAAATTTAGAATAGTTATGAGAGTTCTTTTGTGAATGTAATTTCAGTTGTATAAATTAATAATTCTAAATGGTATATGGAATGTAATAGAAATGTGTGAACATGTAACAAGAGCATGGGATGTATCATATGTAAAACATCTTATTTTTCACGTTACATTAGTACAACTCACGCTGCTTCATTCATACTTAAACACTAGTACACTTCAAAAAAAATTAATTTTAAATTAATTATATATTATTTTATTTGTTATATATTATTACGAAATTTAGTATATAATTTGATTCTAAATTTATATGTATTTAAAAAAAATTAAAAATAAGATTAGTAACTAACTTTTATTAAAATAAAAAAGAGTAAATAATATAATTACAAATAGACCATTGGTGTTAAGATTGTAAGCAAAGGTTTGGAACAAAGTCTTGGCTTGTATCAAATGTTGGGAACCAAATGTAACGCCAGTTGTATAGAATGAAAGACCTCAACAATCAATAACAATGATATATGTGTTACCGCTACCGCATAGCACGATACTAAAGAGAGGTAAAACAATTATAATTACCGCATAAGCATCTTAACCTTTTTATTACAAAATAACATGTAAACATTATATCAACATGATCGATCAAACATATCCAACATTGCCAAGATATAAGAATTATAAATATATATATAATTGTCAAGACCTTAAAATGTACATAAGCAATTGTCAAGACCTTAAAGTGTACATAAGTTACTGTTCATTGTTGGAGTTTGCTAAAATGCATCTTTCAAATTTTAATATATTTAATGTTGACCACAATTATTAGCAAAAAGATGAATTGTCAGGCTCGTAAAGGTGTGTCTCTTCATACAAACTAGCAGGGTTTTAAATCCTACAATGAGATATATTTAACGTTATATTTTTAAACCCTGACCATAATATTTAGTATATTTTTTAAGATATATATTTTTTTTCTCTTTATTCTTTTCTTCCTTTAAAATTCTATTTTAGTTCTCAACCGTAATTTATGCTTAAAGTTATATATTTTTCTATTCTATTTTATTTTTCCTTTTTCTAATTCCATCTACATAATTACTTAACATTCATTTGCTACTTTTTTTTTCTATATTACTTTTAGTTCTATCGAATCCTTTAATATCTATAGTTTAAAAACTATAAGGTATAAAGATGTAATATATGTAGTGTTATAATAATTATTTTCTTCGTTCTGTCTGTTTTAACGTTATTATTTATATTAGATTAACGATGTGCTCTAATTTTGAATCTATGGTTTTTTAATAGACATATACCATATCATTAATTTTGTCTTATTAGAAATAGTGTTATTGCATTTTTACAACTTTATTTTTATATTAATTTACTTATTTAAATATACGAGTCTTAAATTCCGTAACAACGCGCGAAAAAGGAAATTCTAGTTAGATTACAACTTGTTTCAAAACCATTCATATTATTGTTCCAATCTCCAATAAGATTTGTGAAGAAAAATATCGTTGCCCGCCCCTTATGAGGAGTTATCTTTGCAAATTTGAAGAATGAGAAAGAGCTATTAGATATATAAATGTAACCAACTAACTGACTAAATTTATCTAAATTGTGATACTAATTTTAATGTAATATAATGATAATTGAAGACTTCTTGTTTCACAACGGATCATAAGATATATTTTATTTATTATTTTAACTTATAGCGAGAATTTTGTATTTACAGCTCCTGCATCATTTGAAAATGTGTAAATTTAATTTAATCTTGAATTTTAGAAAAGTTAAAGTAGATTAAAAATTCAGGGTGTTACATTAATCTTGAAGGATTTACGTAGTTCGGGCTTGCATGTGCCAAAGAACTTAAGACTACCGATAAATGATGGTGAAATTGTGCATATTATGGCTACTTTCTTCGTTAAAACATCTTCAAGGGCTAAAATCTACATTTAAGTAAGAATCATGGGGTTGCATGTTTTTTTTTCTTTTTGAATCCTTATGCTACGGGTCAAAACTAGGGTTAGAACGTAAAATCTTCAATCGATAATGATATTTTAGTTTCACAAGAGATTTGTTTAGTTTTAAATGAGTGAGGTATGTTTATAGCATTTTATTTAAAGTTTGAAAAGAATTTATATTGATTTGATATGGAAATTGAAAGTTTTCTTGGGAAATGTTGTTTTAAGTTTTTTCACACATTCAGAACAGTTTTTGAAAAATCGTAGAAAATAAAAAAAAAATAGTTAGGACTAGTAATCTTTTATATCATTGGAAAGATCTAGATGGCTATTTTCTTTCTTTCTTTTTTTACAACTAAAGTTGATTTAAACTCTATGATGGTTAAAATTTTAAAGTACTATAAAGGGTTTTAGATGATGTTATGTTCTGTAAAATATAAATTGAGGTTTTAGATTTGTTGGGTTGTCTCACCTGTTGGGATGCTTTAAAACACTTTGAATTAGTGTAATTATTTTTTAAGGTTATATGGATCATTTAGAGTTTTGTCAAACATGCTTTCGGTTCGGACATTATTAAATGTCAAGTGACTAAAATTCGAGTTAAAAGCTTTGGTACGTTTTGGAAGTTCTTAAATACGGTTTTGATACCTAATAAGTAAGGCTTGGGTATGTTATACTTTATTGCTTGATTGATCTTGAATTACTTACCGACATATAGATCTGAAATTAGAAGGGTTAAGTGCCGGTAGTGGTAATTGTCATGACTGATTGTAATGTCAGTATGACAGACTCATGACTGAATGCTCATAATGATGACTATCATCCTTGAACGTTTTTTTCTTTAATATTCGTTTTTCTATAAAAAACATATATAAGTAATAAATACAAAATACATTAAATATAAAATCTATTTATTATAACAAAAAACTATACTATTTGAAACAAAACATCACGTTAAGTAAAAAAAATACATTAATTTTGGAAGGTATTTGAAGGTGTCAGATATGCTTTACAAGATCACCTTGTATATATGATGCATATGCTATCTTGTAGTTCTCTACTGTTCCAAATATTTAATTCGAGTTTGTCCACAATAGAATATCACACATCGTTATTTGAAACGACAAAATCATCTCACTAATTTTGAATTAGGGTAAATTGACGAAAAAAGTATTGTAACCATGTTTTAGAGCAATTAAGGACGTTGAATTTCAATTTGTAACAAAAACTATTGTGTTTGGCTTTAGTTTCGTGTTCATTTATGCGTTCTCTTTCTTCTATAAAACAGTAAAAATAAAGTTAAATAATACTGCACCCTTTTAATATATGATACTTTGACTATATCATCTTAGTAACTGAATTTTCTTAGTTTGAATCGAAACAAAAATCATATTTAAATTTTGTATCAAAAATAAACAAAGAACTCGAGTAGTTAAAAAAACAAAAAAAATCCGTCCATTTGGCGTCTTAGGGGGTGTTTTCCATAGCTTATTTAAGCTTATTAGCTTATTTAATTAAATAAGCTAAAACAAATAAAAGTGTTTCACATGGCTTATTTAAAGAAGACTTATTTATGCTTTAAAATGACAAAAAAGGACATGTCTAATAAGCTAAAGTGTTTACCATGGCTTATTAACCCTAAAAATCGGAGAAGAAGAAGCAAGGAAGAAAATGAAGCATACAAAATAAAGAGTAAATGATGTAATTTGGATAAATAAGCTCTAATAAGCCTCAAAATCTTGGCTTATTTAAAACCCATAAATAAGCTAATAAGCTCATCCTTAATAAGCTATTAGAAACACTATTTAAGGCTTATTAGCTTAAATAAGCTAATAAAGCTAATAAGCCAAATAAATAAGCTATAGAAAACACCCCCTAATTAGCATTTAGATGTTCAGTTACCTTTTTAGGTTCACAATGAGGTTCATTCTTTTCACCTTTTATAAATTAAAACACCGGTCACATTTAACCACGCCCAAAAGGCTATTATTGATTTTTCATGTATTAATTTTTTATTTTAGGGACCCTTATATGAAGTTGACCCCCAGCCATGTCATGTATATAATGGTCTTAATTAAACTAACCACTTGCAACATGGCTGCTTGACTAATACTAATATTCGTTATAAGCCACAGATGAATTTCCTGGCTGTAAGAGAGATTCACGTAACTTTACCAAAAAAAAAGTGGAGATGCCATCAAGAAAACGAACCGAGGCTACATCATAACACGAACGAGAAAGACACGATTGGTTGAGTGTGCAAGATTCCACATACCTAAGTCACAAAAACTCAAAATGATAACTGATCAAAGTCACCCATAATCTATAACTCTACTACGACTAGAAGACTTCCATCAGGAATGACATTAACAGTGAAACAAAATACTTTCATCCGGCCATCAAGCAGCAGCCCCTTCCTTCTGGAGCATCAGATCAAAGTGCCAAACACCTGAAATTTGTATATCAGTTACTAATTCTGGTGACTATGATCAATGGTAGCTCAGGGTTACAAAGGATCACAATGCCAAACACTCAATGTTTGAATGTATGCTTATCATTTCTAGCAACTTAAACATTCATAAAGAGAAATGAAAAATTCAACAATGAGTTGAAATATTTACCATGGCCTTTGCCGACTCTTCTTAGTTGAGCAACATACTCGGATATCTTCTTGATTGCTTCAACCTTTTATTGAAGTAAAAATAGTTGTCAGTATCACTGTAAACACAGGTTAGGTGACGGGTACTCCTTTCTACAGCCGGGTTGGGTAATACTACAAAATTAATATCATTTCAACGGTATACAAACTTATTGAATGTAATGATTTAGGAGGTTTTATACATTCAAAATACATATCAGGTGACCTTCAACCCATTTCACTCCTAAAAGATAAGAAATTAACCCGAATCGACAAATTCATAAGTTAATGGGTAGAAATTTTGAGCTCTAGAAGTTTGATGTTTTCACCTGTTCACCAAGAAACTCGCTCTCTACAAAATCTGCTAATTGCACATCATTGTTCCTGTTAGCTACCTGTTTTCAGCCAAGATTAACATAGCAGAAACTTGAATCGATTTCATTATGATTGAATGAAAAGCTAGTGTAATCAACACTCGGTTAAGTACTAAATGAACACATAAAACAATAAGTATTTCGCACCTCGTGGAGGTTGAGAAGTTTTTCATTTGTCAACTTCTCCAATGACAATGCAAGCTCCATGGCTAAGATCAAAAGAAATAGAAAAGATAAAGAACCATCTTAACTTTAGAGGACTTGATCAATCAAATTGTATACACAAAAGTCAAAACTTACCATACAATGCATCTCCTTTCTCTTCATGCTCAAACTCGGATAACGGCATTATAATAGATTGTAGCTTCACCTTCCCGCCTCGTTTGTTCTGAAAACAGAAGATTTATATCACTTCGATCCATACTGGAAAAAGTATCACTAATATGTTCAAAAATAAAGCAGATTAAAGCTATAGATTTGCTGATTTATGATCAAATACCTGGTACTCCATGAATTTCTCAGCATGGTCCCTTTCTTCTTCACTAGACTCCTTAAAGAATCTATAAAGTTAAAAGTATCATATATAAACGAGTAAACCAAATTAAACTTCTTTTCACTTCATCATTATTGAAAAATATTAGGATGGATACATAAAAGATAGTAGTAACTTACTTTGCTACGCCCTTGTGAGCAACATTGTCCCTATCAAAGTAGGCATACATAGCATGGTATACATAGGAAACATTGTACTCAACACTGAAGGGAAACACAAGAAAACTATCAGATACAAGCAAAAGCTCATAAGCAAAGAAGACAAATATGTGATGGTATACATACATTAAATACAATTTTAAATCCCAATCAAATCAAACAGAATGTAAATAGACATTATTACCCTTTACCTCTATCATATTCCAGGAGCCCTGCCCCTGATCTAATAAAACACATCCTATATAATAGCCTTCAATAATGTATAAATGAAGTATGTATAATTTAATAAGGTTTTTCTTTTAGTACTTTCATTATGTGGTATTGGGCCAGTTGGGTTCCAATATATTGAAGTTCTGCTAGAACTTGTATCATACACATGGTGGGCAATCATGTTTTACCACTGGTTCTCCTTGGATATTTATCATACACAAGGTGGGTAGTTTGGCATCATGTAAAATTTGAGTTTATATATCATAATAATTAGATTTCAAAGGCGGACCTGCAGATAATCGAACTATAAATTAAAGAATCCCAGTTGTTTAATCTACACATATGCAGTCCCATCATATAGTGATTCAGTATATGGAACTAAAAACCGAGAAATTATATAGAACAAATGAAATTCAATAAAAAAGAAAACCCACTTGATCTGTTCGTTAATGGAAGCTTCACATTCGTCAGCATATTTTTGGCGAGCAAGAGACTGTTGAGGAACCGAAGGAACAAGATTAAGCTCTTTCTTCAGTTCCTCAAATGGTTCAAAGACAACCCCAGTAAGCGGGCGATGGTTAGAAGAGCCTCCTTTCACCGCCGCACAGACGACAGGCGACGGCGTCGTGAGAGAAGAAGATGAGAACAGAGAACGGCTGAAGTTCTCATCGGAGGAGGCTCCGGTCAGGAAAGAGAGAGTTGGAGGGGCTCTGAGAAGCATGGTTTCTACAGAAATACCACAAACAGGAATCGTGGAGACGATTATATGCACAAGACAGGGAAATGAATAAGGTTTCAATTGAAGCGAGTGATTAGGGAAGAAGATGGACGCAGTAGATATAGAGTCAGTGTGGATGTTGAGCCGTAGGATGAGGTGGCACGTGGAGGGATGGGATTGAGTTAGAGGAGTGGCGCGTGGTTGGCTTGTGGCATATCTGGATATTTGCTTTCCGTCCTTTTGTAGTGTGGAATCCGATAATTTTATTGACAATTTGCCATAGTTATGGTGGGAAGTGGGGACCATCAATCAGTATGGATTTATTCTAAAAAAAAGTATTTTATCTTTAATGATTGAACCCCTTTTATCTTTCAACGGTAAACATAATTTACATCTTATTTTTTAAATAGGACTTGAATCCTTTATCTTTAAGAGAAAGACATCTTAATCCTATTTTAATATCGTTAGACTAAAGACCATTTGATATCTTTAATGATTTACCTAATATAATATGTTAAATTTTGTTTTTGGACAATTTTATATATGTATTTTAAAAGTTCAAAATATCTTATATATTTAAAGTATGTTTTAAGATTTGTATATTTTATGTTTGAAAAAATTATACTTTGGATATAAATGATATTTTACAAGTTAAGTATGCACAAATAATATTTTTCATTCCTTTTTATTATATCGTCTTTTAACTTTAATACTTGTTTTTATTAATTAAGTAAAAAATATATAAATCACTTGCCCCCTATAGGGAGGTCAAAGGTTTAAGTCTCATTAGGTTTTAATAGGGATGGTTACGGGTATGCTTCGGAAATGATCACGGATAAAACTGGTTAGATCGTGTATATATGAGTCAAAGGCTCGACGCTCCGAGAGGAGTCCTAATCGGAAAAACTCTTTTGAAATGATTTAGTATTGGAGATATAAAACCTCTCCGGATAAGATCGGATACTCAGTAAGCAATGATCTTTATCACATTATTTTCATACTATTTTTCTTATCATCTTTTTAAAATCTTGACACTTGTTATTCTTTAATCCATAAAACTTTCTTTTGCTTATATAACTTATATAGTACACCTTTTCTCCTATCAAAAGCTTTATGCCTCTTCTTTCCCCTGTCCTTGACAATAACCTATATACTAAATAACTATCAGGTTTGTAGATATACCCGAAGATATTGGATATCCCAATTTATGATTCAAAAGTCACTAAGTGTGCACAGTCACGATTTTGTAAAAGCATGATGATAAATTGTCTCCTTGTTTTCTAAAATTTTATTTTCTATATATTACTCTAAAGTTCTAGTATATTGGTAATAAAGTTATAAAAATATTAAAAAAGATTCAAGATCGAGTATTCTAAAACCATAACTCCCTCAAGCCTACGAATTTAAAAAATTCCAACGCCTTGTAATTATTCACCCGACACGGAATTTGTCCCTAAAGTTTTGTGTTTGGGTTTTTTTTACCATTCTTACTTAAATCCGCTAACACTAATAACCGAGCTTAACTCATAAGCCTTTGTAGTGTTAGCCACCATGTGCTGATGATGAGCAAAATTTGTAAACGCCTATCATCCCAATGATATGGATTCGGGATGCGTTCTCTATAAGAAGCATGTAACATCGAACACTAAGGATTCCATCTTTCAAATTCTCGGTCAGACGTTGATATGCATAATCAGACCAGGTTTTATATTTATAAATCAGAATCACTGACACTAATTACTATCGAACAACTAGGCACATGTACCTAATTGTATTATAGTATAGTTCTGACAAGATTGAGTGTCAAACACAAGGGAAACAATTATTATTTTGAATATAAATAAACTAATTATTTATCAAACTAAATAAAAGCTATTAAAACGGGGATTTTTAAGATTTTTATATTATTATCTAATTTTTAAGTTTTAACTAATTAAACACTAATTTTATATTGGGTACCCAATAGTAGTACCACCAGCGCAACCGCCACCGCCTAACGTCGCTGCAACCACTGGCGCAACCGTCGTATAACACTGTCATACACCACCATCTATCTCTTTCTGTCTCTCTGCAAACACAAACCCAAACCTAATCGATGAATCTCACGCCATTGTACACGATTACTGCAACACAAACCACTGTTACTAACACAACGATGAGTCACCACCGCCATCAATGAACCACCACCGCCACTGTGCACGAACACATACACAAACCCTGATGTTATATATCTCTGCACTCTCTCTCTCTCTCTCTTGGATGAAGAAATTTCGATGTTGATTTTAGAAAGTGTGTATACTTAATCAGATATGGGTTTAATCTTATTGGGCATCTCGATTTTGGGATGAAGATACATATGCCTTTTGGACATCTCAATCTTGGGTATGTATATTTTTTTTTATCTTCAACACTTCATCTTCAATTTTGGTTCATGTATTATCTGCAATTTTACTAATTGTTAATATGTTCTTGAGTTGTATTAGTTGTTCATATGTATTAATTCTCTGATTTTATTTTGTGTCGATTGTTCATCTGTGTGTATCAATTGCACATCTCTTCATCTTCACGTGTTCAAGATTCTTCACTTGTTCATCATCCACGGTGGATTTCCAGTTTTAAATAATTTATTATGTAGAGTTGTTGTCAAGTTGATGATCTGAGTTTGTGTTTACGTGAATCAAGTTGATGATCTAAATTTATATTTATATATTTTCAGAACACATAATATACAAGAAAATTTAAAAGAAAAATAAATGTTTACCTACTAAACAAGGAACAGGTCAACAAAAGGGTAAAATCATAAACAAGCAAAACTTAGGGGATTAAATAACAATCAAACAAACTTAATGGCTAAACTGTTTAAAAAAATTGGATGGTTAGACCGAAAAGTAAGTAAAACATTGATGATTAAACCATATTTCAGCATTTAAAATATTATATAAATATTAAAAAAATTTCTTTTTAATCATAACCATTAAAGACTTGGCCTAATTGTAATTAATTGTAATAATAATGATTGATGTCTCGTACCAAAAATACAATTACATCTCTACATATTGTGACATAACATTTCTACGATCACATGTACCATCCTTCACGTGAAAGCTTCATGCTGATCCAGATGTTAATACCATTTGTCACTACTTTTTAAAATTTTTAATTTTTATGTTATATAATTATTTAATATTTTTTTATTTATTTTTAAAGCTAACTACTATATTACTACATTAGTATGTAATCTAGTTTTAGAGTTAATTACTGAAATGGTCCCTATGATTTGTCCAAAATATCTTTTTTAGTCCTTTAATTCAAAAATTGATCTGTTTGGTCCCTCACTTTGTCATTTTGTATCATTCGTGATCCTTTAACCAACGTTCATCCAATAGCAGGCGTTAACTGCCAACTACTTTATTAAATAGTGAGAAAGTACACTTGTTTTGTCCTTTATGTTGTTAATAGACCCAAATACTCCTTCAAATAGACAGATAACGTCTGCCATTGGACGGACGTTGGTTAAAGGATCACGAATAATACAAAATGACCAAGTAAAGAACCAAACAGATCAGTTTTTGAATTAAAAAACTAAAAAGAATATTTTAATAAACCATAGTAACCATTTTCAGTAAACGCCTAAAATGTAATTTAGGTAACAACGTAAATCGTTATTCTTTGCATCATGTGTTGGGCTACTACACGTGGGCCTTGTCCAAATTGATGCACACCTGACCACAGTACCACACACACGAGGTCTCGTTGATTAGCAGTTCTTCCCAACAACTCTCACTCACTCTCTCACATACACACACTAACTGCAAAAAGTGAGATTAGAGCCCTAACTTTTGCACTCCCATGATCTTCCCCAAATTGCAAGATCTCCATTTGTTTTCCACTTGATCGAGAATAATATATCATTAGGAAATGCAATTACGGTGTTTTCTTCTCCACATTATCAGTTTACTGATTATCTTCAGACTTGGTCTAGTCCATTCTTCAAATGCTATCTGCGAATTCAGTATTACCCAAGAGAACAAGCTCTATAGCTACAGCTTGGTTTCTCCTTCTGAAACATTCCCGCATGGCGTTCTCAGCGAAGACGGGTACTTCATATCTCTCCCTACTCCATATGCTTCTGTGGGGATATTTTTCAATAGATTTGATTATGGCCGAGTTGTCAATTATGGTATTGAGCATTGTAAATGTGCACTATCTGATTTACAGACACGCATAGAGTAATGATTAAAGTTTGAATATTGTTGAGTGATTGTAAAGTTAGGTGGCAAGAGTGTGATGATGCATTAATTTGATTGGGTAGTTCACTTATGCTTTATGTTAAACAAGAGAGACATACTTCGATTGCTCAGTAGCTAATTAGCAGCATTTCTAACCTTTGTAAGTGGTTATTTCTGTTTTCTTTTACAAGTTCAGGCTGATATTGATATAAATTGGCGAGTTTAGATTAATAATATATAAGGAAAAAGGCTTATTGTCAATAAGGAAATAGAAGAAAAATGCAAAAAAGATATCATCTTGTTGTCAGTTCAAAATTATTATTCTTTGCTCTTCCTGCTCGTGTCAATAAAGTCATTGCATTCCAAGTTACAGGATTCATTTATGCTTCTATAGTTCTATCATTTTTAAAGAGTTCCAATCCTTCCCTCATTCCTAGAATTCACTGATGTAATAGTTTTCGTACCTGTAAATCTTTGAGGCTTTTTCAAGAACAACTAAATCCTTATATTGATGGGTTAATCTGAGACCTTCTTCGTTAGGCCTTTCAACTGTCCTATTTGAATCCCATGTTTAGAATCCCATGGTACTCCTTTCAGGGATTGATGGTCATATTCAACTCAGTTCAACTTGATATAATGAAGTAGAGGTAGGGTTAAATGCTTACGTAAGTTGATTTTTTGGTATAATATCTTCCTGTAAATTGAAAAAATGGCATGGAAAATTTGTACACTTCTAGTACTACGGGCTAACCATATCTTTAATTAATTTGATTCAGATATTACAAGGTGTCGTCTAATGGGACGGTGGTTTGGTTTCAGGTTGTCTCTAACAGGTTACACCTTTGCTGCTTTATTTCCAATGAATTTATCCTTTTTTTTTGTACTTTTACAGCACATTAGCTGATTACACAACCCAAAAAATATGCATTTTATTGCTCCGGTCTATCTAGTTAGTAACATAACTAAAGAAGTCTAATGAACATAAAGGGACATTTTGTTTGCAAAATGTTTTTAAAAGTATTGGTCTAGTCAAAGGATTTGGAATTTGAAGGAACTGGTATCTAAATGAATTGAAATCTGTCATGCGTTTGGTTGGCAGAATGGAACTGAATTCTGTTTGCTTAATTCTGTTCGGTTTATAAATTTATCGCAGGAATTAGAATGTAAATAATGATAAATGACAGAATTGCCCTTTTAATTATTATAAACTTTTCTATTTAATCTTATCAATTTCATAAGCTTTCACCTTTTATAAGGAATAAATCATTTCACTTTATAATTGTTATAAAATCATTTAAATTATTGTTATAACGTAACATTTTCAACTTCTTAATTTGAGATTAAAAGAAAGGTTGATTTTTTGTTTGATTGAGGGGTAATTTTGGTAAAGTTATATAAATTATATTGGAATGTTAACTTTTCTTTTGTAGGTGGAAGGATTCTTTTATTCGCTCAACGAAGGGAATTTGATGGATGTAAAACATTCCAATTCCCTTCATTGTCCAATCAAACACCATAACAAGGAATTCAACTTTTCAATTCCCCAAAATTCCCTTGAAATTCATGAGCCAAACATGCCCTAATTGTTCTACATTATTTTCTCCAAAAACTTAATTATTTGACTTTGCAGAGATAGATATTTCTGATTCACAGTTCCTTTCACTTCATCAAGTATTAAGTTGTTTTACTAAGTGGCCACATTTTTATATATTACATTCATGTATGTCATCAGCCATGTTACTTGAAGCTGACTTCTTTTCTTTGTGGGGCAGCTTTGCGATGGAATGATATTCAACCATGATCCACCTAGATGTTTTGATTGCTGGGTGAGTGTCATTCAAGTTACAGTAATTTTGCGTGACCCGCTTTCCGCAATCCGCATCACCTGGGATGGATATTTGACATTTTGATCCCCGCTCCCACTTCTGGACCTTGACCCAAGAAACATGGCACCTAATGAAATTGCAGAGGAACAAGTTTACTTCTGTCTGTTGTGACTAGGAGGAACTTTGCTATGCTTAATCTCTATAGGACTAGTTATGAGGATAATATCAAATCAGGAAAATTCTATAGTTTGGACTGATGCATGATTTAGTAAGTTCGATTAATGGTGATAAGGAACCGATTAAGAAACAATAGTGGTAAGTGGTGAAACCCCCCTTTAGATACAGGACAGCTAGTGAAAGATTTAAATCATTCACATTCATGATTTATCTAATTTAGAACCATCACCTGATGGCCTACAAGGTAGAGTACTTGACCCTCGTAGGGGAGGTCAAGAATCAAGAGTTCTAGTCCCATGGGGGTTTCAATCAAGGATGGCCAGAGGGAGGGATGCTTCAAAAATGGCTACAGGGGTGTTAGATTCTGATGGATAATATTCAGTACTATATATTTATCCTTTTACATTTTAGCATCAGTCTCCTGATTCAAAATTTAAAATATCTGAGTTTACTTGCAAATCAAAGAAATTCATATCAATTTGGAGTTGAAAGAAGTTCAATTTTGACTCCTAAATTAAAATGTAGTTTTGGGACTAGAAAATCGATACTCAGTTTGTTATAAAGATTCTCTCTTGATGATTTGAATTTCATTTTACAGGAATGCGGGGGATCATCTCGATGCGGAATGGGTTGCAGTGCCCTTATGTCTAATAATGCATTAGGTACTATAGATACAATGTGATGTATCATCATATTTTATCACCAGATCAGAGGGAATGGAAATCTCTATGGTTTTTTTTTTTTCACTTGAAGCCAATTCATGTGTATATGTGGATGTAACTTATAATGCTATACAAGAGAAGCTTCTATAACAGGTTATGAATCTGTATCATTGTATGGAAAATATGCAGGGGGTTATCCTGTATGTACTACTATTGGGCGCACTCAAAGCATCACCATGAACCTCATTGGTAATGTGTTTTTATTTATAGTTTGATACTGGGATCCCAATTGGACACTTTCATTTTGTTTTCCTTTTGTGCAGCAAATGCAAGAAGTTGTTTCTGATGTATATCTCAATCATATTCACTCTTTTTTTTTTGTTATAAACGTGGCAGATAAAGGAAGTCCGAGCATGGGTGTTGTCATTGAAATGTGGCACCAAGGTCTAGAAATGAATTGTTCCCTCTCTGTTTCCGTTATCTGTGATTCAAAGCAAGTTCAAGTGAGAAACACACCCTTTTTCTTTTTATTCGTTCCTTTCTCACATTCTCTAAAAAACAACTAAAATTCTTCCATGTTACTTTTCGCAGGGACCTAAAACACTCGAGAAGATTGGGAATTGTAACTTTGTTAGTGTTCTGATCCTTAAAAGTTTCATTCTAATGCTGAAACCACTCTCCAGTCAAATTATTGAACCAATCTTTTCCCACATCTGTCCATTTGTATTTCTTGTTATAAACCACACGTAGTGGTAACTATTTCATGACGAGCATATTTGTTCCCCTCGTCTCCGTTATAAACTTGCCATCCACTACGGCGGGTTTGTTGTTTGGCTTGTCATCGAGCACCTCGTTGTCGTGGTGACAAGCCCTGTAGCTCGTCGTCTATTTTCTTTTCCTTTTTTAAATTTTATTCAACCACTTGTATTAAACTAATTTAATATTATGTGGGTCTAGTAATGATAGTGATGGTGATGTGACAGTTAGTCATGGCATTCATGACTACGAGCTACATGTGATTGTCATAGGTTGGAAAAGTAAATGTGACCGTCATGCATGGCAGTCACGACTACGTGTGGTCTATCGCTTCTCTCTCAAAAAGGTCAAATACCATAATCAGTTTTGAACATGAAATGTTGCCTGTTTGACCTTCCATGTCAGACCACATCCCTCTCTTTTTTGGGCACCAATCTGGCACTATGTAGAGGTAGAGTGACTGGTTAAAAAGGTCTAGGTTGCTTGACGCGGATCAATTTTTGTTCCAAAATCTTAAATTTTCCTAACTATTGTGTCAAATATCATTACAGAAGTTTTGTTATTGCAATAATAAACATTTTTTTAATAAAATGATTTAGGAAGTCTATGCCTTGAAGATACATTTTAGGCAACTTTTGACCCTGTTTCCTTTATGCTGATTTTATTGGCTTAATCCATTCGACCCTTTAAAGATAAAGCATAACCTGAATTCCCTTGATACAAGTGGTTAAAATCCACCACCTCTAGTATTATGGCTACTAGGCTACATGAGCTCATCTTATACATGTAAAAGTTCCAGCTTTACATCTCGTAAAATCGTTTTTGTTGATAGTTGAAACATTAGCATGGATTATTTTATAAATTCTGAGCGCTTATCTATAACTTCTAAAAACCGATTATTTTACAGCCACTACATATATCGTGCAGGCTACTCAAATAAGACATCCAGCTGGTTGTGCCAATGTTTTAGCTACCAAAGGCAATGGATTGGGCTGGTTTAGTACCCTCTTAATCATGTACTGGTCATATAACAAATGATACCACATAAACCCATATTTTCCATTTCTGATTTTTTTTTTCGGTTCAGACTTTTGTGTCTCTTTGGAGGCTATCTAATAGCTGGAGCTGCTTATCGCTTCTTCTATCTTGGCATTCGTGGTATAGATGTAAGTTTCTTCAAATTTTTGCCTGGATACATGAATGTCTTAATTGTGGGTTTCTTTTTAGTTTTTTCTAATTCGGGAATTCTGTTCGACTTACTTTATTAACATGTTTTCAGATTATTCCGAACCTGGAATTCTGGGCCAGCTTGCCACATAGAGTTCGGGTAATTGTTTCATTACTTCTCTTTCTCCTTAACTCTATGCTGCTTATTTGTGCTAGTCAAATTGGTGTCCCTTGTGCCACAAAATCAGAAATAATAATATGTATATGAAATGCGAATGTGATTGATCTATATGTAAAGCTTTGCATATACATTTCAATTAAAATAAATGAAAAATTACCCTTTATAACAAGGTTTAAAATGCACAAACTAATTTCATTTCTATAATCCCTATTTAGAGGCTGTCATCAACAAACAACTTGATGGATGGTTGATGGTGATTGTGTTGTTGGTGTTTGCAGAGTTCATTTATGTCATTGGTTAGAAAATATAGAGGACCCTCTCAAAGTTACAGGAGCTCCTACTCCCCCGTTGACTTTTAACTTTCCAAATATTGCTCTCACTGGATTGGAGGTAATCCAATTCATACACTGATTACTCATATGATTTGGCAGAGAGAAAAAATAATTGCAGCATTTTGAATGCTTCTTTTTCTCTCTGGAAAAATTATATATGATTACAGTTGAAATCTGCGCTGTGGTGTACACTGTACAATGCTAGGTGAGCATGTAGTGTAGGTTAGTTCGTATAATTTTATATTAAAATATTAAATTAATGTATCATTCAGATATGTCAACTAATATTTGAGTTTTCATGAATCTTTTAGTTGGTTGGACGTTTTTGTTTGCATCCAAGGACAACATTTTGTTATGACATACCGATAAATCATTCACTAAAGATTTCCCTTCTTTCTACGATATCCCAGCATGTGTGTATGTTCAGATATCCCAGCTACTCAAGTTAGTAACTTTGGTTTTTCCCCATCACGATCAATACACACACATATGTAGTAACGCCCCATCGAATATGAGGCAGCCAAAACAACTTCCTCTCTCTTAGTAAATTCGTCCAGGTTGCGAATAATTACGAGATAAGAATGTGTTCATTCCAAAATTTGAAACCGGTTCAATAAAATATGGATTGAAGAGAGGAATTGGCTGATCTACAAAACGATCGAGCAAATACGTTATAGAGTTTACATCTACGACGTTTAAGTCCAGACTAATCTTAAGGTAGCTATTTATAGAGGAATGAAATTAGGCTTTTCAAAATATCAATATATCGTAGCCCTGAAGATATTGCATGTAAGAGCGTCTTCAATCCTACTTTACTCCTTCATTTTGAAGAGGATTTCTACATCGATCACTCTTTAAAGCTCCTTTTATATTTAAAGTGTTGTAAAACTCTCTTCATATTTGAAGAGTGAAAACCGACTCTTTATCAATATAGACCCCAGTACCCCACATGATATAGTTGTAAAACTTTCTTCATAATATATGGGTTTCATTTTTGAAATATTGAATAGAGACTAAGGTTAGAATTAAAAAATTGTTTAGAGTGGATGATCCTATAAAAAATAAAGATAAAGAGTCACTTAGGCCAAAAGTACAGTCTTTTCTAATCCAAATCAACTTAAATGTCACCTCAACTGTCACATTAGTTTTTCTTACTTTTTCTTTCCCAACTTAAACTTAAGGGAGTTGATTACAAGTTTTTGCCATGCACAACAATTGTGACTTTTATGCCTCTAGAATCCCACTATCTTTTACTCTAGTCCACATATTTAAGGGTATAATGGTCCAAATAACAAATAATTGTTGTGTATGGCAAAAATCTGTTGTGTACAGATCATCACCCTAAACTTAACCTAAAAGACAAGTAGCACTGAACCTTCACCCATAAATACTTTCTCAGTTTCTCTCTCCTTATCCACTCACAAAAAAAAAAAAAAAAAAAAAAAAAAAAAAAAAAAAAACTGACAAATGTCAGTCTTCTCTCTCCCTCCTCTCTCGGTTTGGTGAACCCAAATGACCTTGAACCCAAAGTTAACCCAAACCCAAGTAGCGATGTTCAATAAGCTACCCGAGCAAGAGCCCGAAGGCCGTATGTCCGGGCGTCCGGCTTTATAAAGACTAAGTTTTAAGATGTCCTAAGCAACCCATGAACGTGAGTGATAAGTGCCCAAATTTCCATAGCTGATAATCTAGGTTACCGTGGAGACTTGGTCTATGTAGGCTTGGTTAGCCTGATACTTTGGTCAGTTTCAGTGCATAACTCATTTTATTGGCATAGACTTGGTCACTTGGATTACTAGGGTTATCACTTATCACTCAATATTGTTGTCCAGACATAATATTGTTTTGGAAACTTCTTAAAGTCAAATAAATAGCTAAGTGCGGTGATTAATAATAAAAAAGGTAATTTTAGTTTTTAAAAATGACAATCACAACTCATGTTCTTATAGTAAATTTTTTATAATTTTCAAGCTTACCTTTTAATTAGGTTTCAATTTTCCATATATAAAACAAGACTGCTTTTTAAAAACTACAATCTGTTATGAATAATTATAGTATAGATGTCCTTATCCCCTAATATGATTAGAGATATGTATTACCTTAGATAGGAGATTTGAATCTTGAATATACTTATTTATTGTACTCCTATAAATAGAGGATTATCTAATTAATAATATAACTTCTTCATCTCTATTCTTTCCCTTGTTCTCTCTATATTCACAACATGTTATCAGCACGAAAGCTCTAGATCTAATAACACGAGATTGAGGAAGACGACTAGGATGGTGAAATACTTTGAATGTTGCCACCGCCTTTGTTTTTAGAGATTGAGCATGATCATCCGATCCCTCGTAAGTTTCTCTCTACGTTTTACGGAAGATAAATTTGTAAGTTTCTCTCGATATATGTTTGTGTTTTATATCTGGTATGACGTACTCAATTAATTATAACAAACCAATCAAGATCATGTGAAAATATTACTGTGTTCCTATGAACATCAAGTAGATGTCATGTAGAACTCTTTCAAATGATAATTTATATGTACTGCGTATTTTGTATGTGGGTCCTGAGAATAATAAATTAAACATGAATTTTATATTTTCTAATGATTATTAAGTTTTTGAAGAGATTACCTTTCCATTGATGACTTCATTTTCCAATATCAAGGTATGGAATTCCGGACATATATGCAACTTTTCATATGATCTAAATAAGCAGTTATTAAATCAAGTTTGGTATGTAAACTTATGTCAAAATTTGTCTTATGTAAGCCAGTTACCATTGTTTTATTGTTTTCCGGTGGCGTTGCAATTATCTATGTTTATTTTGAATTTATTGTTATTTTATAGATAATGTCTATATATGTAACCGTACTTCTAATTTATTTAGTGATCAAGATAAATTACATATAAAACTATTTTATGGTTTCATAAATATGTATTATTATCGGTTATAGTGGATACGCAAATTATATATATTATTGAAATATAAAACAACTTGGTACGTATCTTAAATCCAATCGTTAGTTTTGGATATAGCCAATCGTTACTCGTTAGTCTATATAGACTAGTACAATGTTAAATAATAATAAAAAATTGTTATTTGTTGCCCTTCGTGTATTGGCTTAATTTGACATTTAACTAAAGAAAAAAATAATGATTATGTGTTTAACTGTTTATTCTTTTACTTGTGCATATCTATAATTGTTTCTTCATCTTTTATTGTTATCTGTTATATATTCCACAAACATCTCTTATTTTTTCACTTTCAATATATGTATATTTTTTATCATAATTTATACGGCTAGTTATTCCTAGTAGTATACTTGTTTAATTCTATTATTGTAACGCATATTGTAAGCTTTTAATATCATCATGCATATTGTTAAATTATTTATATCGATTTTGTTAAGTTGCACATGACATTATTACAGTACGAGTTTTGGGCATGTTTTACTTCGTCTTTAAAACATCTTAGGTTATTATTATTTAGTATTATAAAAGGATAAATGATGTTTGTTTATGCTAAGCTTTATCGATAAATCATTATAAAATATAATAACCCTTATATTGCTATTATATATTTTATCATGTCAAATTAATATTGGCATACTTGAATTTTGGATTTATGTATTATTGAAAGAAAAAAAAAGAACTATTTGTTATGAGCGTTTGATTCCGAGATATATGTAGATGCTAATTTTTATATGATTTTATATTCTTACTTTTAAAAAATCATGAAACATGTTCTCGTTCAAGACACTGACATGAAAATATTGTTATAAATGGGTGTGAAAAATTAGAAACTTTATACGAACATGTCAGTATGCCTGCATATATGTATGTTTTTAGTGGGTGAGTCATCAAGATATTATATTTGAATATATAAATGGAAGATTCTATGTTTTGTTATTATGATACGTATAATATATGGTTTGTCCTTATGACAATACTTATGTTTTTTCTTTATAAAGTTACTTACGTAAATTATATATTATCAATGAGACATGTATCATGTGTCTAATACAAACAAATACAAAGTTGTTTATTTGAAAATTAGAAGAGGTCGCCGATATGTGCACCCGAAAGTGTGATATACTCTTAAAACTCATTATAAATATATTCTTCTGGTTAGAAGGAAAAGCTCGATCATATTTATAATTACTTTTCGGTTGATATTATAGAGAGAATTATATGAATGAGAACTATGATAAGTACGGTTAAAATTGATGCTTGCTTTTGGTCGAGTAAATAATGGGCAAAACAACGAACTTTTAATATAAAACCCGTCTTCTTTGCTTAATTACATTCCCAGAAGTGAATGTGATAACATGATAATATATATATAAAGATGTTGGTGATCGACCTAATTGAGATAAGTATCTTGATACACATGTTAAAAGTTTGATTTGCCAACAAAAGTAGCAAGACAATTGACATGCATACAAGTTTAAAAAGGGTGAAAAGTATAACGATGTCAAATAAAATTTATGCTAGTAAAATGGGTGCGAAAAATCATTGGATGCATTTTAAAAAGCTAAACAACTAGTATATTATTATCTAAAAGCTCTTATTAAGAAAAATTGATTGTTATATTCACATTATTCGTTTAGCTTATTGTTTATTTATATATGATGGTGACTCATGACTTCACATATAATATTATTTACTGAACTATTGATAGTTATTATATGTGTTCTATAATTGTAAAATGTTTGTATTGCAAAACAGTTTTCCCTACTTGGTAATGTTACTATATATAATAGTGCAAAATAAATCAAATGCTCCCGAAAAGCTTTAATAAATTGTCACGAGGAAAATTTTAAAAGTCATGACACATTAGGATCTTTTGCATCCATTTACACAAAGATTAGTGAAATTGAATCGTATGTGGCCTTAAACTAGAAGTTTATTGACCATGATTGTTTTGATTGATTGGCATGACCGGATAGACCATCTCGAGTCAACGATGATGTGAAAATTCTAAAGAAGAACTAAAGTTTCTTCACGTAGTGAATTTGTATATATTGTTTGCTCTTGTGAAAGTTAATTTATGATCTAGAGATGAAACCCCTTGGTTTTCTGGAAAGGATGCAATGAGACACGTGATCGCATATACATAACATTATGAACCATTTAGAGTTTCAAATCGATGCATCGTCTAAATGATTATAAAAGTCGCAACCTGAAATTTGCGAGATTAGTAACTCGAGTAATAATATTGTGAAATCATTGCTCCAAAATATTATAATTCGGTTCCCACATATCCAATGATTATTGTAGTGTTGAACACTCTATGTCTTATGTTCACACATTTTTTGCTTTTGTTGAAACGCTTAGCAAGCGGATTCAATTGATTGCAAAGCCAATAATCATAAAAAGCAAAGTTTAAATTTGGGGTCATATCATTCTACATATAGATAGTAAATCACATCAAGCCAATACATTATGATGATACCTCCCCATTATAATTGGTTTTTGGTCAGGAACCAAATATTTTTTATATGAGTTTTGTTTTACTCCACCAAAATTTACAAAGATGGGACTTCAAAGGAATGTTAGGAATCTTGCATTGAGTATGAGTCCCTATCATACATATTTAAATCCATCAATAGTATATTTGCAATGAGTTATTTTTATTGTTAATCAAACATCCTAACATTCAGGGGAGAGGATAAGCAGCTAGAATTTCATTGATATGAAATGAATTATTGATCCTCACAATAAAGAATATGAAAAAGAAGTTCTTAAAATAATTCATATATGATTTAGTAAAGCCAGACATGTTTACTGACCTAAAAAGTGTGACTAGATCACATATTCAGCTGCTAATGCTCCTAGTAAGATATGTATCCCACAAGGATAGTTGATAATAAGAGTCTATGGCACGCCTGAAGCGTGGTAGACAAATCGATTCCAAATATATATATAGGTATATCCCTCGAAAGAAAAAGGAGCAATAAATTAAGATGGTCAATTGAGGATATAAAGACCCCAAGTGAATCTCCTGAAGAGATACTAGACATGAAGGTTCCAGAAGAACCTCAGGTACCTGAAAATAATGAGATCTCAACAAATATATCATGTCTAGGAAAGAATGGAATCGAAACAAATTCGACGTCGATAATACTTTTATGTTTAATATAGCGCTAAATATTATGATTGACAATGAGGATCTTGAAAGTATACATGCCCATAAGTACAAAGATATAATTGATCGGTCGAAATAGAAAAACGCAAACAATTAATGAAAAATCAAAGTCGCTCAGGTGTCTTATGTTTGGGACATGAAGTGTATACACAAAGAGGTGTAATAAATTGGTCTTTGTCGGAAAGTGAATTGAGAAATAAAGTTATGAGATATAAATGATAAATGGTGGCACAAGGTTTCGCAAAGACCCGAGATTGATATATTTTCATATGGTGGAGATAACTATATATTATATATATCATAGTCTGGTAATATGAAAAAATGCTTGATTTGCGTCAACTAGATATTATTAGAGCTCAATGGATTATGAGATGTCTCAAAAGGTATAAAATGTTTAATCTTATATTAATATTTGAGAATGCATGAAGCATATAAGAAAAGTTTTCGAGAATACAATTAAATTGAATTGAAGTTGTTATATGAGCCAAAACGAAATGGATGTATATGGTATGATTGCCTTAGTTATTATTTATTGAAGGAATGTTATATTTGCTCATGGATTTTTGTAAAGAGATCCGGATCCGAATATGATATAATTGCCACGTACATTGATGATTGTAATATAATTGGAATTCCTAGTGATATTCCTAAGGCAACTAGATACTTGAAAAACTATTTTAAATGAGTGATCTTAGAGAGACAAATTCTTGTTTTTACTTATAAATCGAACACCTTAAGGATGAAATCCTTGTGCTCCACCAAAAGAATATATAAAATGGTGTTTAAGATCACTAAGACCTCCAATGATTATGAGATAATTTGGTATTGAAGATGACCCCTTTTCGACTATTAAGAAGTGGCAAAAGAATTCTTGGTCCAGAAGTACCATATTTATAAGTCATTCAGGTCATTAATATTCTCGCTACTTATAGATGACATTATATTTACTTTTTATTGAATTTATAAGCGAGATGTAGTTCGTGTCCAAAAAGAGATTTCATAATGGAATAAAACGAATATTTTGATACCTTTAAGGTATGAAGGACACGAGTTTATATTTTACTAACCCATCAAAAACAAGTTTGTTAGTTTTGTAAATGCAGGACATATGTCAGATCCCCGTATTGATTGGTGTTAAAGTAGTAACTTCATAATTGGTGACACCACAAGTTAATGGAGACATTCTTCAAAGTAAATCATTACAACCTCTTTATATAATCTACGAAGCAAGCAAAATTTGTGTTTCATCAAGGAATGCAGTACTACACATTCAAGAGGTTCATTCAAGCATTGCATAGTTGATTTATCTTCCGACGAATTTTCAACTTCAACATTCGAGAAGATAGTTCATGAATAAGTCATTGAGCTGCACCGACTTAAAGAGCTCAAGTGATGTGCTCGTCAGGGGGAAAAAAATACGTGTTGCACTCTTTTTTCCTTCGTCATGGTTTTGTCCCATTGGGTTTTCCTGACAAGGTTTTTAATGAGGCAACATCCTCAAGCGTATTGAAGTATTTATGTACTCTTTTTCCTTCACTAGGTTTTTTTTGTCCCATTGGGTTTTATCTAGTAAGGTTTTAACGAGGCATAATACTTTTAATGGACATCTAAGGGGGAGTGTTATGAATAATTATAGTATAAATGTCCTTATCCCCTAATATGATTAGAGATATGTATTACCTTAGATAGGAGATTTGAATCTTGAATATACTTATCTATTGTACTCCTATAAATAGAGGATTATCTAATTAATAATATAACTTCTTCCTCTCTATTCTTTCCCTTGTTCTCTCTATATTCACAACACAATCGTCTTTTTTTAATTCTTATATTAAACTTAGGGTTCTAGTTATTATTCTTCTTTACATTTATTTATCAAGCTTGTTCAACATTTTTTAAACACGTTTTATTAAGATGCATTTGCTTTTTAAAAGTTTTTGTATCTAAATGTAAATATCACGTCTAAACAAAAAAGGTGGTTCTAAGTTTAAAAACACATAGCATCTACGACAATGAAGTGTAAACATTTGGATGTATGTAAATATATGTTTTTGTCATATTTCATGTTTATCAAAGTTTGAATACACTTTTTTTTAAACGGCAAGGGTTATGCTAGGGGAGTACTTCGACTCGACCATCACACATCCTGGCACCACCAAACTTTTAACGCAACCCAATTACAAAACAACTGAAGACAAGAAGGGCTCGAAATACTTGTTCACTTATTGTGGTGTCGAGGCACCGGCGACGATTGTAAGTACAACAATGAAGTGCGGAGAGAGTGCATATGATGGCTAGTGTTTAGGATTGTAAAAGATAGTGATAGCGTGAGAGTGTGAGAACTGTGTAAACAATTAAAGAGTATGAGTATGATAACAACGAAGTTTGAGTCAGCAATAGTCAAAGAGTTTTCGTCATTGGTTTTTTGCTATTAAGATATTAAAAAACAACACAATCTCTCGTTCATAGACCCTCCCAAAAGAATATAGTCTATCGTAAAAGCTGATCCATAATTTTTATATCTAAATATTGATGTTGATTATTCACACAAATAGGAGAATTTTGGTGAATTTAATGGATGATTTTTAGATAGTTTAGGAATCGTTTTTGAATTTTGAGTGAATTTAATTTATAAGCGTCCAAAACTGTTAATTTGGTGTCAAAAACTGTCAAACTTGGTTATATAGCCGTTAATTGTTAGTTAGAGAATAGTTACCAATTGGATTAACAACATTGAACACTTAGCTTAAAGAAAATACAAAGTCAGCTCTTAACGAGGTGGTGTGTCTCCCTCAACCCACGCTACTTTTGGGTTTAGTGCTTCATCTACAAGTGTGTATTTTGTACCACTTAGACCATCAGCATCCATCACATGCTTCACACAGTCACATCAGCGCCACATCATTTCCTTACCATTCCCTTATCACATCACACAAACCCCTGCATCCATCACATGATTCACATCACAAGAAAAAAAAAATCAAAAAAAAAAAGAAACAAGCTCACGAGTGTGACCACGGCCACGCGCGTGACCGTGAGCCACCCCTCACGAAGGAGGGCGATGGTTTTCGCGATGGTGAAGACGCCTCACACGGCTGCATCCATGATGGATGCGGTCTGTCTCACATTGTTTATCAAGTTAATCATTTATATTACTCTAAATTAACTAACTAATACACATGACCATAAAATTGATTTTTCCGACGGATTTAGAGGCGACGTATATCCGTAGCATTAGCAAAAAGTTTGTGATGGAATCGGAGAAATATACGTTTACTGCATTTTGTCGCTATTCCTCGCAATTTTGCAGTAGAGTGCAATGGATTTCAAAACCGTTATAAACCGCCCATCGCTAATGAGAGATGAAAAAACCTCTCCAATCACTCTTTAATATGAGAAAGATTTGCGAAGAAAATTAAATATAAGATAATTATTTATTATGTATCACAAACGGTTGCGAACGGCGGCGACTCATGGGTGCAGTTTGGTTCCATCAGCAAGGCCTTCAAGTTTGGTTCCGACGGCGACTCACGGGTGCATTCATAGATCTGCAGTTTGGTTCCGGCAGCGACTTATTGACGGCGGCGGTTAGGGTTTTCGTGGGGGAGGCGTAGGCATATTTGCGACTGGAAGTTAGGGTTTTCGTGGCGGAGGATGCACACAGTCGGCGGGAGATTCATGACGGCGGCGCTGAACAAAGCGACGAACAGAGACGAAGGAGATGAACGGCGATGGCGAATCTTTCTGGAGACGAGGAATGAAGGGTTTAGCAAAGCGACAGGCGGTGGTTTCAATTTCTGGGGGCGCAAATGGGGTTAACGTGGGAGAGAGAGTAGGTTACCAGATTTTTAAGACAGATACTCATTTCCTAAATTACCCTTTTAATTAAAAGGACACATGGCATCATAATATTTCTCCTTACTCTTTTTACAATAATTTTCTTTTTATTTGATCTCTCTTATATATATATATATATATGTGTGTGTGTATAGTATTGAACGATTTATCTTAAAATTAGTTGAATGATGTACGTTATATATATTCACCTCAAACACAATTAATAAATAGCTGAACTTATACATATTAGTTAAATCACAAATAAAATAGTACGCATATTTTTTAAAATATATTCAAACATTTAGAATCTTTTACAGAATATCGTTAATAACAATAATTATTTTGATATTAATAATCGTATTTTAATATAAAACTATTAACATATGTATTTATTGGTCAGCAAAACATGATTTTGATTTTTAACGATTTCTAAAAAAGTGACAAGTTATTATTAGTTCAAGAATGCATAAACACGATTCATTTAATTAATCCATCTATTTTTAGTTTTTTACCACCTTTAAATTCCGTTTATATGTTTGATGTGGTTTTAATATATATAAAAATTTGAGATGCGCAATATAATTAATTAGCCCCTAAAATTAAGAAAAGGAAAATGAAACATAATTAATTGGCCCCTAAAATTAAGAAAAGGAAAATGAGATGCGCAATATAATATATGCAAGCAAGAAGCATATCCATGAATATCCATGAATATGATTGATGTGGGTAATGTCAACTCATCATATGCCCAACTGTTCCATTTGTTAGCACCAAACATATGAAGTTGAAATTTTACCTGAATAACACCTAATACCCTTACTTTAACAATTATTTTTCCTAAATTATATATTATTATTTAAACTTTTATACAATATAGGCAAACTGTTATTATTTAGATATTAAATCTTACGTATTATTTAAACATAATCATAATCAGTATATATAATTAAATTTCAGTCTTGAGAAACATTTTCCATTTTTTAGATTAATGAGTAGAGGGGTAATAATTAATTATTTGATATAAAAGTAAAGGCAGAAAATGATACATCATCTTTCACAACAAAACTTAGCTTAAAAGCCAAGCTTCCATGATATCTTCACATTCAACAATTGCTTTACTCTCCATCATATACCCCCTTAATTTGTTGCTACAACTATTTTTTGGTAAAGGATTGTTTGATTTTTATTTCTAGATTAAACAAATTTATTTACCATATTGTTACATTGGATAAATATAAAAATGGATAGTTTCGATTTATGGTCATTGTGACCTCTTAAAAAAATCTACTAAGTGGTAATTTATAAGTCCAAGAGTTCTTTTACTGAGTTCTTTCCCGCAGCTCTGACCCTTCATCGTACTTTTAAATGGATTGTATTGCCATATATATGCTTGATCATCTATTCTGAATAGACTGTTAATACTTGAAATATGTGTAAGTATAAAAAACTAGACCAAAGCATCTTTTAGTTTACTACCATAAAATTGATCAACAAGTCAAATGCAAGCTAAAGCTATCACCTTAACACACACGTACACACACACACGCACACACACATAGGGGAGGGTTCATGCGAGAACCATTGTTAGTGCGAGAACCGCAAGAACCAATCTCAGCCGTTCATTGGATATGAGAAGTATCATGGATGGAGAGCGTGGAGGGATAGGGTGTGGCATGATGCATGTGAGGAATTCATGGGTGGACAATGACATTGAAAGAGGGGAAATTGGACGGCTTAGATTGGTTCTCGCGCTAACAACGGTTCTCGCATGAACTTTTGTCTCTCTCTCTCTCTCTCTCTCTATATATATATATATATATATATATATATATATATATAGGGGAGGGTTCAAACGGGAACTGTTTTTCGTACGAGAACCAATCTCAGTCGTTCCTTGGATATGAGATGTTCATGGATGGAGAGCATGGAGGGGATCAAGTGTGGCATGATGCATGTGAGGAATTCATGGGTGAGCAATGACATTAAAGGAGGGGACATTGGATGGCTCAGATTGGTTCTCGCAGTTCTCGTACGAAAAACAGTTCTCGTTTGAACTTTTGCCTATATATATATATATATATATATATATATATATATATAATATTGAAAATCAGGTTGATCGACTCGATAATTAAACTGATTGATAGGTGACTTGCTCGTTACACCGAATCAACTAAATTAAAACCAATGTTTAAAAACATCAGGGAATATATAATGAGACGTGTATGTATATATGTACATGTGTGAGAGTGAGAAAAATAGAACAAATTAACCTTACATATTTCAGTTTTGTTTTACAAATTAAGTTTTAGGAAATGAAGATAATTTTGATATCGGATTCTGAGAAAGCATTTAATTTTCAAAGTAGAACATAATAAAATATTTCATAGTGGAGGAAAGTAATCGAATTATGGTGGTTTAGTCACCTTTAATTAATTGTATGAAGCTGTAATATGATCATGATGAAATACTAATTATTCAACTAATACAAATAATTAACTAATTCTCAACACCAGCTTAACTTATTTTACTATATATCAGTTCAGTTAATAATTTGACATGAACATGATGTTTTATCTAATAAGATTATTATAAAAGTTATTTATTTAATTTTAGATTTATGTGTAAGATTTTAAAACACTTCTTTAATCGATAACAAAGATTTTACTTAGCCATCATATATAACTTTGATAATAAACTAGTAGAATGTTATATCTTGATAAGCCTCTTAATTATATATTCTGGTAAGTCATTTTTTTCATAAATATGTAAGATCTACAAAGTACACTCAATCTTTGATTTTATAAAAAAGTCTTATTTTCATGTTTATGAGAAAAAACGATTGATCATGTTTAACCATAACTTGATATATATGATCTTAATTTTCAACAAGCTTCTAAATAGCGCGAGGTGTGGCGTGGCGGCAGGGTCAAGTCTCAAGCCTTGGAAGCCATGGCGAATTCACGACGTTTCACAAGGCGCGATCTAAGACGGCAATTTTGTATATAAATAATAATTATTTATATACAATTATACAAACAAATATATAAAACACATAATTATAGGTTTATAATGTTGTTCATCAATCTTCTTTGTTTTCGATATATCCCGACATCCTTATAATTAAATAACTATATATATTTGGCTCATATGACTCGGTAATACTAGCACGTCTAAATAAACGGCTTATAATAGGTAAATTGACTAAATTTATGTCAAGCTGGACCTTAGTATACGCTAAGGGGGCGTTTGGTTCAAGTATTGTTTTTGGTGGGATTGAGATTTAAGATGGGATTTGCATTTGGTGGGATTTGTATTTGGTAGGATTTAAAATCCATTCCAATGTTTGGTTCAAATTCTTTACAAGGGATTTCCACCACCACCACCACCACCTGCAACATCCATTGTCACCACCAACCACTTGCTACCACCAAGGTGAAGGTGTACGCCACCACTAAACCACCTCACCGCCACCACTAAACCACCTCACCGCCGCTAGGGTTTGACGAAGGCCCTTCTCCGCCACCAAACCACCATCGAAGCCACCACACCAAACGGGAAATGACAAACGGGAAACACCAAACCACCATCGAAGCCACCACACCATCGAAGCCACCACATCCGCCGTCGTTCTCTGTCACCTGCATCAACCACACCACGACGACGGGAAACGACAAACGGGAAACGGCGAAGGAGAAGGCGAACGGCTGGAAACGACGAACCAAATCTGCTTTTAGGGTTTCTTCGAACGGGAAGGAGAACGGCGAAGGAGAAGGCTAGGGTTTTTTCGAACGGGAAACGACAGGGCGACGGCGGCGAGGGTTTTTTCGAACGGGAAACGACAGGGCGACGGCGGCTAGGGTTTTTTCGAACGCCGGTTTTTGGACGGAGACAAAGGGTTTGACAGCGACGGTGATGATTCGCCGGTTTTCGATGGAAGTGATGACAGCGACGGCGGTGGTTCACCGGAATTTCAGCCGGACGGTCACCGGAGGAAATACCTCATAGGAGGGTTTTCAAAATACCAGGGGGGGAGGAGGGATTGATAAATCCTTCATTTGAGGGATTTCAATGATTCCTGGGATTTTGAATCCTGCCTCAAACTTTCAAAACAAACACATCATTTGAGAGGATTTTAAATCCTAATCCCATGAAATCCTACCAATTACCCCCAACCAAACGCCCCCTAAGTATTATGCCCAAGATTTGGATTATGGTCAAGCCTCAAGCTTTGACGAAACCAAAACGAAACCAAGACGATCTTTTTAGAACCATGATTTTCAATCATATATCATAAGTATAGAAGAAAATACACAGTCATTGTATATGTAACAAATTATATATAGTTGTCGTTAATTGTAGGTCCTATGTATAACGTACATTTCAATTTAACGTACCTAATCATATTAATTAAATAAATAAACCTCTATTCAAAGCATCATTGTTATTATTGTTATAATTATTATAAGGAATAGATTATATAATTAAAACATGCATCATGATATAAAATAAGGTTATATTATTCAACCATGCATCATCATATAAAGTATAAACACACATTTGTTCATTTTACCAAAATTCCACCAAGAAAAACTTAGACATTACACTCTCAAATTCAGGAAAAAGGAGATGAAGCCACCTCCGACATCTTCTTCATCTTCAACCTCCAACCTTATAAGAAAAGCTCGCTTATCTCCATACTTTCTCACCTTATTAGCTTTCGTGTTGTTCGTCACCCTCCTCTATGGTCAAGACCTCGGTTGCATTCTTGGCCAACTCGAACTCGATATCACTCCAAATCGACCGCTTCCTACTCCAAGTAAGATTGATTTATCGTTTTAAACTCGTCTGAAAACAACTTCTCTCGACAAATCAAAGAATCATTTGCTTTTCTATGCAAAAATGCTGGTGTTATTGTTAATCGATCTGTTGGCATTGTTATAGTTTTATAAATCGGTCTCTTTGTTATATTGATATATATGAATGAAGTTTAAATTACAATATTTTATAAATTTTAGAGCGATTCGGTCATTAATATTTTGATACGTAATTAATTAGAGAAACATTACAAGAAGTTGCCGTTTGCAATTGGTGAGACGGAGAATGGTTGTGATTTTTTTAGCGGGCAGTGGGTGTGGGACCCGTTGAACCGGCCATTGTATCAAGAACCGGAGTGTCCATACATACAGCCACAGCTCACATGTCAGGAGCACGGCCGGCCGGACCGGAATTACCAGTTCTGGAGATGGCAACCCCATGGTTGTTCTCTTCCAAGGTTATTTCTTAATAACTTTATATTAAAATAATACCTTTTTAAACTATATTTAATTAAAACATCTATATGACATGTTGAGACCATGATCTAAGCTATACATATATTTTACAACAATTTATATTATATATGGGTTATTGTAATTAGCATTTTAATAATTTTGTTGTTTGTATTTGTTTTTAACTATATGTGTGATAAACAATCGAAACAAAGGGTATGAAATATTTAGAAACACAGGGGTAGTAATTATTTTGTTCTACGTCACAATTTTGTGAGAAAATAATGACGTAATTACCACCAAAAGATTACGTTTACCTTATGACAATTAAAGTTAAAATATATATAAAATATAGAGTTGTGTTTAATATAGTCGATAGAAAAAAAATAGTTCTGAAATTTTAATATGAAATCACATGTGATTCAGTATACAATCACATATGATTGTAAAAACATCACATGTGAATTATGAAAATATCACTTACTCAAAATTTTAAAATTCAATCTGGACTCTTGATAGGGCTGATCAAAATACTAAAATTAGTCTCTCAGGACTATAGATTAAACATAAACTATATTGAACATTTCTTATAAAATATATATTTTATAAAGTTCATTAATATAAAAAAGTTAAAAAAAAAGAAAAAAAGATGTAAATATAATATTTGAACTTTGATTGAATTATTTTATTGGTGTTAGATCAACGGTTCTACCAACTCATGAGTTTGACATTCCATCTTTTTTTTTTATGGTGGATCACAAAACTAAATTAGTTATTTTACAGATTAATTAAGTCAACTATTCTTTTTCTTATAAAAAAGTCTCATGTATGCATGTGTGCGTATTATATTCTATATTATATTTATAACAAGCATGATTATATTTATTATTTTTGGAGTAAAAAGTATGAATATTTTTATGATTGATTCATGAAATCCTTTCATAAAACGAGTGATGTTCTAAAGTTTGTTCTTTATATATCGTAATAACAAAGTAATTATTACCTGTTAAATTTTTTTTAATTCCCGAAAATAATTAAACAAATTCGAGAAAAAAAATATATATATATATAAAGAGCTTATGGTAATAAAAGGGTAACCTCAGTTAAATTTTTGTTAAATAGCATGTTTCTTTAAATTGTTCACTGTTCACACCAACACATATTAGTGTTAATTTTATCAAATATAATGGCTTGTAAATTGTAGTTTTTATATTTGTAAGTACACTATAATTGCACTAGGATTAAATGTTGCTTATATACATCTAACCTGTATGATGATTAATGACACAGCTTCAATGCATCACTGATGCTGGAAACATTAAGAAACAAAAGAATGATGTTCGTTGGAGACTCTTTAAATAGAGGTCAATACGTATCGATGGTGTGCCTTCTCCATTCACTCATCCCTGATGATGAAAAATCCATGGAAACTTTCGGCTCTTTAACCGTTTTCACTGCCAAAGTATGTAGAAAATAAATTCAACGCATGCAGAACATTACTAATTGAAATTCAAAACGGGGGTGCATCTAATGTACATATACGAATTCAATAAGTTTATGGTTGTGCATCTAATTATAATCCCTTGTGAATTTTCTGAAATATTTGAGATGCGAAGAAATTGAAAGATAATTAAAAATGCATCATTTGCATTGTAATGTATCTGTCAATTTCTTGACATTCATCAATTCAAACATCTCATAAACTAACAAATCACTCTAACTTAGATGCATAATCATGAAATTGTTTTTAAAAAGTTCATACATGTATATTATTATCCGCTTGTATTTTTTAGACCTTTTTAAAAAAAAAACATGTTTATTTGATCCGCTTTTAAAATTCGTAACTATCCATTTTATTTACAACGATTCTTGTTACGATAATTATTATTTTTGTAGGAGTACAACACAACAATTGAGTTCTACTGGGCTCCATTTTTGCTTGAATCAAATTCTGATGATGCAATCATACATCGTGTTTCTGATAGAGTTGTACGCAGAGGTTCCATTAACAAACATGGAAAGCATTGGAAAGGAGTTGATATTATGGTCTTCAACACTTACCTATGGTGGATGACTGGCCTCAAATTTAAGATTTTGTAAATACTTTTTTCTCCATCTTTTCTAAAACTTAAATATTCTTGAATTATTTAATTATTTTGTAAATAAAGTATATGTTCATGTAAGTAGTACACAGTTTTTGTCTCAATGAGAAACTTTCTGAATAGCC
The DNA here is from genome assembly GCA_947179395.2 of Pulicaria dysenterica. Taxonomy (NCBI): domain Eukaryota; kingdom Viridiplantae; phylum Streptophyta; class Magnoliopsida; order Asterales; family Asteraceae; genus Pulicaria; species Pulicaria dysenterica. Next base: position 100,777,496 of record OX359288.1, on the reverse strand, counting down.
TCCAATAATAAATTAAGATTGAGAGCAAACATTAACCATAAAATTATGGTTAATCATGACTAAATTGTCTAAATATTTTTAGGCAAGGATCGTTTGATGACGAAGAGAAAGATATATCAGAAGTTTCGACAGAAGATGCTTATAGAATGGGGATGAAGAGTATGTTGAGATGGGCAAGAAAGAATATGGATCCTAAAAAAACACGGGTCTTCTTCACTAGCATGTCTCCTTCACACCAAAAGTTAGTAATTTCTCTTTCTTGATCTAAAACCTGAAACATAAGACTTTTTAGAGTATAAATTAACAAAGATCTAATCGTTGCAATATTAGAGACTGGTCCTTTAGTACCAAAAAATTGTTTTACTTGATTAATAAAAAAGTCTATGCTTTTGTGGTTTTATGTATAGGAGCATTGACTGGGGAGGTGAGCCAAATGGAAACTGTTACAACCAGACAGAAATGATCGCGGATTCAAATTATTGGGGATCTGATTGTAGGAAAAGTATAATGGGAGTTATTGGAGAGGTATTCAGCAAATCGAAGTTTCCGATAACATTTCTAAACATCACACAACTCTCGCTTTACCGAAAAGATGCCCACACCTCAATATATAAGAAGCAATGGAGCCCTTTGACACCTGAACAAATAGCTAATCCCCCTAGCTATGCAGATTGTGTACATTGGTGTTTACCTGGGCTTCAAGATACATGGAACGAGCTCTTATTTGCCAAACTTTTCTACCCTTGACAAGTCAAATGGAAATTGAATTGATTTTTCTTGGTGCATATATTCTTTTTCTTCTATCTTTTTCCCTGTGTAATCCCATTTCAAAGGGACAAAAAAGTGCTAGGTAAAGTCTCCATATTAAATTTATTGGGCTGAGAAATGAGATTCAATGGGTTGGGTTAAGTTTCCTAAGGCCTTGGGCCCTTCCGTACACATGGTCGTGGAGGCTTAATGTTATTTTTATTTAGATTATCTTGAAGTAACCATAAAACCTTTTTAAAGTATATATTTATTAAGAAAAAGTAATATAGTATTTATTTCAATTTCAAGCAACAAGTTTTTATAATAGTAAAAAACATTTGTTTTAATTAATATTTTCAATTAAGTCTCGCATCGATTTTAGGTGGTTTAGTTTTTGGAGTTTATTCGTCTAATTAGAAGATATCGGCAACTGTATTTGTCGACCAATTCTACTTGCTTCTTTTTTAAAAAAAAATATGATTAGATTAGATCTTCTAGCTTCTAATCTTCTAATATATATGAAAAGGGTGGGTCAAGTATAGATTATCCCAAGCTTTTGAAGGCATTAATGATAAAAGACCAAGCTTATTCTTTCCCACTCATATATATGCCAACCATTGAATCATATCTACCATATATCCAACGCATAAACTTCAACCATAACATCTTTTCACAAATTATGCGCTAATGAAGATATGCGCTGATTAAGATCTGGTGAACTCCCATTGCCCACCATTCAAATCATATCTATTTCTAGAAACCATATGCATTACAAGCCACTGTCAGAAGAACAAAAAATTTAATTCATAGTTAATTTATTAATTGACTTTATTACCTTAACTGAGATGATTTCATAAAAAGTTATGATTTGTGGATAACAATTTTGTAACATATATAATAAAAAATGATATATTATTTGAATCATTATATCCTTACATTTAAGAATAAAAGTATCAGATAATATATGTTAGTATGAAAACAAAAAATTATTATACATAAATCAATCACCTTCTAATAAAAGCCCCCGAAAAAGCCAACTCACAAAATAGAGTTTTTTACTAATTAGGTGTAAATGAAAAACATATTTACTAATAAGGTGTTGTTTTAAAAATATTTACTAAATAGGTGTATTATAGAAATGTTTTATTATTATTAATTAAATAGTATTTATTATAATTAATATTACAAAAACACTGAACTTATCACCATCAAATCCCCCGATTCGCTCTCTGGCTTTCATACCACCGGCGCCATCCGCCGGCCGTTCCTCCGGCAGCCGTCGTCGACATCGGCGCCATCATCGTGACTCCTCTTTGATGAACCCAGCGATCTCGTAAACCTCTGACTCTCATTCTCTCGATTCTTTCTCTGCTATTCATCCCGACGCCGCCACCGTCGTCGTCATCTCCTCCTCCTTCGAGGAACCCTAGAACCGGCGATTCATCCATCATTTCCTCTTTTTGTGTCTTCTTTGTTTAGATCCTGGTTAGATTTAGGGGGTTTCTCTCTTTTGCACTCACCGCACCACCATCGTCGGCTTCCACCACACCACCACCGTTGGCTTATTAAACAGATCTGAGGAAAAATGAGAGATATCTGAGAGAGAAAAGAAAGGAAAAATATCCGAGGGGTGGCCGTAGGTTTGCGTGTGTGTGCGTTGCGAGGAGGTGTTTAGGACGTGGCCGGAAATCAAAAATCATAGACGGCGGCGGCAGTTGGGTAGTGGCGGTGGTGTAACGGTATATGTGTGGTTGAAGTGTAGCAGATGGGGTGGCGGCTTTTGGGTGGTGGCCATGGTGTTACGGACTTACGGTGGTGCCTCTGAAAAAATGGTGTTACGGTGGTTGTGATGGTTGAGTGAAGCTGGGTTGTGGGATTTGTTTTAAATTTAGAATTATTTTAAATTTATTGATTATTTAATATTACAAAATTAATTATAATATTAATTTTGGTATGTAATTAATATATTGACGGAGAAAATACACCTATTTGGTAATTAGTTTAAAAACTATACCATTTTAGTAAATATGTTTTTCATGTACACCAGTTTGGTAAAAAACCTCGTCAATTCTTTATATCAATAAAAAGTATTTAGTTGACCAACTCTTTCAAATCACATGCTTCTCACGATCATGTACTAATGTAGTTTTAATTAATTAACCAACCCATCAATACCTTCTGTAGTCACAGAATACTATGTAAAATGTAATATTGCATATATAGAATCTATTATTAATTAATGTTGTTATTATTATATTAATATTTGAGTTCACATGAACCATATAAACTTTTACAAGTCTTGAGCAATTACGTACCAACACAACTAAACAAAAAAAATATGAAACTGCCATCATCATCTTCATCAGTAACCTCCATTTACACTTATATTATCAGAAAACCTCGACTTTCTTCTTGCATTTCCATCTTTTTAGCCGTCATCCTCTTTTCAACCTTTCTTTACGGCCAAAACATCCGTTGCCTCATCGGAAAAGATTATCAAAACCAATCCTCCTCCTCCGCCGGTAAGCTTTCTCTTTTTAATTAACTCAAGGCCGGCGTCTTGATGGAAGCATATACTCTCTCTCTCTCTCTCTCTCTATATATATATATATATATATATATATATAATTAAAATGGTGGTTTAATTATTGGTTAACTTAATTGGAGAGCTTTTTGTTAATTAGAAAAGGATTACAAATTTTCGATTGGGAAGACGGAGAATGGCTGTGATTTGTTTAGCGGGCGGTGGGTGTGGGACCCCGTGAACCGGCCTTTGTACCTAGAACCGGAGTGCCCATATATACAGCCGCAGCTCACGTGTCAGAAGCACGGCCGGCCGGACTGGGATTATCAGTTTTGGAGATGGGAGCCCCATGGTTGTTCTCTTCCAAGGTAAGTTTATACTTTAATTTTTTATGATAATTCAATCAGAAATATTATTATCGGCTATTTTTAAATGTTTGAGTTATATTTTTTAGAAAAAAAGAAATATTCTATTCTTGAATTTTATTTATTAATGTATTAGACAAATAGTAACAAACATTAAGAAAATCTAAACATATTCATAACCTTATTTCTTTGTTTACGATATCGATGGGAATATATTTAATTGGGTTATATCGGAATTACACTTTTTAAAAGATATTACCTTTTCTTACAAAATATTAAATTTTCTACGTGAACGTAAAGTTCAATACATAAAACGAAAACTATTTTATCATACATCGTACGTAAAACATTATTCATACTATTATTTAAAAATGTGAATCGGAATATAATAAATAGTGAATTTATAGAAAAATGGTGTAGTTAAGTTTGTCATACACTCATACATATAGTAAACCTGAGTGGCACTAATTATGTTTATCATAATCTAAAATCATTTTCTATATCGTTAAGAAAATCGTGCAAAGGTGAGAACTGAGAATCGTTAGAAGTTTGAACAAATGGAGATAAAAAAAATTGTCAACGCGTTAAGATTATTATTTGTTATACTATTTTGGTTTGTTATAATATAATTATTTATAATATTAACCTAGTTTACCCTTAAAAGTGACCTTTTTTCCTAATTAAATCTTGTATTGATACTTCTATATTTCTGTATTATTTTTTTTCTCTAGACAAGAATTTTAAGATGAATTAAGTAAAACACAGCAAGTTTACTAACTCAAGCGTAAGCCAAAAGACAAAATCCCATTAATAAATTTATTATTGGTAATCTAACAATCGAGATAGTTCGTGGCTTCAAATATTCTACGAACTATTAAGTTGACTTTTTATTTTAAGGCATTCCACGAAGTTGTCATAAATCTATATGAATAGGTGATGGCATTCCTATAAAGATTTAAAAGTTAATTAAAAAAAAAATCATAACCCTTTTTAAAATTAGAGAACCAGTTTATATTTCTCAACTGATTAATGACTATTTAAATTTTCGTTTGATCATAAGCTAAATGACATATTATCAATTTATTTGTTTAAATTATTTAATTTGAAGTCTTTACGTAAGGATTAGCTCACTAATAATAGTTTTATAGGTCTAGTTAAAAGTTTTAATTCACTTGAGATTGAACTCATTACATGATAGGCTAAACATGCACACTACCGACTGTTGGATCAGTTTTTCATGGTGAGTCTCGAGACCTGACCGGTCCCAGACTATTCATACTCCAGACAATAGTTCTGGATTAACACTACAACAAACAGCACCTTTTGCGACGGTAAAATCCGTCGCAAAACCTTGTTTGCGACGGATAACAGCGGTCCCAAAAAGCCTCGTCGGAAAACCAAGTTGCGACGGCGAAATTGCGACGGATTTGCATCGGACTTGCGACGGATTTGCGTCGACCTAAATTTCGGTGACATTTTGCGACGGCTGCAAATTTGCGACGGATGCAAATTTGCAACGGATATTAGTAGCGACGGTTTTGTGACGGCTAACATGTTCGTCAGATTTGCGACGGCTAACATTTGCGTCCGATTTGCGACGGTTTTGCGTCAGATCTGACATTTTGGACAAAATCCCTTCTGTCGCAATTTTGTCGCAAAATTGACAAAACTTTTTTTTTGATATTTGCTTTTATTATTTTCTATTTTTTTCTGTTGATACAAATATACAAATACCATTAACATACAAAATAACATAAATATTAAAAAGTGATCCAAATCCTAACAATCATAATTCATTTAGTGGATAAAAAATTCAATTTTTCGATCTATAAATTATATATCTTGTATCAAACACATAAATATACACTCCAATACTCTATAATAAACTAAAAAAATAAAAATTTACAAATAAGAGTAATATATTAAACCTCTTTGCTTCCATGTTTTAGATAATGTGATAAACCCGTGCTAGATGAAAGCGTTCCCGTGAACATTAAACAAGATTAGACGCGTCATTAGCCCCATATAATCTCCCGCCCTTTTTCTCTCCGCAAGCAGAATCCTTAGCACATCGACACAAAATCAAGAAGCAAGACCTGTCACTTCAACAAAGAAAATGAAACTACACAAATCATAAATCAATTCCGTAGCACATTGTTGCTTAAAACTTAACATATTAGTAACACTACTACACCAGATTAAGAAGCAAGACCTGCCATTTCCGAGAAGCAGAAGCCACACAGCCTTTAAAAAATCCAAATCATTAAACAAATTAGTAACACTAATACGCCATACTTAAAAAATCAACAGATAAAGGACATTGTAGCTTAAAAACGCAATATAGTTGAACAGAGAATAGATATCCATCACAGATTAAAAACATAAAAATGCAATATAGTCAAACAAAGAATAGATAAGAGAGAAATGACATGAATAGGCAACGATGGAATCACGAATCACAGAATTGGGGACTATCGATTAAGATAAGTGAAATGTTGCTTACCAAATATAATGGTGAATTATCTTGCGGGCAACTTAATTATAGTGCAACAGTGATCCTTGAAGCAACTGGTAAGAATGTAAGATGACTCAAATGTGACTATAAGGTTAAGGGACTAGTATGTGTAACCATTTCATCAAATTAAGTCATGGTTAGAATACAATTACCTTCCCCATTTAGTAGAACAAGGCCAATTACCATCAGAACAGGATGAACCTGCAACAAAAGCAGCTTAGCTAAGAAAAACGCATGTCTTCTTTTTTAAAAACAAAAATTATTAAATATAACTAAACACGAGGACTTATTCATCAGAAGACGACTTGGGCCAGTTCTAGAAAGATGTGGACACGATTACAGATATATATTTAATTACAAGACAGATTTTCATCATTTAACAAATGATCGCAAAGTTTTCATATTGTATTCAATGTTTTCTTTAAAACCGCAGTAAGTTATAACCCAAAACTATAAGCATAAACTATAAGCTGTAAGTTATAACCCAAAACTAAGCAACCCCAAACACCTCCTCATTACCTGTGAATGAAGCCTAAAGTAAAATTCAAACAAAACATAAACAATATGTCAGGCACTCAATCAAAACCATTTCTAGATATTAAAAACAACAATAACATCTGATTAAGATATATAGAGCACCATATAACAATAATAAATCATACGTTATAGATAAATTAGCACTTGGTGGGAAATGTCTTTTCATATCTGATCTTCATAGTTTGTATCTACGAGAAGAAATACAAAGATAACACTAAAGCATTAATTAGCAATATGCAGAACTTAAATTTGAATAATGAAAACATAAATCATCATATTCCTGGCGTTTCAAGATAGCCCTAATCATATGCAAACATCAAAAGCTAAGAATGAAAAAGGGATTTCTATCTAAACAGTACAAGGTTTCTAAATAGGAAGAGATTACAGAATTACATTAAAGATCAGATTTTTGTCGTCTGATATAAGAGCCAACCCTCCTCGGTAGCGAATATTCCATATGAGAACCAATGCAGCCACAAAAATTCCTAGAACCCTCACGCATAAGAACCCAGGAATTTGACTACCGGAACCGCCATTTTCTTGCTCTAGAGACGCACGCACACAGACCCAGAGTAGCAAAGATTTAATAATTAGGGTTCCGGGGGATTACAATCGGCGATAGGAGTTGTATTGAGCCAGATTGAGAAAGAGAGATCTTTGACTTGCTAAAGAAAATCAAAATGGGAGGTGATTAATTTTTAGGGTAAAATTGGGGGGAAGTATTGGTGGGAAAGTAAAATGAATTTTTTTGGAAGATTGGGGGGAAAGTTGATTCAATAAAATTTTAGAAGTTTTTTTATTTTTTAATTGTTTTTTCTTTATAGCAAACTCGTATATTTTATAATACATTATTATATAATTGTACAAACACATAGAAAAATAAAATAAAATTATTAGTTCAAGTCGGACATTAACTTGTTTTTTTATATTTTAATTATTTTTCCGTATAACAAACTCGTATATCCTCTAATACACTATTATATGACTTTACAAAATATAGAAAATTTTAAAAAATCATTTGTCCAAGTCGAACTTGTCGTTGTATGAAAAATAATATTTCAACATTAGTAAATCTTATATAAATGTATGAAAATGCACACGAGCGTGTGTATAGAAAAACATATAAAACCTATTATTTGACCAAATAGGCAAACAGTCAACAAGTATAATAAATAATATAACTCGTGTTTGTTAGTGTCTTTTTTTAAATAATATGACTCGTGTTTGTTAGTGCCTTTTTTACGACTTTTTACTTAAAAATGCAAAAAACGAATTCAAGGTCCGTCGCAAATCCGTCACAAAAGTGTGAAATTTGCGACGGATTTGTGACGGACATAAACTTGTTTTTTTATATTTTAATTGTTTTTTCATATAACAAACTCGTATATCCTCTAATATACTATTATATGACTTTACAAACATATAAAAATTTTAAAAAATCATTTGTCCGAGTCGGACGTGTCGCTGTATGAAAAACAATATTTCAACATTAGTAAATCTTATATAAATATATGAAAATGCACACTAGCGCGTGTATAGAAAAACATATAAAACCTATTACTTGACCAAACAGTCAACAAGTATAATAAATAATATAACTCGTGTTTGTTGGTGCATTTCTTACGACTTTTAACCTAAAAATGCAAAATATGAATTCAAGGTCCGTCGCAAATCCGTCACAAAAGTGTGAAATTTGCGACGGATTTGTGACGGACATTAACTTGTTTTTTTATATTTTAATTGTTTTTTCGTATAATAAACTTGTATATCCTTTAATATACTATTATATGACTTTACAAACATATAAAAAAATTTAAAAAATTATTTGCCCGAGTCGGGCGTATCTTTGTATGAAAAACAATATTTCAACATTAGTAAAATTTATATAAATATACGAAAATGCACACGAGCGTTTGTATAGAAAAACATATAAAACCTCTTACTTGAGCAAGTCGTCAACAAGTATATAATAAATAATATAACTCGTGTTTGTTGTTGTTTTTATTACGAATTTTTACCTAAAAATGCAAAATACGAATTTAAGGTCCGTCGCAAATCCGTCACAAAAGTGTGAAATTTGCAACGGATTTGTGATAGGCTATTTATTTATATAATTTTTATTATCATGTATTTATTTTTGTGTCGGATTTGCGTCCATTTTATCTGTCGCAAACCCGCCCGTCGCTAGTCCGTCGCTATTCTGTCGCTAATTTCCGTCGCAAAACCGTCCGTCGCTAGTCTGTCGCTATTTCGTCACTAATTCTTACCCCATGTTTGTGATGGATTCATGCCTTGAAGTTTATCGCAAATCCGTCGCAACGCCGTCACAACTTTTCTATTTTTTGCTACGAACTTCGCCCGTCGCAAATTTCCGTCGCAATAGCCTGTTTGTGTTGTAGTGTAATACCCGTTTTCAAATCCCAAAAGTCTTGAAGGCGGTCCAATTCAATTCAAACAAAAGTGATCCAAGTCGGTTCAAAAAATATGTCAACTCCAACCGGCTAAAAATAGATTAGCGTGGGCTGGTCCTCGGTCCAAGACCGGTGTTGGTCGGACTAAGCCGGTTTGCTTGTTTTCCGGCCACCACAAGGGAATGAATAAGTCCAATTAAGAGTTTTCACACCATCAACATTACTATTACTATTTATATAAAATATGTGTTGTGTGTTACTATAAGTTTTGGTATTAATATTGTTCTACTATATGGAAAGTTATTTCTATAGTATAAAAAATAAGATCCTTAGTTTATTAATTAAAAATGGGTTTTCACATCACCAGCGTTACTATTTATATCAAATGCAAGTTAATATTTGTTATATGGAAAGTTATTTCTATAGTATAAAAAATAAGATCCTTAGTTTATTAATTAAAAGTGAGTTTTCACATCACCAGCGTTACTATTCATATCAAATGCAAGTTAATATTTTTATAATACAATTTATTTTAAGATTAGAGTTTTTTTTGTCCCATTTGGCCTTTTGTTAATGAGAGGTGATATATTCTCTTACTTTATCTTCGTACTCACCAAACCAATACAAGTGTCAAAATCAATAAAATAAAGTTAGAAAAGAAAATAAATGGATCCCACTTGTTATCTCATGACGAGTAAGATGTTAAAGTAGAAAATAATTAGAAAAATATATTTTTCTTTGTTAATTGCTTAATTATGATAGGTTCTCTTTGAAATATCATACATTTATGTCTGTTTTATATTATATAATAGATTATTAAAAATGGAATTAGAAAAAAGAGTAGATCAGAAGTTCAGGACCAGGCGACAGTTGGCAAAATTGGTATCATCAAGGCCAAGGCAGAATCTTTTATTGAAAAAAGAAATAAATACATATAAAAATTATAAACCTCATCACATCCTACTTATTTTAATAATTTAACAACCAGTACATGTTCAAAGTTCAAACCTTCGCTATGTCTAAAGTTTATTTATAATTAGAATGACTCAATTTTTATTCATTGAACTTTTTTAATTTAGTAGGTTAAGAAACTTGGTAAGATACTAATAGATTTTAGTGAGTTGTAAAATGAAGTGAAATGATTTAATAAGAAGATATTTTATGCATGTGTTTAAATTTAAAATTTAGTTTGTAAGATGTTGAAGTAGTAGGATTTAAAAACACGAATATGAAAGTTATTTGGTTAAATCTCGATTTGAAATGAGAGAAATTAAGGAGGGAGAGATACGTGGTGATAATATTGTACGACAGTTTGAATATGTGTAATTCTTGTTTGAAAGATAGTTGGCTTTAGTAGTTATGATAGCAATTGTCGCGGGGTGAAAAAAGGAGATGACGGTAGAGTAGTAGTGTTTAATTTGGAGAGAAATGGATATATGTGTGGAGGATGCATTAGTTTAGTGTGCACTAGAAAAAGTTTGATATAGGCACTGGTTTAGTGTTTAAAAAGAAGCCGAAAGCTGGTACTTGTAAGTTCAATATTTAAATATTGTTAGCTAATAGGTAGAAGTTTTATTTATATAAATGTGTTTAGCAGAGTAGTAAGCAGTTATAGCTAAAAAAAAATACAATATGACAAAAATAAAAAAAAAGTTAAATGATAAAATAATTATTTATTAATAGCCTTCTAATTTAAGTTTTTTTCAATAAAAACCTTACAGCCCTATATCTAAACTAGACTAAAATATTTATTTTATAAATAAAAAAGCATAGAGCTTTTAAAACTATAAAAAATCGTATCAAACGTACCAAAAATGTCATGTGAGCTGCTAATTATTTGCATCACATATTGACATATTGTTAAATACTATACCTTGTATTAGATTTTTCTAATATTACAAGTGGTAATATTTGAAGTGTGCTTGCCCCTAAATATGTCTAATAATTTTTTTTATAATTTTCATTATTGTTAAAAAAGATTATATGCTTGCTTTTAGTTTCATCTTGAAGAAAGATGAATACTTTTTCTTACAAGAGCCTAGAGACTAAAACTTTGTTTATATTTATACTCGTAACGATTTATGCCACAGCTTTAATGCATCACTAATGTTGGAAACGTTACGAAACAAGAGGATGATGTATGTTGGAGATTCCCTAAACCGAGGCCAATATGTGTCAATGGTGTGCCTTCTACACTCACTCATCCCTCATCATTCTAAATCTATGGAAACTTTTGGTTCTTTAACCGTTTTCACTGCCAAGGTAACATTATCCACCAACCGCACATATTTTCTCTAAATTATTGTATCTAAATATGGTGGTCACATATTCTTTTTATACTCATTTGCTTTCCTAATAACATAACTAACCTAATGCAAATTACATATATATGATACTTAATGCATGTCATGGTAAAGAAAATAAGCACAACAATTAAAGATTACAAGGATAGTCGATCGGTGTTATTAACTCACACCTATGATACAGAACCATAGCTACTAATATTTACAACATAACATCCCATGGCATATGACATACTTTCACCTAGTTTTTCCTTTAGAATTATATGTTTTCTAATGCTACTAAATCTCAGTCGAGTAAAAAATTAACTTAAGTTGTTACCCATTTCCAAGTTAAATATAACGGCTATATGAACTCCATACTTGCAAATATAGTAGATTTGCATTTTGGGTACTAAGGATTGTTTGTTTACTGCTTAAGTAAACCATTCAGCGCCGAATACTGAATCGTTTAGCATTCAACGTACTGTGCTGAATGAAACATAATAACGTTGCTAAATCATTCTACCTTAAAGTACATTTTTAATCATTAAGCACAAAATATTTTCTCCTGATACTCTTTCTTTCACAAGTTGTTTTGTTAAACAATCATATCTTATAATATAACATATCAGGGTTAAGATCATATCATGTTGTAGTCAAACATGACCCATAAAGTTCTCTCAAACATGAGAGTGAATCCCTTACTACAAGTCAAGAATTGGTCCATTTGTAGGTCTCACTCTTATGTTTGTGAGAGAACATGAGAGTCATGTTTGACTACAACATGAGAGGATCTTAATCTAACATATATATCACTATTAAGGGTAAAATGGTAATTTATATAATTCAGAACCTTTATCAAACATCATGTTATATTCAGAGACAGATTCATTCAGAGCCTTTGAATTATTCATACCACAGAATATCATTATGTTTTAATAAACATTCACTAATTAAAATAAAACGTCATATAACTTACATAAGAATAATGTAAGTGCCAAATGTATATCTTGCACCGAATTTAATTTATAAAACAATTTGACATGGAATTTGGAACAACCTCAACGTGATCTCCCCTAGAATCCCATTTACTAGAGATATCGACGACATAATATATATGATTAAGAATTTCGATATCTATGTTTTCTGATGTGAATTTGTTATTGTAGGATTACAATGCGACAATTGAGTTTTATTGGGCCCCTTTTTTACTTGAATCAAACTCTGACAATGCTGTCATACATCGTATTTCTGATAGAATTGTAAGGAAAGGTTCCATCAACAAGCATGGAAAACATTGGAAAGGGGTTGACATTATCATTTTCAATACTTACTTATGGTGGATGACTGTGACCGACTTTAAGATTCTGTAATTTCTTTTTTCATTTACTATTAGACTTGAACTTGATTTCTTTTCTATTATTTATAGATAACACTATAATGTGTAATTATAACTTAAAATTAAAGGATACTTAGTACAAAGTCGTATGATAAATAAGAACTTACTATATACTAATTAAGGGTTTATTTTGTGATTTTGGTACGTAGGCATGGATCATTTGATGATGAAGTGAAAAAGATAGTAGAAGTGTCAACGAAAGATGCTTATAAAATGGCGATTAAGGATATGTTAAGATGGACAACAAAAAATATGGATCCAGAGAAAACAAGGGTTTTCTTCACGGGCATGTCTCCATCTCATCAAAAGTTAGTCATATCTCATTATCTGCGTAAGATAAAGTAAAATGACCATAAGAAAAATGCTACATAAGGGCACTCACACATACATGTTCACTACATCTTCCATCATGTTATTTAGCAATTTTCTTTTAGTCTTCTTATTTAGTTCCAGTGATGAAAACAAGGATGGAGTACCGGGATTGCGTTTCTCACCCCATCCATGTTTCGCACATCGTATTAATTCATATCCCTCTTGGTGGTTGGGGAAAGATAGCTAGGATAGTATTGCATCATCGTCCTCATTCTCATTCCCATAGGCTATGAAGGAACATGGCAGGAAATCAAGAATTTTCCTTCACCTAAAAATTTGTTTTAATTCTTTCACACACATATATATACATGATGATTCTCATATATAAGATTAGAAATTATGAGTCTAATACCTTTCTTATCAGTATCTTTTTCTTTCTTGTTTTATGTATAGGAGCATCGATTGGGGAGGCAAGTTAAATGAAAACTGTTACAACGAAATACAACCGATCGGGGATCAAAACTACTGGAGTTCGGATTCTGATAAAAGTATAATGAAAGTAACTGGAGATGTTTTCAAGAAATACAAGTTTCCCATAACATTTCTAAACATCACTCAACTTTCACTATACCGCAAAGATGCCCACACATCAATCTACAAGAAGCAGTGGAGCCCTTTGACACCCGAACAAATAGCAAATCCGACGAGCTATGCTGATTGCACACATTGGTGTCTTCCCGGGGTCCAGGATACATGGAACGAGCTCTTATTTGCCAAGCTCTTTTATCCTTAATAATATTTGTTGCATTTGTTAATTTTGTCTTTGAAGTTGTTCTTGCATATATATTTTTAGTCTTTTAGATAGTTCTAGCATTTTTTGGAGTTTTTTCTATATAGATTTCGAGAGGATTTTAATGTTGGAACCATGAGGTTGGATTACATTCTAGTTACTTGGGTTTCAGTTATAATTGAACAAAGAGTTCAAGACACCATGTGCATCCGCTCGGGATGGCATCGTGGTTCCGCTCGGTTCCGGCTCCCAAACCATCGCCCCTCTCTCGGGCTCCCTCGGGCTCTCTCTCTCTCTCTCTCTCTCTCTCTCTCTCTCTCTCGGGCTCACACTCTCGCTCGGCTTCACCTTTTTCCTTTTTTCTTTTTTTTGCCTTTTTTCTTTTTTAATAAATGATATGGGATGACTCAAGATGGATGCAGGTGTTTGTGGGATGGTGTGGGATGAGAATAGAAAAATGATGTGACGCTGACGTGACAGTGGGATGACATAGATTACCTCAAGATGGATGTTGATGGTCTAAGAGCGTATAATGGGATTTGATGGTAGACAGATTAATGGTTTTGCTTGTTAAAAAGTTGTGTTATTTAGTCTAATGTGTCCCTTGTGTTTTATGAAATGGTCACTAGCTAAAACCATATGGTTTTGTACAGGTTCTAGTGACATCTATTTTTTCATATTTCAATTTTTTGATCACTACTTTATAATAATTACCAATAAAATGCTTCATTTCGATTTTTGAAAAGCTGGTTTTTTTTATATTTTCCTGTGAAAAAAAGGTTTGTAGTCGTGATACAGGTGAAATTTATTAATTTAAAACACGAGGCTAAATTAAAAAACTCATTGGTGTCACTTTTTTTACATTGGTCTTTCTATAAATTATTATAAGCTATCCTAATCAACTACCTAGTAAGATTTAAGAAAGAACATTATTTTTACGGTTGTTACGAAAGACGTCTCTATAATCTATAAAATAAACAAAAGTACCCCATTTTTGAATTCACAATAATATAAAAAAAATTAACTTGTACAGTATACTAACAAATGATACAAAAACAAATTAAATATACGAAATGTATCTAATCTTTTTTTTTGAAAAGCAGAAATGTATCTAATCTTATAGCCATTAGATTAAGTTTCAAGTGTCTAGATCTATACATCTTAAAACATGTGTTCTCACTTGATCTTGCCTCTCCACATATCATCTACGCTTTCATACACATGTATAAAATTAAAAATTGTACTACAAATAAATACCTTTATATATTTATAAACTCCAAGTTCTTATTAGATAATCCTCAACATTTATTTGATCGTAAATTTGAGGTAAACAAGTGGATAGAGAGTTGTATATTATTGTTAAGATAAACACATCCTTGTTGGTTGGAACTTGGAAGCCACTTGTTGTAGTTGTCATAACCATTTGGGCAATTGGGCTCACCCATTATTTCAAATATTTCCATTGGGTCTTATTAATTACAAGTGATTTGTGTTTGTGTTCCAGAATCTAGACCCGCATCATTAAATCCCCTGGCCCACACCTTTCTTACATTTTAACTAAGTAATTAAACTGAAAATTACATGTTTACATTTTAAAAACTAGGGATAATGAGGGTTTGATATATGTGTTTTTGCGTGGGTTTTGAAATCTATACATTTTATACAATAACTTTTATATTATAAAGACATGGGTGTACTTATGTTTGTTATGTTCAGTTAGATTCACGAAGATATGCAGTTTAAATAAACATGAAAAAGTGGTATAATAAAATCGCATAATAATAGTAATACAACAACGTGATATGTAAAAAATAATACTAACAATGATAGTCATAATATTTATAAAAATTAACAAAAAAGAAAAAGATATATAGAATATTAATTTAAAATAAAGTTAAAGATAAGTAAATTAAGAAATTTAAATACTTACCACTAAATAGATCTTTTATAAATAATGAATTTTTGATGAGTTTTATTTGGTTTAGTTTTTTACAATATCTTTAATTGTTTTATTATTCCCCCTCTATTTATAATTTGTTTTTTTTAATTTTACACTATTAAGCTTCAGCTACTAGCTAATTTTACAAACACATATATAAATAAAATAAAAAACTTCAAGCTCCAACTTTTAGCTATAAGCTAACAGCTTCCAGTTACGGCTAACAACTTTTTTTGTCAAACCTACCCGTTGTCTCTTTATTTCCCTGTTGACTGCAGCTTCTATTCTCTTAATTAGGGCTAGTTGTGGTTCTCTCCTTTGAAGATGTCCTAACTATCATAGTCTTATGTATCTTAATTTGTCCATGATAGGCACCACTATACTAACACAATGCTAAAGATCTCATTCTCTGTCTTGTCTAACACGCTTTTACCCAGGTCCACCTTTACATCCTCATCTCTACATCCTATCTTTCTCGTATGCGGCTCCTTGTCAATCAACACTAAGTCTTATATAACAAAATTGTCAATCAACACTAACTTGTAATACTGTTTGTTTCAAAAATTAACATTCACAAAAACTTTTAACAATAGCATAAGATATCGTATATTCATACGGGTTTCTTTAATTTAGTTACAACTACCTTTACTCAACGTAAACGTGCAACAAATCCATGCTCACAATTAATCACCTTTTATGTAAGATCTTATATTTTATTTTATTTCCTTGTCATTCGAATTATAAGAGTAGACCCTGCTGGAACTTTAAATCACACACACACACACATATATCGGATGCAGAGTGTGTGTATGCTCATATATAAATGGACATGCTAATTAACAAGTGTGTGTTATGCGATGGTGTATGTGACCATGCATGAAATGGATCATGTATGTGTATGATTTTTCCTTCAACTTCAACGATATGTTTTTGTGACACAAAAAATGTGGTCTATTCATCCTGCAATTATTTGTAAAGAGAGCTAATAATATCATAGTCTGCGTTTTGTGCATCTTGGAACCCAAAATTTTGCATCTCTGCTTAATTATTATTATTATTATTTTTTTTTTTTTTTTGGGGGGGGGGGGGGGGGGGGACTATATATGGATCAACAGTACTAACTTCGATTTAACCCCTTCTTCCTTACACTTTATGGCCTTGAGTACCAGTTTTATCCCACAGTGATGTAGAGGCCTTTAATTTGTCCTCTAGCAAATAACTATATATCAAGGGAGAATCATATATATATCCTCCGAACCTAGAAACAGATTGAAATGGGTTATGTGATGATCAGTGATGCGACTTCTCTTTTACTTTGAAGTACTCGATCTGTCTCGCTCTCTAGTGTTCTAAAGCAAGCAGTCATCTAATCAAACATGCATACATATATATTTCTGATATATGATCCAAATCAACGCAGAACAGAAGTTTTAAGGAGGGGCCAGCTGCAGGTCAACATCTATATTACATGATGTTCAAATGGCTGGCATGGGTGACGAATAGTCTAGTCAATCATACTATATATTATTTGTGTACGGAACAAATTGTAGTAAAAAGGAAACCACTTATAATTATATAATCACATAATCTTGGAGGAATTCATTCAATTTAATTAATAAAAAATGATTACATCTCCCACTTGCAAATTTGAAATGGACTACTTTTCTCATTTTCAATATCTACTAATTGGTCCACAAATTTAACTTAATTAAGATGTGCTATTTATCTTCTAATTAATTTCGGGCAACTTGTCATAACAAAATACACTACATTAAATCTGAATCCGGCAATACATGATCGTATGCAAAAAAATCAATTTTTTTATAGCAAACTAATTACACATGTACCCTAATTTTACACACACACACACACATATATATATATATATATATATATATATATATATATATATATATATATATATATATATATTATCGGTCGCAAATAAGATTTAAATCATCAAACCTTACCAGATAAACACCTTTGTTTTATACGAATAATACTGAGGTTAGAGGCGCAAATTTGGCCGGGTTTGAATTTTTTTGGTTGGAAGAAAAAGGTACCTAGAACCGGTTATAGAATGCTATGTTGCATACAATATTATATTTTTACTATTATATTGTATCATGAAGATGATTCTTCCAATTATCTAATTTATGTATTAAAGAAATGTATAATTAATATAATTGAAGTTATGTTACGAGTTTCAGGAAGCAATCTCTCTATCTACGGGTAGAGGTATGATTGTCTACATCTCACCTTCCCCATACCCCACTCTTAGCGAGATTGGGTATTGTTGTTGTTGTGATGTTATGTTACGAGTTAATAAAACATAATTTATTTAGACAAATCAATTTTATAAGTGAAACAATCATCTATAATATAAGAAATTATAGGTAAACGTATACATATAATCGGTATATTAATCAAAGTTTATTATATTTTTCATATGGTTAATTTGCACAACTATAATTTATTCTAGGGGATACTTTAAAATTTACATTGTTATACAAAAAGTATACTTATATATCTTATATTTCCATCTTTTTATCACACTAATCAAAGTCCATAATTTTTCATCTCATTCATCACTTTTTTGTTTTATAATTAAAAAATATGTTTACGAGAGACATTAAAAGAGGAGTTTGTTCGGTGTTTAGTTGGAGGTTGATTAGGTTCGACTCCACCAGGTGATTGCTCTTTGTGCTTTACGAGTTTTAGACAGGTTAACCGGATTGGCCTGACGATGTTGGATATTATTATTAGCGGGGTAGATGTTAGTGTTTGATATTTGGTGTTTGAATTAATGTATTAACTAACATCTAGCTAGTTTTTAAATTATATATATAAAATACTTTGCCTTTAAAAAAAAAAAACATTAAAAAAGTACATGTTTGTGTTAAAGAGAGATAAGGCTAGCATGGTGGAGATTCTGCTAGAGCGAAGTAAGCTGTGAAATTGTAAGACTAGAAGAGGGATGAGTACTGGTGTTCCTAAGAGGGTCGCTTCGCAAGGTGGAGAAAGTATAATACATGCTTTAATTAAGGGTTGTAGTTATGAGGAAAAACATGTATGTTAGCACCTAACTTGATCGATTAGTTGGTTGTGCTCAAAATACAACAAATATACATGATAATTATTTATTTCTCTAACACCATATGCTCTTGTTTTATATATATATATATATATATACATGATAATTATTTATTTCTCTAACACCATATGCTCTTGGATAGTCCAATCGTCGGGCTTTCGTCCAATCCTGAGCTCTCAATATATATATATATATATATATGATCTTTTATTGTAGTTATAGATATATTGCGTGCAAATTAAAGGAAATTAATTAGATACAAAGTGAAATTAGTATTTTATTAAACATGAGAGTGATCTAGGAGATTTCATTATACATAAATTACACCATGAAATAACAACCTGGTAAAAATCTCATGAAAAAAAACAAAGAAGAAAACTAATATATATGAATTCGCAACGATATAAGAAAAAATTAACCTAGCTAGAAAATGCATAATGAAATTGATATTATTAATGCAATATATTTTGCGCCATCTGCTTCAGTGAAAGCAGGTTACATCGTACGATTGTCTCCACGAACACACACGTTTCTTCCTTGGTATTCTCCGGCGGCACGTCCACGACGTACGACTCCACCACGACGGTGGTGCCGCCGCATGTCGATGAAGAGTGGAGAGTGGTGACGGACCGGTAATTTTTAAGCCGGTGGTCCCCACCAACAACGCTGAAGCTGATGACATGCCGTTCATCATCAAGGAGCTCAAGCCGCTCCAAGCTGAATCCGGCCGGCAACCCGGAGACAACCTGAACCTCTCTCACGGAACCCACGTGATCACCGTCTCCGACGATGACGTCACAGCTCTTGAGAAAGTGTTTGTACGCCTGCGGGTTGTTGAAGCGGCGGACGACAGACCACACGGTCTCCACAGGGGCGGAGATTGATTGAATTATTGTGGAGGAACACTGGTGGTGAGCCAACACGTGAGTGTGGTGGCGCCGGAGATCTTCTGGGAGGTAAACTGATTGTGGAAGTACTCTGCGGTGGTTCACGGTGGTTTTTGGGTGGTTGTTGCTTTGAATTCTTTGGATTGTTACTGAAGAAGGCATTGTTGATTTATTATTTCTGTATGTTGATTGAATTAATTGGCAGGAGATATATATTGTATATATATACATACAGAAACACACATATATAAAATGTGTGTGAAGATTGAGAAGAGGGGTTGGCAAGTTGCATGCAATTAGTTTGAATTTGCTTCGTTTTTCTTTTTCCTTTATTTTTTCTTCCAAGAATGCAAGTAGGACGATCAACTTGCATTATCCTTAATTTGCAGATGCCTTATGGCTTTATTATATTTTATCTTTTTTGCAATTCTAGAAGGAAATTATAACGTTTCTTCTATTTGAAGGTACATATTTGTAATTTATAGACAAATTGCTCAAACAAATACACAACCTTTTTTTTAATTTTAGACTCAATAATGTAAAATGAGATGTTTTATATTCTGATATAAAATATTCCCTAATAATAATATTTTTCTTTTTTTCTATATCTTTTATCTCGTCATGTAAGCATCACATCGCTTCTCATTTCGTTCCCTATAACCAATATTTTACTTTACCCTCCTTTCTCAATATTTCTTCCACTTATTTTTATTTTTTATTCTTATATAGAAGAGAGAGGTAGGAGAAAGAAAATAGAGATAAAGAGAAAAAAAGAAAGAGAAACAACGAGTGGGGTGTAGTGGATGCTGGTTAATTAATGGGCTGGTGACCGGAGATTTTTCTTGGGTTAGGGTATGCGGTTAAGTGTTTCTTGTGGTTTATAGCTGGATAGAGAACCTGCTAGTTGGACAGGTTTTGTATTACGCATGACCTTAGTGGTGAATCTATAACAATATACTATGTGGTTCCTAGCTAAGTCAAGTTAACATAATTAAATATTCAATACTCCTCAAGTTATTAAAGAGAATTTTAACATATATTATATAGTCGCCACTTAGATTGTAGTCTAGTGGTAAGCACTAAGTGTTTTGTGTGGTGTCTAATTAACCAAAGGTTATGGGTTCAAATCCCGTCAAAAACAAATTGATATAGATTTAGGAGTTATTCAAAAAAATATATATATTATATAGTCATACTAAAGTCTTTATAATTATATGGAGTTAATTACAAAGATGGTCCCTGTGGTTTGCGCTAAATTTCACATTTAGTCCTTTAAAATCGAAAATTACACTGATAGTCCTCATGGTTAACGTTTTGTTTCACTTTTAGTCCTTTAGCCTAACTGGTATTAAAGTTGACCGTTAGTCAAAGGGCATTTTAGTCATTTTCCTATTTTATCTTTGTTACCAAACAAGTTATACCTATTAAAACAGTTTCCAAACACTAATTTGCTTCTATACCTTTTACCAAACAACCTTTTCCCTAAATCTTGTTACCAAACACCTTTTAATTTTACCCTCCTTATATCATCCTCCCCTTCTCTCTCTCTCTCTCTCATCTCTCTACTCTCTTCTCTCTTCTCTCCAAAAGAACAACCACCATCACCACCTTATACTACGGGCCACCACCACCGCCACCCTAGGGCCGCCGTCCTTTTCCGCCGCGCGCTCTCTCTCACTTCAATCAGCCGGCCACCACCACCGCCATACTAGCCGTCTTCACCACCGTCTCCAACAACCACCGTGCAACCACCACCTCAGATCTGAACATCCACCGTTCTCCATATCTGAACCACGAGTCGCCGTCGTCATCACCATCTCCAACAACCACTGTGAACCCACCACCACATATCTGAACCACCGCCGTTCTCCATATTTGAACCACGAGTCGCCGTCGTCATCACCATCTCCAACAACCACCGTGAACCCACCACCACATCTAAACCACCATCGTTCCACCATCGTTCCAGATCTAAACCGCCACACACTCGCCGTCGTTCCAGACTAATAGCCGCCTCATATCTAGGGTTTTCTGTTGGTGGTTGTAGACAGTGGTGGTTAGCCGCCACACACTCGCCTTCGTTCCAGACTAAAAGCCGCCTCATATCTAGGGTTTTTTGTTGGTGGTTGCAGACGGTGGTGGTTAGACGGTGGTTTGTTCATGAGATTAGGGTTTTCTTAGTCGTTTTCTTTCTCTTCTCTCTTTCAGATCTGATTTCCCGTCACCTTCATCTCAGATTAGGGTTTTCTTTGGCGGTCGTTCTAAACGGGGTGGTTGGTGGTGGTGGGTGGTGGCTGGGGTTGGGGTGGACGAGAAAACCGGTGGTGGTGATAACTAAATAATTATTTATTTCCAATTAACTCTAATAAATATTGTTTAATATAACTAAATAATATTTAAATAATTAAATATATCTAATAAAGGAATAAATTGAATTAAGAATAAAGGAATAAACTGAATTAAAAAGGGTAATATGCAATTAACTCTAATAAATAATAAATAAAATTATAAAGAATATAAAATTAAAAGAAAGGGTAACCATGTTTGGTAATAAGGATAAAGTGGCAAAAGACTGAAATGCCCTTTGACTAACGGTCAACTTTAACACCAGTTAGTGTAAAGGACTAAAAGTGAAACAAAACGTTAACCATAAGGACTATCAGTGTAATTTTCGAGTTTAAAGGACTAAATGTGAAATTTAGTGCAAAACACAAGGACCATTTTTGTAATTAACTCTAATTATATGACTATTAAGTTTTTCCCTTTTTGTCTTTTTTTTACCTATCTCAAAGTAGTAGGTAATGGTGATAAAGCTCGCGGTCACGAGTGGTGGTTGGTGGCGTTGATAGGTGATTGAGGGGATGGTAATGTGTTCAAATTAAATAAAATTTATAGATATGGCCCATAGACTACTTTATCCAAGTACTTTTAGCTTTACTAATATTAATAAAATAGGTAATAGGATGTTAAAAAGATAATGTTTATACGTTAATAATAAAAATTAAGAATTCAAGAATTTTAATTATTTATATAAGTTTGGATAAAAGCAATTCATATAATATATTATGATAAAGTAACTAATTTAGTTAATAAATTAATATAAATAAGACATAAAAATACTTAAAACAAAGTTAATTATTTAAAATGACAAAAACTAAAACTTTATAGAAAGGACCATTAAATAAAGGGTTTGGTTGTTAAAATTTCATCAAAGCTATCACCGTTTGCTATAATGTGTATCAAACTTTAAAATTTATTATTTAATGTACTTAAGTTTCAAAATATAAGGCTTAGTGTATTGAGAAACTTGTTTGGTAGGTAACAAATAATTTTTTTATTTTGATTTACTTTTTTGATACTAAATTATTATTAATTACCACCATTTAATGTATTGAAGTTTCAAAATATATTTTTTAGTGTATTGAGAATTAATTTTTTTTAACGGCGAGAAGCGACGCAAAGATTGTGCTTCGGCATTGCCATCACACAACCAATCATAGCCCAATTAAAAACAAAGCCACTAGCAGCCCAAAGATGCGCAACGTACAAGCAAAATACAGCAAAACAAAAGCGATCACGAAACAAAACTAGAAACAAGCGTATGGAAATAAACACCAGTCGCTCCATTTGTCAGAAAGGCGTGCCCCCGCTCCCCTGTGGTTAATCCAAAAGAATGAGTGAGCTTTGATAAGACTAAACACCTCCGATTCCTTTTTAAGAGCTGGTGGGTTAAAAACTTTCTCGCTTCTGCACTTCCAGATCAGCCACAAAAATGTGTATATGACACTGGTGAAAGCTTGAAGTCGTTTCCCTTGTAGACCAATGAGAATTATGTTAATTGCTAATAACCTACTATCAAAGGTCATAAGACACTAAATGGTAGATTTTATAACTTTAATATATTGAATAGTAATTTTTAAAGTTGAATACATGATAGCAAAATATGACAACTTCTATATATTTTTTTAATACTAAACCCTTGAAAATAGTTATTTTTAAAAAGCTAATACCTCTAATGTTAACATTAACCACTAAAAGATCAAAAATATTATCAAACTTAAACTATAAGGGCTATTAGTGTAATTTTGAAAATCAAATAACAAATCTTAAATTTTTATGCCAACCACAAAGATTAAATTTGTAATTTACTCTAAAGTTTAAGTTGGGTATTCCTTTTAAGGTTTTAATAGGATTATATTTTAAGTTTAGTTATTTTACCGAAACATAGATTTTGGCCTTATGTTCTTAAATGATATAATAATTATTTTATTTTGTTAAAGATAGGTCCTCGTAATTTTTTAGCTGGGGTAACTCCAAACATAATTTCTACGTATCTTCTAAATTTTTTCATAAAGTTAGGGCGGTACTAAGACTCACCTACTGAATTACGATGGGAGAATTGCGACCGTGTATTACGACGCGTGAATTACGACTATTAGATTTTGTAAATCAACATCTAATTAATAGGTAGGTTTGTTCTCATATTCTCACCTACATACTCATTCTCGTTATAACCCTTTTCTTTAAGTAAAATTGTGTATTTGTGTTTAATTTAAGATTTTTAGTTTCAAACTTTACATAGACGAGAGTTGTGTTATAGAATATTATAATTTATTTATTTTTTGTCATGTTTTGTGGTCGTAGCCACTACTAACTAGCAACCAGCTGAGTGGTGATGGCAAAAGTTTCGAAATTAAAGTCGATATTTCCTAATCAAACTATAATTTCACAAAGTAATTAAAGTTGACATTAAAATAATATACGTAAATTAACACTTGGCAATTTGTATGTAATTTATGTACTCTATCTGTGTGGTGGGTAATCATTTCATAACCTATTTATTCTATATCCTTTTGGTGGTGTCATGTAAATATCCATGGTCTTGGCTATAATTTATATAATTAAGAGGATGTTTAAATTTTTAAAAAGTAAAAAAAAAATATTTATCGTACGTATTCAAACCAATAAACCAATAGTACGTCATAAACACATAATTTACTATATTATTATTATCAATTTATCATCTTAGTTGTGCATTTGTAACTTGTATGGTGTGCAATTTTAGTTGTACATTAATTAATGTGATAGAGCTTATGATGTATACTACATTATATAAAAGACCAAATATGTGTATTTGACTATTTGTAAGATAAATGAATTAGGTATTAAATATATGTATGTACTTTTCAAAAAAATAAATAATTAATACCGTCGAGGCGTCGATTGAATTTTTCAAACATTTATATAAGATATGAAATATTTTATAAATTTACAAATATATTGAACCATTTCTAACTAGTGTAATACCCGAGCGGTGCTCGGGTGCTCGGGTACGTAATTTTAAAAACATGTGTATAATATATATAAACCAACTAATACAAACTTTTCAAACTATCAAAGACGTATAAAAACTCACTGTTAAATTGAATACTTAAACTTAAAAAATATACAAAATTTGGTCATCAAGATAAATATAAAATATGCTAACAATATATAAAAGATCTATACTAAGAGCATGAAAAAAATAAAAAGTTGACATATCCAAAAATAGTGCGTAAGGAACATGCAAGATAAATAAAAGTTATGTCTTTATAAATTATAATACTAAGGAACATGCAAGATAAATAGTACGTAAGGAACATGCAAGATAAATAAATGTTTTCTAAAGATTTTTGAACGACGCCCACCATTGTAATCCATCAGCTCGTTTAATAATTGTGGGGCATCACGAATGAAAGGTAATTTCACCTTTCCATCAGGTTTGTGTTACTTCTAAAACTTAAATCGGCAATATAAGCTCAAAACTTCTAGTGTATTACTCGAGCAGTGCTTAGATACGTAACTTTAAATTAATATTTTTATATAAAAACATGTATATAATGTATACCAAAAAATTAACCTACAAAGTTTTTGAACTATAAAAAACTTCGGAAAACTCACAAATTAAAAAAGAGTAGTTGGACTTAAAAAATAACACAAAAATTAGACAAAACATAGATAATAACATCAAAAAAAGATATTAAATTACACACAAAAAATAAAACACTTCAGAAAAATATAGATACATTGACAATATTATTGACATGAACAATAAGTAAATGAGGTCAAAGAGTATATGAAAATAGTTTATACACTGGTATAATTTCTAATCTATGCGTTAGTGGGAACTTGAAAAAAAGAACGGATGTACTATAGTAGCTAGATGCAGTGAAATAAAAAAATTATGAAATTTAGGGTAGAAATCGACATAATTTACAATACCTTTATATTATATCTTTTTATATTTTTTCTACTTTAATAAATAATTCTATTAAATTGTTATTTTAAAATTATTCTTTAATTATAAGGATTGATAATATAAAATAATTATAGATTACTTATTAATAAAATATTTGTTTAAAAATATTTTCTATTTTAATAAATTTATTTTTATTTAAATGGTAATAGTAACCGAAACAAAACCCAACCCATTAAAAGCCCAAACCCAAATTCTCAAAACCCTAAACTAAACCATCTCTATTTAATAGATCTAATATATATATATATATATATATATATATAATCCTAATCCCTTGATTAATAGATCTAATAGTTCATGATGATTCTTTATGTTCTTTATGTAAAAAAGGTTCTTCATTGATACTTTTATATATATATATTAATGCTTTAGTTTTTATATTAATTGGTGTTCTTTTTTCGGATTGAGTTTTATTATGATACATAGAGGGAATGAATACAAAAACATATAATTTTTTCCGAGAATTATATACTCACTGCTTTGATGAATAACAAAAAATTAAGAATATACTAACTTTTATAAAATTATCATATTACGATAAATTTTATGCCAAAACGTAGATAAAAATGAGACGGTCGTAAATATATACTTATTTTTTTCTTTAAACAAAATATATCACAAGTTATTAAACATTATTTATAAACAACCAATAATTAATTACATTAATATACAATTTTCATAAAAACCCCTTATATTTTCATTAAACCCCCTCAAATATTTCATAAAGTACCCTTAAATATTTTGAAAACCCCCCTCCCCAATTTGATTTAAATGTCTGCGAATCCCACGTACAATCCCACTTACACCATAATCAACGGCCCATATTAGTTTGATCCAACGGCTGTCTAAATTCAGGACTTTACACGGCTGAGATTAAAAGTGATCAAGATCTAACGGCTGAAAATGAAAATCATATGGTGACGGTTACACTCACCAGGCACTATATATATATAGTGACGGATCTAGAAAAATTTCATACGGGGGGCATCATTTGCAAAGATGGTAAGACGACGTAGGCCTTAAGTAACGAATCAAACTAATTTCGGTTAAAACGGGTCGGGTCACGATCAATAATCAAAAGCGAGAGCCAAAAAAATGTTCAAGGAACCAAAATGAGTAAAGTTCTATTCTCTAGTTTTCATGTGATAAAGAAAAGGGAATGATTTGAAGGGAGAGTTTACGCTAATGTTACTATGAAATTTATCCTCGCTAAAGTAAGAGAATTTGGATGGAAAAGAATTCTTCCTATTTTTTTTCCCTCTCCTCTCATTATTAAACTCAAGAACATGCCATAAATCTAAAGTATAACACTTACATTAAATAATCAATTTTAAATTTCCTAGCCTAAATCAAATAATCAAGATCAAGACAATGTTTTAAAATACTCATTTACTATGTGTAACTTTAATAAATTTACATTTTGGGGTTACGAATTTACCATTGCATGTTTGCATATAAACAAGTAATCATTTTTAAATGCCATAATTATAAAAAGAGTGTCTATTTTGTAAAATAGGCTAGGAAGACGGGGCCTAAATGCTTAATTAGAGGGGGGCTAAAACAAAATTAATGTACTGCAACTAATGTTGTGAGGATTAGACGGGGGGCAACTCCCCCCATACCATTAGCTTGCATCCGCCAATGTATATATATATATATATATATATATATATATATATATATATATATATATATATATAAAAAATATTTTAACAAACTAACTTGGGTTTAAAACTTTAAATGTAGGTTGCAAGGGAAAATAATAACCAACTGAACTTTTAATATTCTTCAGCTATTCATGTTCATGGGTCGTCTATTTAATTTATTCCTAAAACAATGTAAAACAAGTCGATGTTTACGTTTCTGGCCGGTTTTAAAAGAAGATCTAATGAAGGCATTAAATTGGTTCTGGGAGGTTGGCAAGATCTCGAGGGGGTGTAACTCCTCTTTTATCACACTAATTCCTAAGTGTGATAGTCCTTTGATTTGGAATGAATATCGGCCGATTAATCTAATTGGTTGCTATTACAAGATTATAGTAAAAATACTTGTAAATAGATTAAAGGAGGTGATTGGAAAGTTAATTGGGGAGGTTCAAACGGCGTTCGTGAAAGGTAGACACATCTTGGACAGTATTCTCATGGCTAATGAAATAGTGGCAGATTTAAAGAAGAGAAAAGATAAGAGTTTTGTTTTCAAAGTAGACTTTGAAAAAACATATGATAGTCTGGATTGGGAGTTCTTAACATCTATTATGGAGCAAATGGGGTTTGGAGGGAGATGGATTAAGTGGATAAGAGAATGTTTAAATTCAGCCCGGATCTCAATACTTGTCAACGGGTCTCCGTCTGATGAGTTTAAAGTGGGTAGAGGTGTTCGTCAGGGAGACCCATTATCCCCATATCTATTTTTTATTGCGGCGGAGGGGTTAAACATAATGATGTAAGAAGCTTGTGAATCAAACGTGTTCTATGGGGTGGTGGTGGGAAAAGACTTGATTCCATGTTCACACTTACAGTACGCTGATGACTCAATATTCTTTGGTAGATGGCATCACAGAAACTTGGGAAACCTCATTTCACTTCCGAAGTGCTGGGAAAAAGCTTATGGGTTAAAGATAAATTGGAAAAAGAGTTGCTTGTATGGTGTGGGGGTATCTAGTAGTGAAGTTGAACAAATGTCGGGTAGATTTGGGTGCCGGGCAAGAGATAAGATTATTTCATACTTAGGGATTCCAATTAATAGTAATATGAAATTGGCAGATCAATAGACAAAGGTGGTGGAGAAATTTAAATCTAGACTGAGGTCATGGAAAAGAGGAAGGATCTCTTTTGGTGGACGGTTAACTCTCATCAAGTCTGTTCTCTCAAGTATCCCTCTATACTTCTTTTCTGTTTTCCGGGTTCCATCAAAGGTTCTACGCGTTCTTGAAAGCATGAGGAAATACTTCTTTTGGGGAGGGGAGGGAGGGGAGGGAAAATCTCAAAAAATTCCGTAGGTCAAATGGGATATGGTTACATCTTCCTTTGAAAGGGGCGGGTTGGGCGTTGGGGATCTTGGCAGTTTTAACTTGAGTTTGTTGGGTAAATGGTGGGTTCGTTTTAAAAACGGGAACGGGTGTGTATGGGTGAGACTCATCAAAAGCATATATGGGGTATCGGGTGGGTGGGATGAGGGGTGGAAGGGAGTCGGGTCTAGTATTTGGTCGGGTATTATTAAGGTGGGTAAAGAGTTTGAGGAGATGAACTTACCATTAACCTCATTACTGTCAGTAAGAATTGGAAATGGGGGGCCACACAATTTTGGGGTGATCATTGGGTGGGAAACGGGATTTTAAAAAATATGTATCCAAGGGTGTTTAGTAGAGTCAAGTTTAAAAAAGCGCTGGTAAGTGAGATGGGTTCTTAGATTGAGGGCAAATGGGTATGGGATGGAGAGATGCTGGAAGGGAATAATAGAGGACGGGGTAGGGAAGAAACAATTTAGTTACTAAATGTATTGGCAGATATTTCATTAAAGCAGGATGTACAAGACCATTGGAATATAGCTGGAGGATCAGAAGAAGCATCTACGGTTCAGACATTAAGACTGCCCGCATCTATCGCGTGGTGGCCGAGTGAGGGCCGCTCACGAGCCCAGCACACCATCGCTGGCATGCGTGAGGAGTTGCTCACGCTCACATCCGTGAGCCGGGTCACGCGAGTGAGAGAGGAGGAGGGGAGAGTTGACCGTTGGGGGGGGGGGGGGTAGCCGTTGGGGTGGGTTTTCAAATTTTTTTTTATTTAATCCAATTATCTCCTATAAATACACATATATTCAACCCTTTTTTTCACACAAAATTTTACTCATCTCATATATTCTCTACATTCATCTTTTCTCTCATCAAAAATATATTTCACAAATGGAAAAGGGCAAACAATCGTTCAAAACCCCACGATGGGTTTCAAAGACGGGAAAAGGCACGAGCTCGCAACTGACCCCACCGGATAACATGTTCGGGATGTCATTTCCACCACCGAACTACATCCAAAATATACAACAATTTCCGATGTATTCACCTACTCCGATTCCCAGTGGTTTTCATAGTGGAGTTTATCGGCCACAACCCTAGTTGTTCAATCAATTCCAAATGGGTTTTTCGGATTTTCAAAACATGACTCAAGGTGGTTTTACAACCCTCCTTCAAAACCAAACGTATATGGGTGATGATGAGCCTGAGATGGAGGAAGATGAGGACGAGGAGGCTATTCCCGACACCCCACGCGAGGAGGTGGTACCCGAAACACAACCCGATCCCGGGCAAAAAGGAAAAAGAAGGGTGGTGCAGTGGAGTGCCGGGGAAGAGGTTTTGTTGGCTACGGCATGGGTTACAATATCCGAGAATTGTGTAACCGGCAATAACCAAAAAGCAAGTAAGTATATATATATATATATATATATATATATATATATATATATATATATATATATATATATATATTATTTAAATATATATATTATTATTTAAATGTATATATTATTAATTAATATATTTATGTATTATTATTTGTAGTAAATTTTTGGGGGAAGCTGCGTGATTTTTACAACGAAAAGAGAATATACTACATTGAACGCACCAAAGACCAACTCACGGGCAAGTGGAACGATATGCGGAAAAAAAATAATTTTGTTCAATGGCTTGTACAATAATTTCACCAACAACCCCCAATCCGGATGAAGTGAGGTGGACATCCTCAAGAAAGCCAACAAACAATATTGGCTAGAAAATAGAAATCAAGCGTTTGCTCACGAGTAGGCATGGAGGAAATTGAAAGGTCATCCTAAATGGTCAAATGTGCCCCAAATGATGGTTGAAACCCCGAGACCATCTAAATGGAGCAAGTCTTCGGACTCGTCAACCCCGCCCATTGCGTCTTCCAATGCCGGGGTGAACATCGATCTTAACTTAGAAGACATCGACGAGGATGACGATGATGTTCAAGTTCACGAGCCGATACGCCTACCGGAGCGGGACAAATCTAAACGTGCTAGCAAAGAAAAAAACACGGGAAGAGGCTCGGGCTCGGGTATCATGGACGTGATGGCGGAATTCAAGGATTACGTTGACAAGTTCGCATCCGGGAACGAAGAAGTGATTAAAACCGAGCAACAAAAAATAAAAGCAATGAATAACGTAGCCGAGTCGATAAGAGAGAAAAACCGTCTAATGAAAGAAAGACAAGAAAGCAAAAATTTCGATTTTGTCTATGACCGGCACGATCATCTCACGGGTGAAGCGTTGGATGCGGTGAACAAACGAAAGGAAATTATCAAGAAAAAATACGGGTGGTAGATTTTCCTTTTTTTTAAATTATGTACTTCTTATTTTTATTTTTTTAAGTTATATACTTTTTAATTTTTAATATTTGAATTTATATTATTATTTAGTGTTTTTTATAATCATTATGTTGTAATTATATTGTTTTAAAATTTAAATAATGTTAAAAAAAGATAAAAAAAGAAAAAGAAAAAGGATGTGAAGGGTGTGATGGATGCAGGGGTTTGTGTGATGTGATGAGAAAATGGTGGGATGCTGATGTGGCGCTGATGTGGCTGTGTGATGGATGCTGGTAGCCTAAGAAGGAAGATCGAAATGATGAAAGAACAAAGCCAAATGTTGGGGCAGGCTACTCAAGTAAAGGAAACGGAATGGTCAAGACTCATACCGAAGAAGGTTAATATTTTCGCATGGAGAGTGGCTAAACAACGAATTCCGGTTCTAACAAAGTTAATCGATAAAGGGATCGAGGTACCGTCACTGCTATGTTCGAGATGCATGGAAGAACAAGAAACAGTGGAACATGCACTGTGGAAATGCTCAAAATTTAAGACCGTGTAGCGCAATTTCTTCATATGGTGGGGGGTTAAATTTGTGGACGCTGGCTCGATTGAATCTGTATTCGAAGTGGGTGAAGCGCTTGGATCATCGAACAAAAAGTTGCTGTGGATAAGCTCTTCTAAGGCGTTGATGTATACTATTTGGCGTAATAGAAATTATCAAATTTTCAAAGGTAAAAAGGGTGAGGTGGAAGACTTTTTAATGGAAACTCAACTAAGGATGTTCCAATGGCTGAAAAGCAGAAGTTTAAGCCATGGCTTCTTGGACTGGACAATGTGGCTGACATCACCAGAGAACACTGCATTATAAATAGTCTAAATTTTGGGTATGCAAATGGTACAACTCATTGTTGCATGGCCCATAGTTAGTGGTAAACTTGTGGTGTATGTGGTTGTAAATCATACTGGAACATTTCTTCACTGCTCTCTACTGCTTGTTGAGGGTAATGATCTGTATAATTATTTTGGTCTTTGAAATGAATTGAAGTGATTTGCCTTTCAAAAAAAAAGTCGATGTTTATGTTACGTTTTAAATTAAAGGAATCAAAATTATAAGATACTTTGAAACGCAGTTTTATATATTTTGTGATGCAAGCAGAAGCGAATCAAAGTAGCCAAATAAAATTATTTAAAATCTTTAATTAATGATTCTAAAATTAATATGGAGCCTCTAAAAAGTATAGGCCTAATTATACAATTATAAGCATCGTATACGAACAGTCTCCACTATATATGTTTAGCCACGGTTTAAACTATAAATGTTTAAGTAAAGTCAACTTGGTTGAATGTATCAAGATATATAATTATATATATTAAAGAGAGGTGATGTAACACCCGCATTTAGGGTCTAGTCGTTCTTGGCAATTAGGTGAGTATTTAAGTTTTATTTAATTGTTAATTGCGTGATGTTATTGATGTTTTCATGATAATTAATTGGTCTGCGAGACAAGAGATAAAATATGAGATTTAATATTTTAATAAGATATTGATATCATATGATTTGGTTTTACACGAGGGTTCCAAATAATACCTCATTGCATGTTTTTGGTTTGAGTATGACTGCTTTAATTAAGTTTCTGTATCTCAGATATCAGTATTTGCAATGTGTAGTGTATTAAATTTATTCCAAACCGTTTTAAGGTGTTATTGACCCTTAAGAGTCATTTTTTTCATGTTGTTCCCGTTTGTTTGGTTCTGGCTGCGTAAGAGAAGAGAGAAAAGAACCAAAAACCCACTCTTACTCAAACTTGAGTCTGTAATTCTGGTTTCGAGTTCTAAAGCGAGGGTTAACGTTTGGATTTCGAGCAAGAGGTGATGTTGTGTTGTTTATGTCGAGTTTGATAAGAGAATTCTTGAATGTTGAATGTTGGCCGTGCGAAGTGGAGTCCACTACGTGCGTAGTGACTCCATTACGTGCGTAGTGCTCAATGAAGAAGACGAAGTCGATGAGTTTTGGTCGCACGGAGTGTAGTCCACTACGTGCGTACCAGTGTCCAAATCGTGCGTAGTGTGTGTGAACCACTTCATACGTGCCAAAATGCAATACGTGCGTTGTGTGTTCAGTACGTGCGTAGTGTGTGCACCACGTGCGTAGTGTGTTCACCACGTGCGTAGTGTGTTCACCACGTGCGCAGTGATTCGGATGTTATTTCAGTGAATGTTTTATTGTTCTGTAGCCAATGAAAGTTGATGTTTTGCAATTGGAATGTAATCCCAATTACTGACTAAGTTATGATGTGTTTCAAGAAACGAGAAGGCTCAGTGAAATTAGAATACTGAGTGTGGTGTTGGAGAACACAGGTGAGTGGACTTTTAACTCACGAATTGTTTTGGTTGTAACGGTAATGGTTACAACATGTTGTAATGTCTTACTCTCTGTTAGACTAAATGATCTGGTACTTGTTTTGTTGATGCCTTTGGCATACTTGATGTTTGGTTAACAGCTGTTTATTGGCACTGGGTGCATATGATGGGGTCAGCCATAGTGGGCTGGGTTCACTTGTCATCGGCTAATCAGTATTAGATCTGTTGATGCATGTGTTGTTGCAACTTGAGGTGATTACTGTGTGAGAATGACAAGTGGGCTATCGGTAAACCTATGCTAGGCCAGCATTTGGTTGAAGGTTCGGCCGAACCGCCGGTCCTCTGTGATACTTGTTTATTTGCTGATTTTTTTCGTTGGTTAAACTTCCATTTACTTAGCTTTGAGCTAATCCCCCACCATAAACTCCAACTTGCAGGTTGTTGAGCTGATTTGCTGTTGGGAGTTTTGCCAGTCTTTTTGGGGAATGTCTGATACATTAACTCTGATATAATCTTGTTATGAGCCTGTATGTATATATATGTAACACTGGACTTGGTTTACTGACACTTGTGTCAGATGTTAAATCGTTTGTAATACTACTGTAAATAAGTATATATTTGGTTGCTCGCTTCCGCAGGATTAATTTAATTTAAAAAAAATATATAGCGGTGTTACAATTTGGTATCAGAGCCCTGGTTTGGGATGCGTGCACAGTTAGAGTGTTCAACTCTCAAATCTTGGCTCGAGTTTGGTCATACATTCCTGATGTGGGTGGGATTTAGGGTGAATGAAAGTTTCTTTTGATGTTAGCTGTTGTTAGTAGGTTGTGTACTAACGGTTTACCTAATAAGTGTTGAGATGTTGTGATTGACACAGATATGGCCGATAATGAGAACCTGACTAATGCCCCCTTGACCCCAAGAAGAGCTGGTACTTCGGCGGCAGGTCCTTCAGAGATTCCTGTAACAGAGAGTGTTGAGGTTACCGAAGCTAATATTGATCGGGAAGAGTATATTTATCAGTTAGAGGATCAGTTACAAGAGCTTAGAGGAGAGGTACGGGAGCTTCAGAAACAGAAACAGGTACATGCATCTCAGGCACAAATTCCTCCAGCGATTTCTACTCAATCGGAGATTCCTCCAGTATCAGTACCTATTTTCTCTACATATCAGCCAACCCAGCCTCAGTATTTCTATCCAGTTATGTCTCAAGGATATTATCAGTATCCTTTGGTTGGGTACCCACCTCAGAAGGGACCCAAGAAATGTCAGTTCAAGGATTTTCGAGATTGTAAACCAAAGGAATACTCAGGGAGAACCAATCCTGCTGAAACTCTAGAATGGTTGAAAGGAATAACGAGAATTTTGGATATTTGTAATTGTGAAGAGGAGCTTCGAGTTACCTATGCCCAGAGTATGCTTACAGGGGATGCTTCAGCTTGGTGGGAATCGTTGACAGCTCACCTCACCCCGGAGCAGATGAAATCCATTACTTGGGAACAATTCCAGAATAAAGTTCTTGAACAGTATTGTGGTGAATTTGAAATGGATAAAATCAGAAAGGATTTCTTGAGTTTGCATATGACCGAGAGGATGACAGTTGATGAATTAATCAAACAGTATTGTTGGAGCTTTGTTACCAGAATACAGGGGTAATACCCGTCTAGCCAACACTTTGTCTCAAGCCTTCACCTTAGCTAAATCAGCCGAGGGAGATGTTAAGGCACGTGACCAGATGAACAGGGATAAAGCTGCCTTGCAGAAACCAAAGACAGAACAGACTGGTTCTCAGCAAAAGAAGAAATGGCAGGGTAACCAGGGACAGGGTAGACAGAACCCTAGGGCAGCTGTTGGTGGTTCAAGTCAGAGGTCTCTATGGTGTAGAAACTGTAGGTCTTCCCACACCGGACCTTGTACACCCCAGACCTGGCGATGTATCAGATGTGGTGGATTGGGACACGAGGTAAAAGATTGTAAATTTCCTCGTAACGTGTGCTGGAATTGTCAAAAAGAGGGTCACAGATCAGGAGAGTGTCCTTCTGCAAGGAAGACGGGGTCAGGTTCAGGGGCAATTACAGTTGGGGGATCATCATCTCAGTCTGGCCAAAAGAGAAAGAATCCTCCTGCACCCGAGGGTAGAGCTTTTCGGATGACAGTAGATGATGCTACTGCCACCGATGATGTCATCACTGGTACGTTTCTTGTAAATTCTGTACCTGCACGTGTGTTGTTTGATTCAGGGGCTAACCGCTCCTTTATTTCGATGGCTTTCTGTGATAAATTGAAATTGCCTACTTCACATGTTACTGATTCTCTAGAAGTAGAAATAGCTAATGGTAAGATGGTTCCAGTCACAACGGCTGTGTCTGGAGCTAGAATTGATATTGATGGTACTTGTTTTCCAGTCTCTTTTCTGTTAATGCCTATATCTGGATTTGATGTTGTTTTGGGAATGGATTGGTTGAGCCAGAATAGAGCTAGTATTAAATGCCATAAGAAGTTGATTTCTTTTCCTTTATCTGACGGGTCACACGTAGTGGCTCGCGGAGAGAGGTCTTTTTCTACCTTCCCTATTATTTCGTTTATGAAGGCTAGAAAATCTTTGGCCAAAGGGTGTGAATCGTTTCTGGCTTATGCTATTGATGTCAAAAAGGAGAAGCAAGTTATTTCTGATATTCGGGTAGTTTTGGAATACCCGGAAGTGTTTCCTGATGAGTTACCAGGATTGCCTCCAGTTCGTGAGGTAGAATACAGAATTGATCTAATTCCTGGTTCGAGTTCCGTGGCTAAAGCCCCTTACAGATTAGCTCCTGCTGAAATGCGAGAAATGATGACTCAGATTCAGGAATTGTTAGATAAAGGCTTTATCCGTCCTAGTTCATCTCCGTGGGGTGCTCCGGTCTTATTTGTTAAAAAGAAAGATGGTACTCTACGAATGTGCATTGATTATCGGGAATTGAATAAAAGGACAGTTAAAAATAAATACCCTTTACCTAGGATTGATGATTTGTTTGATCAGCTACAGGGTGCTTCTTATTTTTCAAAGATTGATTTGCGTTCAGGTTATCATCAAGTACTTGTTTCTGAAAATGATATTCCTAAAACTGCGTTTCGTACCAGATATGGTCATTATGAGTTTTTAGTGATGCCTTTTGGTCTAACTAACGCCCCTGCTGTGTTCATGGATTTAATGAATCGGATTTGCCGGCCGTTTTTGGATAAATTTGTAATTGTGTTTATCGATGACATTTTGGTATATTCAAAAACCGAATCCGAGCACGAGCTTCATTTAAGGCAAGTTTTAGAGACCTTAAGACAGAATCGTCTTTTTGCGAAGTTTTCTAAATGTGAATTCTGGATGCGAGAAATTCAGTTTTTGGGACATATTATTTGTAAAGATGGGGTTAAAGTTGATCCAGCTAAAGTTGAAGCGGTTATGAACTGGAATTCCCCTAAATCACCATCTGAGATTAAAAGCTTTCTGGGTTTGGCGGGCTACTATCGCAGATTCATCAAAGATTTCTCAAAAATTGCGAGTCCTTTGACGAAGTTAACCCGTAAAGATGTACCGTTTAAGTGGAATGAAGAACAAGAATTAGCTTTTCAGACTTTGAAACAGCTGTTGTGTCAAGCCCCTATTCTTGCTCTACCTGATGGATCTGATGATTTTGTAGTATATTGCGATGCTTCCTTTGCAGGTCTAGGATGTGTTCTAATGCAGCGTGACAGAGTTATTGCCTATGCTTCTCGTCAATTGAAACCACACGAGAAGAATTATCCAACCCACGATTTAGAGCTTGCGGCGGTGGTTTTTGCATTGAAACTATGGAGGCATTATTTATATGGTACTAAATGTGTTATCTGTACTGATCATAAAAGCCTGCAATATATATTCTCCCAGAAGGAGCTTAATATGCGGCAAAGGCGATGGCTGGAATTGATTAAAGATTACGATTGTGAGATTCTGTACCACCCAGGAAAAGCAAATGTGGTAGCAGACGCTTTGAGCCATAAGGGAGCGGGTGATAATATCCGATTCATGCGTATTGAGATTGTTTCTGACTTGGTGGATAGACTTAAAGCTGCTCAGTTAGAGGCCTTGAAGGATGAAAATTTGAAATCAGAAATCATGGTAAAAAGAAAAGCTGAGTTAATTGATGATTCTCGTGGATTAAAGACCTTTCAGTCTCGTATTTGGGTACCAGTACTTGGGGAACTTCGAGATTTGATTCTGTCAGAGGCTCACAAATTGCGATTATCTGTTCACCCTGGTAGCACTAAAATGTATAACAATCTTAAAGTGCTATATTGGTGGCCTACGATGAAGACAGATGTTGCAAAATTCGTAGAATCCTGTCATATTTGTGCACAAGTCAAAGCAGAGCACCAGAAACCGTACGGGTCTTTAAAACAGCTGAAGATACCTGAATGGAAATGGGAGCATATCACGATGGATTTTGTAACCAAACTGCCATGTACTCAGCGGAAACATGATATGATTTGGGTGATAGTCGACCGTTTAACGAAAAGTGCTCATTTTCTGGCCACCAGTGAGACAGCTTCACTCAGTAGACTGGCTCAGTTATATATTGATGAGATTGTTTCTCGGCATGGTATTCCTCTTTCTATTGTTTCTGATCGAGATCCCAGGTTTGTTTCTAATTTCTGGGCGAGTTTACATCGTGAATTGGGGACGCGTATTAATTTGAGTACCGCTTATCATCCTCAGACAGACGGTCAGACCGAACGAACCATTCAAACCCTTGAGGATATGTTACGCGCCTCTGTGTTAGAGTATGGTGGATCTTGGGATACAAATTTGCCATTGATAGAGTTTGCGTACAATAATTCTTATCATTCGAGTATCGGTATGCCACCTTACGAGATGTTATACGGACGTCGCTGTCGCACTCCTACTTGTTGGCTAGAGGCAGGTGAGAGACAGTTTACAGGTCCCGGCATTGTTCAAATGACAGCTGAAAAAGTTGTAATTGCCCGAGAAAAGTTGAAAGCTGCCAGAGACAGACAGAAAATGTACGCAGATCCTCGCCGTCGACCAGTTTCGTTTGTTGAAGGAGAGTTGGTTTATCTGAAAGTCTCTCCATGGAAATGGGTTATTCGCTTTGGGAAGCGCGGGAAATTAGCTCCACGATATATTGGTCCGTTCCGAATACGACAGATAGTCAATGATCAGGCTGTTACTCTTGATCTTCCACCTGAGTTAACAGGTATTCATGACACCTTTAATGTCTGTTACTTGCGTAAATGCAACATTAAGGATGAAAGTCAGATCCTTCCAGTGCATGATTTGAAAGTGGATTCGAAAAAGCGATTAGTAGAGGAACCAGTTGAAATAGTTGATCGTACGACGACAAAGCTTCGCAGAAAAGAAATTCCTATGGTTTTAATTAAATGGAAACACAGTTTGGGTTCAGATTTGACATGGGAGACCGAGACAGACATGAGGAACCGCTACCCTAACCTATTTGAGAGCGATGAGATTCCGGGGACGGAATCTTCTTTAGGGGGGAGAGTTGTAACACCCGCATTTAGGGTCTAGTCGTTCTTGGCAATTAGGTGAGTATTTAAGTTTTATTTAATTGTTAATTGCGTGATGTTATTGATGTTTTCATGATAATTAATTGGTCTGCGAGACAAGAGATAAAATATGAGATTTAATATTTTAATAAGATATTGATATCATATGATTTGGTTTTACACGAGGGTTCCAAATAATACCTCATTGCATGTTTTTGGTTTGAGTATGACTGCTTTAATTAAGTTTCTGTATCTCAGATATCAGTATTTGCAATGTGTAGTGTATTAAATTTATTCCAAACCGTTTTAAGGTGTTATTGACCCTTAAGAGTCATTTTTTTCATGTTGTTCCCGTTTGTTTGGTTCTGGCTGCGTAAGAGAAGAGAGAAAAGAACCAAAAACCCACTCTTACTCAAACTTGAGTCTGTAATTCTGGTTTCGAGTTCTAAAGCGAGGGTTAACGTTTGGATTTCGAGCAAGAGGTGATGTTGTGTTGTTTATGTCGAGTTTGATAAGAGAATTCTTGAATGTTGAATGTTGGCCGTGCGAAGTGGAGTCCACTACGTGCGTAGTGACTCCATTACGTGCGTAGTGCTCAATGAAGAAGACGAAGTCGATGAGTTTTGGTCGCACGGAGTGTAGTCCACTACGTGCGTACCAGTGTCCAAATCGTGCGGAGTGTGTGTGAACCACTTCATACGTGCCAAAATGCAATACGTGCGTTGTGTGTTCAGTACGTGCGTAGTGTGTGCACCACGTGCGTAGTGTGTTCACCACGTGCGTAGTGTGTTCACCACGTGCGCAGTGATTCGGATGTTATTTCAGTGAATGTTTTATTGTTCTGTAGCCAATGAAAGTTGATGTTTTGCAATTGGAATGTAATCCCAATTACTGACTAAGTTATGATGTGTTTCAAGAAACGAGAAGGCTCAGTGAAATTAGAATACTGAGTGTGGTGTTGGAGAACACAGGTGAGTGGACTTTTAACTCACGAATTGTTTTGGTTGTAACGGTAATGGTTACAACATGTTGTAATGTCTTACTCTCTGTTAGACTAAATGATCTGGTACTTGTTTTGTTGATGCCTTTGGCATACTTGATGTTTGGTTAACAGCTGTTTATTGGCACTGGGTGCATCTGATGGGGTCAGCCATAGTGGGCTGGGTTCACTTGTCATCGGCTAATCAGTATTAGATCTGTTGATGCATGTGTTGTTGCAACTTGAGGTGATTACTGTGTGAGAATGACAAGTGGGCTATCGGTAAACCTATGCTAGGCCAGCATTTGGTTGAAGGTTCGGCCGAACCGCCATTCCTCTGTGATACTTGTTTATTTGCTGATGTTTTTCGTTGGTTAAACTTCCATTTACTTAGCTTTGAGCTAATCCCCCACCATAAACTCCAACTTGCAGGTTGTTGAGCTGATTTGCTGTTGGGAGTTTTGCCAGTCTTTTTGGGGAATGTCTGATACATTAACTCTGATATAATCTTGTTATGAGCCTGTATGTATATATATGTAACACTGGACTTGGTTTACTGACACTTGTGTCAGATGTTAAATCGTTTGTAATACTACTGTAAATAAGTATATATTTGGTTGCTCGCTTCCGCAGGATTAATTTAATTTAAAAAAAAATAAAATATAGCGGTGTTACAGGTGATATATCCTTTCATTCTTTCTTCCCATTAGGCGTAGAGTTTTGATATTGTCATCATTCAGGACGTAGCAAGCAATAAATAAAACCAATCTAGCAAGATACTAGAATAAGATACAAAGTTCAACCAACAAATTACAAACAAACAAATATTTACATTAACCTAATGAAACTATCAGCAAGTTAAACCCCCTTTGGAGCATAAGTCTATTTACCCCAAGAAAGCTTAAAAGCCGGCTTTCTATTTGATAACCAGGTAAGCGAAAGTCTTTGTAAAGATGGAAAAATATCTTCTTCTTTGAAGCTCTTGACGTACGTCCACCACATCCACGAACAGAGTGCGATTCCTTTTCTTCCAAATTAACCACAATAGAACCATGCAAATCGCTTGCAAAACAGCAAGAGATGTTCTTCGAACATTCCCGACACCAAACAAAATTTTAAAATCCTGCAGAGAAGATAATCGGGTAGAATGAGGATTCCACCATGCCCATAACTTTCTCCATTAAACAAAGATCGATAGCAGTGTGAACCCCACGCTTTACCAATTTGGATTTAGAGCCAACCCGCCATTTATTAAATGCCAACCAAATACATTTATTTTTAAAGGAATCATCGAGTTCCAATCGAAAGCAGCCCCCATACGCTATCCCACGTCCACTGCCAATAATCCGAACCATGGTCCTTGTTGGAACCTAGAGGGGGGGTGAATAGGTTATATGTCCAATTTTTGAAGTTTTTACAAGTTCTTGCAAGAAAATAAAAGATATAGAGTTAGAGAGATATCACCAAT
The DNA here is from genome assembly GCA_947179395.2 of Pulicaria dysenterica. NCBI lineage: Eukaryota > Viridiplantae > Streptophyta > Magnoliopsida > Asterales > Asteraceae > Pulicaria > Pulicaria dysenterica. Next base: position 100,735,731 of record OX359288.1, on the reverse strand, counting down.
CACAAGTTGAACACAATGATTTATAGTGATTCATGCAAGTGTTAACAAACTTGCACTACATCCACTCCTTGGCCTCACCCACCAAGAATTTGATCCACTAGCTTCTCTCTTTGAAGGTAGAGATAAACCTTTTACACTTCTCTTTTTATACTTGCAAGAATTAATCTTCAAACTTGCAAATAAGGTAAAGATAATCTTTCTTCACTCTAATTCTCAATGCTAGAGTTGATAATCACTTCACTCTAATTTGGTAGGATAGAGTTGATCCTAACACTATTACAAATAATATGAAAGTATGGAGTAGTGTTTAAGCTTTGATGGCTTTGACTCTTGCTTGAATCTTGAACTTGAAAGATGAAATAATATTCAAAGATATGAGCTCAAGTATTAGAGAGTATTCTGAATGTTTTGTGTTTGCAAGAGGTGAATAATGAATGAGGTTTGAGTTGGTTTAAATAAGGAAAAAGGTCCAAGTCTCAAAACTGTCCAGGCTTCCCACGGTCGAACCACGGTCGACCGTGGCATCGACCGTCAGTCATCTGGCATTTCTTGTTCTTTGCAATATAGACGTTGGGCTTTATTTAAAACCACACTCAACTCATTTTTACCATAAAAATCAACTGAAAAGTAGATGTTCAAAAGGTTGGTTGATCCCATACTTCTAATGTTTGAATTTAAACACAAAAATGGAAGTTTGGAAACCAATACACAAAGCATGTTGAAATTTTACCCCTTTGGGAGATTCTTTTGCTAATTATGGTGGTGTATTGTTTCAAAGTAGGATTGTGTTTGTTATTTACTTAAAATGGGAAGTCTTAGATTTAATTACCCAACACAAATGAGTTTTATAAAAATATTTGTCATTTTTATAAAAGTTTTTATAAAAATAATTTTATAAAAACTTAAACAACTTTAATTATTTTATTTGTAAGCTCATATCATTTGAATTTATTCTTGTAGGAATCTTCGTCGAATGCTTCATCTTGAATGTTGATGGCGCTTTATCTTGGACGATTTGGATTTTGACGATTTATACGATGTAATTTGTAACAAATAAATTTAAGTATTTATTTGCTTGATTATATATGTATATGTGCACATATGTTAATGTTAGTGTATACAATTATATAAACATATTGTAAATCTTTGTATTAACAAAAGAGGATATAAATTATATTCATATTTTCCCAACAGTCCTGAAAATCAGAATTTGTTAGAAACTGAATCAAATGATGGAATTCATCCAATTATCTTCCACGAAGAGAAAACCGTCATTCCCAAGAACCCTACAATCATTCATATGAAAAAGACCATCTATCTTTAAAACAAGCATCTTTATTAACTTCTATTGCATAGAGACGGGGAAACTAGAATAGAGAATTAGTGGACTCCACGTATTATCTTGTGGTAATAGCAGGATGAAGTAAAAAGAAAAGGTAGAATAATATTTCATTTTTCTACGTTAAAAAAGAGAAAAAGAGTGGATTGGGTTAGGGGTGCGTTGAGAAGCCTTTGCCTTGGGCAAATCAAAGGTTGTATCCGAAGAGGGTAATCAAAGGTGTGTAGCAGTGTTCATGAGCTATCCAACGTCCCAACCGAACCCAAAATGTTACCGGTTGCATTCGTGTAATGTTTTACGCATGGTCTTTTAGAACTAGTTTAGGACCATTATTGGGATTTTTTTTACTAAATCTACTTTATCTTCGTTCCAATAAATGATAACACGTAAAATCTACTAATTGTTTTTCTTATTTTATTTATTTTGACACATGTTTGATTTAATAAGAAAGATTTAGTATGAATATATAAACCACCACCATCACCACCCACTGCACTGTTGTTGTCGCACATTCGTTGTCACCACACATGACAAACATGGTGACCACCTACAACCACCCGCCACCACCCACCGTTGTCGCTAACATCCAACCACTGCCATTCCATCGTACATTCAGAAAAACAAATATGACTACGGGGTTGACAGAGATTTGGCAAAGTTGAAAAAAATTCGTTAAAACAATTGAAAACAATCAAGTCATGCACTTAAATAATTGTTAAAGTTAATTACAAAAATAGTCCATGTGGTTGTAATTGATTTTCACTTTTAGTTATTTAACTTTTAAAATTATGAAAATAATCACTATGGTTGTCATTTTATTTCACTTCAATCCTTACACTAACTGGCGTTAACTTTTGCCCTTAGTTGCCCTCTTGTACCTTGCACATGAGAGTATTTTGATCAATTTAATCCCTATCCATGTTACCAAACATGACAAAATGTAACTTCTATAATTAAATAAAAGGAGTTAATTACAAAAATGGTCCCTTTGGTTATCACTGATTTTCACTTTTAATTCTTTAACTTTAAAAAGTACGAAAATAGTCTCGGTGGTTGACTGTTTATTTAACTTTTAATCCATTAGGCAAACATCTGTTATCTTTGACCGTTGGTCAAAGGGTAATTTGGTCAATATTATACTTATCCTTGTTACCCAATAAATTTTAGCATATTTCTACCATTTTCTAATTAATAATTAAAAAAACCTTTAACAAGTTAACAAATAATCAGTTAATAATTAATAACGTTAAGTAGTACTTTTATACACATTAATTGCTGATTACCTTTATAAATTAATTTTTAATTTTTATTATGTTCTTGATATTAGTTTTCAATATACTTAGGTGTTCATGATATTCATCTTTATGTTTTTCAGTTCTTGGATATGAAACCTAAGAACCACAAACCCTATTCCTCATCAAACCAATTCAAAAACCCTAAACCTTAATCAATGATAAATAAAAACCAATGTTTTCTTTATTGAATTAGAAAAACACAACAACAGTTTTCGTCTTCTTGAGCCAAGAACAAATTAGATACCTAAATCAAAATGCTAAATCAATCACCAATTTAAACACATATCAATTGATACTTGTTGCCAAAGTTTCATAATCCTATAAAGATGTGTTCCTTATTACTACCAACAAAAATAATGCATAAAGAACACCCTATTTAAAATGAAAAACCTATGAAAACCCAAATTGATTGGTATATCTAAAAAACCTAAAAAAAATATTGGTAAATCTATACCAATGAACACACAAATTACATTTTAATGAAAAACTTACTTTTCAATCTTCAATCTCTCAAAAACGAGAATTTGGATGAACATAAGGTTTTATGGTGGCGGCTGTGGAGGTGTCGCCGACTACAAGAGTTTGGATCTCATGAATTGGTCTTAAAATCAGTTGTAAACCACTAAGTTCCGACGAGATGCCGGTGGTAGTGGTTCAAATCTGGTGAACGATGATGGAGGTGTTTCAGATCAGTTGTGACTTGCTCATATGGTGGCATACGTTATATCGCGGCGGCGGCAGTTGACTTCAACGGGGAAGACAGAGATCATATTTAGGGTTTTCTTAGATGGTGGTTATGGCAGTGGTTAGATCTGAAATTGATGATGATAGGGGTGGTTAGATGACGGTGATGGTGGTTTTCGGAGGTGCTAGTGGTTAGACGGCGGTGGTGGTGGTGATGGTTTTCGGTGGTAGCGAGAAAAGTCAGGAGACAGAGTATGGACGATGAGAGAATGGTTAGAGAGAGATTGTATTTAAGTGGGAAGATGGGTATAATATTAATGGTTTCTTTTTATCTATTTATTTAAATATAGCATATACAATTTACATTTTCAGTAACATGGATAGTGATTAATTTGACCAAAGTACCCTCCATCTAACGGTATTAGTTGACGCCAGTTAGTGTAAAAAACAGAAATTAAAACAAAGTAACAACCACGCTGACTATTTTCGTAATTTTTAAAGTTAAATGATTAAAAGTAAAAATCTGTAACAACCACAAGGACCATTTTTGTAATTAACTCAATAAAAAATAAAAAGAAACAACTAATATTATACCTATTTCCACACTTAAATACTATCTCTCTCCCTCTCTCTCTCTAATTATTATCTCGGTTAAACACACACACTCCCTCTAGCCTTCTCTCTTTCACCGAAAACCACCACCATCGCCGAAAACCACCATCATCACCACCCACCATCATCTCCATCTAAACAGCCATGACCACCGTCTAAGAAAACCCTAAAACTGATCTCTCCGTCTTCCCCGTTGAAGACAACCACCGTAATCACCACCGTCGCCATATAACGAGTGCGGACATATCTCTTCGTTCTACACTTCTACACTGTCCACCACCCCATTCTCTCTCTCTCTCTCTCTCTCTCTCTCTTCTTCGATCTACCCTAGCCACCACCAACATAACCAACACCACCCCCTGACTGCCGGCCACCACTATCACCCCATGAATCGATAACCGACTCAGATGTGAATAAACCACCACCACAGCCGTGGATGTGAAGAAACCACCATCGCCGCAGCAGATGTGAATCACCAACGCGGTTGTAGATGTGAAGAAACTACCGTCATCGTCGCTCACCGCCGTAGATCTGACGAAACCAACATCATCACCGTTGCTTACCGTCGCAGATACGTGTCGCTGACCAAGAAACCAACAAATCATCGAGAAGACCCTTTATGTTTCTGATTCTTCTTTATTTTGAATAAGTTCAGAGGCATGGATATCTTAATAGCCTTCATTAAAAAATTTGTTCTGCAATTGTTATATGTTATGCATTCACTTTATTTTGGTTTCCTATCTTCTTCTTAGGGTTTCTATCTTATTCTTGATTAGGATTTCAATCTATGTTTACCTTCATGAGATACAGACTGAACATAATTTTTTTTTTTTAAATCTTAATTAAATGTAATTAAAAATTTAAATTAGAAAGAATGGTAGGAAAGAGGCAATGGGTTGTATGGGAATAGGGATAAGATGTAAAATGACCATAAAACCCTTTGACTAGAGGACCAAATGTGAAACAAAATGACAACCGTGACTATTTTCGTAATTTTTAAAGTTAAATGATTAAAAATGAAATTCAGTGACAACCACATGGACTATTTTTGTAAATAACTCTAATTGTTAATAATTTTGTAGTTATTATAAATTTAAGACTTTGCTTGCCATGGTCGACATAGTCCTAGTGCCAAAGCCAGGGAGTGAGTAGGGTAGTCAGCAACCCTTCTACAAATTTAAATGGGTTAAAGTCATCAAATAGCCGTCTACTTTCCCCATTTTACTATTGTGGCACGTCATGTTTTTTTACACATGTGACCAGTCAAGTCATTAAAAACGTGTCAATGTGCCAAAATTCGACCTGCAACTTTTCCAGAAGGTTTCTTGATTGATTCATGATCGTTTACCTTGTAAATAATCATTTTACCTTTCAAAGGACACTAAATTCATGAATTTTCATCAAGTGTACGCCAAGAATTTGCTAATTAAAGTCGGTTATGTATCATTCAAAACCATCTTACTGTTTTTTATAGAATTGAATCACTTTAAATTCATTTTTGGCCGTTTTTTTGTACTACTTTATAGGTAACTCGATTACCTTTCTATAGGATCAAGAATCATAAACTTTCATAATGTATTAATTGAGAATTTCGAGATTAAAGTGTCGGATTGTTCTTCGATTTTATATAAAAAATAGAGCAGCAAAAAAAACTCATTTTTCGCTCAACACTTACTCGTTTAAATAATTCTTTTTTCAGATTATTACAAATAATCTTTTTACCTTTTAAAGAACACCAAATTCATGAATTTTCATCAAGTATAGGCCAAGAAATTGTTAATTAAAGTCGGGTATGATCCATTAAGCACCTTTACGGTATTTTGATTATTTGACTCATATTAAACTCGTTTTTAGTCGGGTTTTTTGTATTATATTATAGACAACTCGATTACCTTTCCATAGACTTAAGAATCGTTAAATTTTATCATGTATAAATGGAGAATTTCGGGTTTAAAGTTTATATTTTAAGGTGAAGAAGAAAAGGGGGGAAAAGTGACCTGCTATTGCATGTCAAAATAAACAAAATGGGCACATTAACACGTTTTAATAAGTTAGCTGCTCAAATGTGTAAAAAAACATGACGTGCCACAATGGTAAAATGAGGAAAGTAGACATCTATTTGATGGTTTTAACCCATTTGAAATTCCAATGTATTTTTAACGAATTTATGGGATCTAAGTAATTGTCCCCTGAATCCAAACAAAATCAAATACACTTATACAAAGTATCTTTATTGAGCTCCGGATTCTAATTTTCTGATTGTGTATGTGTGAATGTGCTTGAATTGATTATGTTTTTACGTTTTGAATCCTTATTTTGTGTTCTCGATAGTTCTTATATTAAAATCAAGATCCTTATGTTCCCGACTTTAAAAGTTCTTATGTAAGAATCTCAGTTAGTCAATTATTTGAAGTTGGTAAGCACATAGTGTTCTTGATTTCAATGCAATAAGTTCTAATTGTATAGGGTTTAATTTGTAAGTTTTTACACTGTGTTGATATATTTCACTTAATCGATTATTAATTTCCCCCTTTTTCTTATAATTTAATCACATAAAGAATCAAAACTATGCGAAAAGTTTATACATTGTACGTGTTGATATCTCAATTAGTCGACTTTTTAAGTTTCTTTTATTTTTTCTATAATTTAATTACATAAAAATCAATTACAAAAGGAATCAATTGAATTTCTAAGTTAAGGTTTTAACTTCTGTTATGGACATAAAGAATTCATTACTATATGAAAATGACTTAAAATATACTATAGGAATCATCATTAAACTTTACATAAAGAATTCATTACTATATGAATATGACTTAAAAAATACTATAGGAATCTTCATTAAGCTTTATATTAATTCTGAGTTTGTAGTTGTACATTGTTTATTAAAAGTACGAATTTGATTTGAGGTTTCATTTAATTCTCTAAAAACCATACGATATATATTTTGGCATGATGTGTTGAACAAAGCAAAACTTGTAAAACTTTTTTTTGTAAAACTTTTTTTTAACAGCAGAAAATAGAATTTTATTAATAAAAGGAGCTAGCAAGGAGCTAGAAAAGAAAATTATAAAGAAGTTTCCAATCGAGGATTACACCGCCAATTAATCCATACTAACCTCCTACCAAGATTGCCACGCACATTTAACCAAAAGAAGGATAAACTTTGTAATTGACTAAACAAACGAACAAACGACTCCAACTTAGAGTTGAACACTCTATCATTTCGATAAGACCAAAGCAACCAACAAAAAGAAAATACCACCGTGTTAAAAGCTGCTAATTGTTTTCCTTTGAAACCAACCACCAAGCCTCATGATAATAGATCTTCAATCGAATCTGGAAGAGCAGAATTGATATTCCACCACTTACCAATTTCCTTCAAAAAGAGAGCAGCCAAAGGGCAAAATAGAAAGAGATGAACTTCAGATTCCTGAGAAAATCCACAAAAAGTGCAAAAAGAATTAGACACAACAATGTTCCTCTTCTCCAAATTCCATTTGGTAGGTAACCTTTTATGCATTAATCTCCAAATCATAATATTGACTTTAGAAGGAACAGATTTCAACCACACTGTTTGAACTCCTCCAGAATTAGTAAAACCAGAGTCTTCAATCAGCTGCCTAAAGTCATTTCAAAAAACAATTAAAAATCATATCAAAAAACAATTTTGACTTTGCCCCTTTCAAAATTTCTAACTCCCCCAAATCCCTATGATTAATTAATTTGCTTCCGGAGGAAAATCGCGATACTAAAAAAGCCTTAATATATGGTGATATTGGCCATGCATGAATGTCACCTGAAAAATACAAAAGCAAAAACAAATAATATTTAAATAATAACTGCCAACTAATAATCGGTTCAATACAATATGAGACACACTTGTTAAATATTAATTGATGCAAACGACATTTCCCCTAGATACCTGGGTGGGTATAACTTCCAAGATTGGATAATATTGCGTGGCTGTAACTCCAACAGTGACATACGGTGACGATGGTGGTAATTGTGGGTGGTGTAGGGTGCCGGTGGGTGATAATAGTGATAGTGGGTGGTAACCGGCGAGTGCAGAAAATGGTGGTGAATTGTGTGGTGATCGAGGGGGGGACATTGGTGGGGGTAGTGTAAGAAATACATTAAATAAATTATATTCTAAATAATAATAAATAAATAATATTAAATGAGTCGTTCCGAGATCAAGATCAAAGTATTTGGATTTGTTGGAACTTTGGTCAAATTAACGTGTCAGATCCAAATACAGTTAAATAAGTTTCAAATCATGTCAGATCTTTTAAAAATCTAAACTGATCTACTTCATCGACAGATCACACCCGTTTTACCTTCCCACTCTATAATAACATTTAAGTGATATGTGATGTTGAGGATTTAAGTCGCTTTATGAAAAAGATGTAAATTAGGTAAGGAATTAGGTAAGAGTATCAATTTGTAATTCTAGAAATAAAAAAGAGAAAAAAAGTAACATATTAATTAGCACCCCTCAAAGCTATACAATATTTAAGTGATAACTTATAATAGAATTAGTAAATGTTATTATTTTGATATATTTGAAGGGTGAGAGTAAAAGATGAAACACAAATAAGTTGTTGATTGGATAGCAACCAAGATGCAATAAATTGTTAAAATGATACAATCCAAGACTAGTGAGTTATGTAAGGTTAAAGGATAGGACAGGGGCCAACTAAGAATTGATACAAGATTCTCTATATATTCAAATACCATTATATAATTCATTCATATATATATATATATATATATATATATATATATATATATATATATATATATATATATATATATATATATATATATATATATATATATATATATATATATATATATATATATATATATATATATATATAGGGGAGGGTTCCATCGAGAACAAAAAAATGCGAGAACTGATCCCCATTTTTTTAAAACTAAAATATCTACCAAACGGAAAAATATTAAATTATGAAGATTATACCAAATTAACGACAAAAATATGTTCTTTAATATGACATCCATATTGCTATATTTTTTTCAACAAAAAAAATTCGTTACATATATGTAACATACCTTATAGTACTGATTACAAATATGTTAAGTACTGATTACATATATGTAACATACCTTATAGTGATAGAAAAAAAACCCGGCAAAAACGAATTTTTTTTGTTGAAAAAAATATAGCAATATGAATGTCATGTTAAAGAGCATATTTGGTATAATTTTCATAATTTAATATCTTGGCGTTTGGTAGATATTTTACGGTTTAGATCGGTTCTCGCAGTTCTCGCTTTTTTTTTGTTCTCGATGGAACTTCCCTCTATATATATATATATATATATATATATATATATATATATATATATTAATGTAACAAAAGGTGATGCAAGTATAAGTTTAATTAGTTAAATCGGTTACATACATTATTGGCCTTAAAAACATATGTATTATTACCCTACTTGCATTTCTAAATGGTTTTATTTATACTTTTTTTTGGGGTTGAGGGGAGGAATGGTTGGATAGATTGCCAATTTAACCTAAATGCCTCAACAACTACTCTTATTTTGTCCAATTGTCAACAACTACTCTAAACAACTTGATGGTTCTTTTTTGTTGATTGGAGCCCAAAGTCCCTTACATTTTACATAGATTCAACAACGCCAATTGCCCACCATTCTATTCTTTTATATATATTTATAGTGGGTGTTTTTCATAACTAGATTTTTTAAGCAACTCTCAAACTATGTGCTTCAATATCAAATTGATAAAATAATAATCACAAACATTTTGCTCAAGAAAGAAATACACAACATATTCTAGGATAAAAAGAACTTTAGCTAAGCGGGAAAATAAAAAACTAGAGGAATTAGTTATAATACATTCAAAGTATTTCGATAATCACTTATTAGAAAAGTACATTGAAGTGTTATCATATGATGGAGTGTGATGAATCCCTTTTAAGATAAAATCCTTTCAATGGAATGTGTAAAAATGAGAAGGTGTATGCGCCCGTTTTACTGCGTGTATAAGTTGTTAATATTGTTTACCAAAATAATTTAGTCTCTATTTTTAAAAATATAGAATTAACGGTATCTTTTTAAGTATATTTAAAAGATTTTTCATCAATCATCTTCTAACTACTTTTTATAAAAATAGTTTAGTTCCTAAATATGTATCCAACCATACACGTACCTTTTACTATTATATGTACTAGACTTTTAAACTTACCATTTAATGTACTGGAGTTTTTCAAACTTACCATTTTGTGAACTCTATTACCTAAACAATAGGTAATAGATAATTCTTTTAATTTTTAATTTTTTTATTATTCAACATCACTAAGTAATTGACTTATTAAAAAAAAAAACAAAACAAGATTCACATGAAGAACAAGATGAAGATGAACCGGAAGAGAAAACAAACTGAACCCATTCAAACACTTGATCAAAACCCTAGAATCAAAATCGATCAACAAATCTAGACAACTATAAGAAATTGATCTACAAATCTTGAATCACGTAAACTGTATGGAGAACATGAAAATAAAAACCCTAAATCTATACTCACCTTATCATGAACAATCGAAGCACATTAGGCGAATCAACCACATGAAAATAAAAACCCTAATTTGTTCAAGTTCGTAAACCTAAAATTAACCTTAAGTTCAGATTCGTAAACCACATGAAAATAAAAACCGAACCGCACATGAAAAAAAATCCCTAACCCACATTAACCCTAAGTTCAGATTCGGGGAACAAATGAAAACCTGTTTGATTTCGTAAACCTAAAATCGAAATCCGAGTATGTGAGAGAACCATCGAACATATCAGATGAGAACAAAACCCCTTCGTAAGCATGAAGATGAACATAGATGAAAACCTAACAAGAACCCAAATCTGGTAATAACAAGAACAGAGATAGAACCCTTCGTAAGTCATTCAGGATTTCTGCATAGGTGTGATAAATCAAGATTCGTTATTTACATTGATGAAGCAAGGTGCGATAGATGTGATAAATCAAGATCGTTGATTGTTGCATAGGTGAGATAAATCTGTAATCGATCTTCAAAGGGGAAGGTAGATTGGTTGGCATCGATGAGGAAACAAGAGTAGTAGGTGAGAAGAAACACATTCCCAAATATTATTAATCTTATTTTAGTATTTACTTTAAAGATTTTTATTTTGAATTATATTTAAAGAAGAAAAAACTCTTCAATAGCCACGTCATTTCCAACTAATCGTCATGTCAGCTTAACCTGTGCCAAATCAACAAGTAACTTGCTTTAGCAGGTCAAATCCATTAAATGATAACTTTCAAATAGCATGATACATTAACGGTATGTTTGAAAGTCGGTACATACAATAACAAAATGTATTCACCTGGATACATGTTTTGGAACTAAACCCTTTAAAAAACGGTTGAATGTTAGAATTTAAGCATATCTTATATTAAGATAAACGATTTAAAGTAATATTAAATATGAATATTAAGATACACATAGTGAAAGTTACTTGGATTAAATATTTCTTATTTTATACATAACATAATTAAATCTTGTTGTTATATGTGTTATCGATTTAAAATGTTATCACATTAGTACCAATCTTTTAATAAAATACTAATATAAATAAAACTGATTAGAAAGTACTAACATTTATTTAAATTAATAAATTTAAACATCTATTTTGTAAAAGTTGAAATCCAATTTTAACGTTTTCTTTTCAAAATCAAATTCAGTTTTAACATTAATCTAAATCGGAATTATTAGTGAGAATTGTATATATATCCTATCCAAATTGTCACATGTTGTTTATCCTAATCTATAAATATCATATTTATTATTTATAACATTTTAAAATATCATATTTTATAATATTTGAATTCTTACAAATTCTAAACAATAAACACTTGATCATATCGCGTCTGATTATAACAATATTATTGGTGTCCAGCACAAGAAACAAAAACAAGTCACTTCGTATCATATATACGTGTCACCTGTCACGTCTCTCATCCCCCTCGCGTTAATGCCTCACCATTGGTCTAGGTGTTGATACCATTTTGTCGCCATTTTTCTTAATTCTTTTTCATAGCGATAAATATTTAATATAATGTGTTAATACTTAATATTTATGACTTTTTAAATCAATCCATATATCACAATGATGTATAATCTAAGCAAAATAATATCTTATGTTAGTTCTAAAATGACTTCATTCACGTCTTTTAAAAAAACTTGGAACTTTTAAGAGAACGAGTTATTAGAAACCCACGTGCTACGACGGGAAATAAATAAATAAATAAATAAATAAATATATATATATATATATATATATATATATATATATATATATATATATATATATATATATATATATATATATATATATATATATAGTTAGAAGAAAAACAAATAAGATATAGAAGTAATTAAGTATATTAATGTTACAAAATACCATTAATGAGTTGTTAATTTATCAATCTTTGATTTATTTTGACCAACGGTCAGGATTATTTATGGCGTTACATGCAATATAAATAGTTTTGAAAAAAAAACCTCACATATATATGTAGATATATATAGATATATAGATATACGGAAAAGTTAATTTGAGAACCGTTCTTAGTATTAGTAACACAAGTACTACTATTTGTAATCGTCATTAATGCTCTTTAATATATTAATTTTGGTCTTATAAATATTTTTTCAACCATGAATTGTGTGTAAGTACATCGTCATTTTTATTAGTTATTGGTTTATTTTAATCAAGTGTTAGAATTCATTTCTACGATAGTCTCAATAAAAGTGATTCAAAACTAAATTCACCATATATATTTCTCGTATAAACCATTGCTTAAGGGGGAAAGGCAAATTTAAAAAAATAAAAAAAAGAAGCGAAGGGGTTATATTAAATGACGACTGTTACAAAAGGAAAAAAAATATTATTCTAAAAATAAAGTTTATATCAAGAAATATATATATTAAATAAAAAAAGAGAGGAGGTGTTTGTTAAATGAAGGTGGGGGCATGTGGTAGACAAAATGATAAAGTGGAAAAAGATAACCTTACGGGGTGGAGAGATCGAACTGTGCAAACGGCTAATAAATGCCAAGTATATATTTCACTCACTCATCAAAATCCATTTTAACTTCAAATAACTGAGATGCATTATTGTTCTAATCTTAGATCATGTGCATCTATCACACCCTTCATATAGCCATATCAGCGTCACATCAGCTTTCCATCATTTTCTTATCACATCACACAAACCCCTGCATCCATCACACACTTCACATCCTTTTTCTTTTTCTTTTTCTTTTTTCTTTTTTTATACATTATTTAATTCTTAAAACAATATAATTAAAACATAATAATTATAAAAAACATTAAATAACAATATAAATTCAAATAATATTTTATAAATTTCAAATTACATAAAAAAAACATAACTACATTAATTTAAATAAAAAATACTAGTTAACGTCGTCGTTCCATCTCGGAAGCCGATTAATGTGCTCGATTAGATCCGATCGAAGGTTGTGATGCGCTTCCGCACTTCGGACTTCTAGGACATTAGCCTCAAATTGTTGTTCGCTAATTTCTACGTCGTCTTCATCGTTTGGTTGATTAATGTTTTCGTCGAATGGACAAATCAGATGTTCTTCGTCTTCCAATATCATATTGTGCAATATGATACAAGCGTACATTATTGTACGTATTTTATCCGTGTGCCACATTCTAGTCGGGTGCATTATCACATGCCACCGTTGCTTAAGCACACAAAAAGCACGTTCTACATCTTTTCTTGCCTCTTCTTGCGCGGTATAAAACCTTACTCGTCTTTGATCAAGAGGTGTTTTGAAGGATTTGACAAAAGTAGCCTATTCAGGGTATATCACATCTGCAAGATAGTAGCCGTGTTTGTATTGTACACCGTTTACTTCAAATGGGCACTGCGGTGCTCGCCCGTTGTATACATCATTGAATAACGGCGACTGGTTTAGAACATTTATGTCATTGTTGGACCCGGCCATTCCGAAGAATGCATGCCAAATCCAAAGATCCTGTGACGCAACCGCCTCTAGCATAAGAGTCGGTTTCTTATGATCACCTCTCATGTACTGCCCTCGCCATGCATTTGGGCAGTTGTCCCACTCCCAATGCATACAGTCTATGCTTCCTAACATGCCAGGAAACCCGTGCCTACTCTCATGTGCGGTGTACAAACGCTAAATATCATGGTAAGAAGGTTTGCGTAAGTATCGCTTACCATAAAGAGTGATGATACCTTTGCTGAAGTTTTCTAGGCATAACCGTGCGGTTGAATTCGCCATCTTCAAGTACTCGTCAAATCCGTCAGGGGTCATCCCATACGCCATTTGCTGAATTGACGATGTACACTTTTGCAAGGGAGATAAACCTTTTCTTCCCCTAGCATCGACACCCTGCTGAAAAAATGCATGCCATCCCTCAAGATCGCTAACTATCCGTGTGAATAGTCGTCTGCTCATGCGGAAACGTCGCCTAAACGATTCGTTGTTGTAGTTGCAGTTGTCCGCAAAATAATCTTCTACAAGTTGCTCGTGTGCAGCTTCGCGGTCTCTAAATTGATCCGGGCATCGCCGTCTTGTTGATTGACTCGAGCTAACTTCATCATACTCACGCAACACATCCAAAACCGCATTGGACAATCCAATAAACAAATTGGTTCTCGTTTGACGATAAACGGAGATAAAATCTACCTCCGCTTGATTAATCTCGAAATCATCGTCATAATAATCCGACGAATCAGATGACATATTTGTTTGTATATAAATGTTTGAAGAGAAGAATATAGATGTTTGAGATGAGAATGTAGAAAAAATATGTGTGAAAAATTAAATAAAAGAGGTTATATTTATAGAAGATGAGGAATTAAAAAAAGAAAAAATTTGAAAACCCCCCAACGGCTACCCCCAACGGTCGACTCCCTCCCCTCTCTCCTCCTCACTCGCGCGATGGTGCTCACGGGTGTGAGCGTCACGAGGGGCGGCGATGGTGTTCACCCTCGTGAGCGCCTCTCACGACCCCCCTCACGCATCCGATGCACATAGCCTTATAAATATCCTTTCTTTTGATAAATGAGTACTACATTATTCGTTGGGTTTTAGCTTAAATTAATTAATTATGAAATAAACAAAGTAATTTATAATCTTTATTAAATACATTACAAAATAACACTTATTTTAGTATTTAATAATATTCAACACATCTTAATATCATCATATTATTAAACAAAAATTATTAATTTAAACTCAGCAAAACAAACATCTATCTTAGGGTAAACAAAACGTAATAAAATTACATGTTCATATATAAAAGTATATTTCACGATTAAAACATTTGACTAACCATTTGAAGAGAGTTTGTTAATTTTAAATTAACTAGCTAGCATTAATAAACATAATCAATGACCCGATTCTTTTATTTATGTTCGTGAACAATTATTTATTTGTTTATTTATATTCGTGCACTATCGTTCATGTTTGTATAACTTTTTTTTGTATAAGTGTAATGATATTGAATTTATATTATAGGGTGTGTGTATTTGTATTCATTCATTTACGTTTATTTATAATCGTTTAACATTCTAATGAACGAATATAACCATAAAAGAACAAATTGATTTTCTCAACAAATGAACACGAATAAAAAACCCCATTCATTTATCCGTTCATATATCCATGGGCGAATTTACATGGAGGCACATGGTTCCCAAGACCTACCTAATTTTTAAAAAATTCTTAAAAATATGTGTTTTATGTAATAAACTTGACAAATAAAATTCTAATATATGAAATAGGGAAAAGTAATAAATGCTTGAAGCCTATGTCGGATTCTCATATTCAATTTTGCAAACATATTTTATTATGTTGTTTATTTTGTTTTCACGCTATTTGTTTTTAGTATTACGATTATATTGTTTTTGCTACATTTTTTATTGTAAATGACTAAATGAATATGATTTTAGTTAATTAAAATGTATCTAAGTTGTCATGTTTGCTATCGTATATTTTGGAATTCAAATTTTCTATTCTGAGTATCGAACTTTTAATTTGTCGTTATTATTTGTATCAAACTTTCTATTGCATGTACTAAACTTATATATATATATATATATATATATATATATATAACTTTTTTTATGTAACCAGAATATATACAATAGCAACAATCAAAAGTTTGATACACACAATAGAAACTTAGTTTGACATACACAATAGCAAAACGTGCAATTTAGATACATTTTAATGAATTAAACCCATGAATATAGTGATAACTTATTGAAACTTTGAAAGTTATAATATAACATTGATCAAGTTTTAAAAAAAGAAGAACAATTCAGTTTACATGTCAATGACTCCGGAGTATGAATATTGATTTAAACTTACCATACGGGTAATTATAAAACTGTACCATGTTTAATAACAAGATGAAATAGTAGAACATTCTTACAAAAATGGTCTTTTCAACCCTAAAATTATACTTTTACTGTGATTTTGGTGCTAAACCTAAAAAGTTAAATCCATCTTGGTTTGATGATAATAAATATTGGTTAGAATATAATATAAGAGAAGGATACCGTATTATACTTATGTCTTTATCTATTTACATGTTAAAAAAATCCATTTAAATCCAATATACAAACCAAGGTGGATCGAACCAATATGTAAAATATGTACAAATAATGGTAAAAGCTTTAATATAATTTTATTCAATATATGTTTACATTTAATTTTAACGACCTTGACCTGACACAAGTATTTTACAACTCTTTTATATTTATCAACTTTGACTAATTAAGAAACCACTTGATTTTCTATTCTAAATTCGCCCCTACATATATCTATTCATTTGTTTGACTACATTTAATCAAATAAAAAAAATTCTAGTTTGTATCATTCGGTTCAACCCAACATTAAGCTAGTATTTACAAACGTACTACAAAGCAGACAAATTTACGTGATCGACATCCAACAACACGCATTCATATATGGCTACAGCCTGTACGTACGTACGTACTCAGCGATGCATGCTTATCCATTCAAATTAATTAATTATTAGAAGTGTGCATATATATATGCTTGCTTTGCTCATCTAATTTGGTTTTTATTGAAAATGACGAAAAATGTTAATATTGACCATTGTTCATGCGTTTGTGTGTGCTAATGTACGTAAAACAGATCGAGTCTATTAATAGAATCACACGGTTTACATTAACTATCTTATGCACGCTTGTTGTCACTTTTGGACAAGCCAAAACCGATATACGTTTTTCTAGATGTGAACACGCATATGATATAGACTCAAATCTTATTTTTTTTTTGAAAGGCAAAGGTATATATATTATAATATAGAAGTGAAATACACGACAACACCTAAAGACTTATTTAAAGGTATACTAATCCACCAGTGGTAGAAGTGGTATACCTTTATAAGTCCCGGTGATCTCGACCAAAAAGAAAATTACATGAACCTATCCACCGACCAAACAGGAGCTAGACTATATTTACACCTGCCGGGTTGATAATCCAATCATGCCACCAAAAATGAATTGATTTTTTCGATCTAATCTTTAACCAACTAAACATCATTAGTTTGGTTTCCAAAATGATGGAGTTAAGTTTGCACTTTTCTCCCGCGAATACGATCATGTTTCTATCTTTCCAAATGAGATACGCCGTCACCGTCGTAGATAGACTCCACAGCACCCTAGCCGCTTTATTTAGCTTATGAACGACCTTCAAATCCAAAACTTTTAGTTCATCAAAATCGACACAATCGACCCCCCACCAAGCATGTAACTCCTCCCAGATTGGTTTTAACAACGGACATTTAAATAAGGCATGCTCCGTCGATTCTGGAGATTCGTCGCATCTTGGGCATAGAGAAGAATGAAGATCGATACCCCTGTTGATTAGACTAACCCTTACCGGAAGCCTTTTCCGAACGACCCTCCAGTTGAAAATGCAAATCTTCTTTGGAACCAGATTTGACCACAAGGAAGGGTGAACATTTGGTGGATCAGTGCAGTTGATTTCTTCAAGAAGCTGTCTTACTCTCTTAACCGAATAGTTGTTGTCGTCACTAAGCGTCCAAGTCACTTTATCCTGTTGGTTGGTAGAAAGAGAAACATCTTCAAGCATAGCTTTTAGAATCTGCCACTCCTCTGCTACCCTACCTCTGCAGTTATTTTCTTGATCCCACGACCATAACCACTTAGAGTCGATCCAACTTCCCCAATCCGCCACTTTTTTATCTTCCTTCCCGGACTTGGCGAAAACTCTAGGGAATTGAAGCGCCAAAGCCGCGGACCCGACCCAGATATCATGCCAGAAGCTTGTGTCACAACCATTTCCTATTGTTCTTTTTTGAAGCCCCAAGAGATCAATTCCGGAATCCAAGAGAGACCTGCGAGCGTTAATCACACTAGCCCAAATTCCCCCACCCTTTGATAACAAATGCGAAGAGTTGGAAATAATATCCCACCCCCCCGCCCCCCCATACACACTTTTTATAATAGATACCCAAAACGAGTTTTTTTCTTTCCAAAACCGCCACCACCACTTACCAAGCAAACTTAAGTTAAGATGATTTAAGTTACCCAATTCGAGGCCCCCTCTACCCCTACTTAGTGTTATATCCGACCATTTAACCCAACAAATTTTGTTTGAAGTATCGCACCCCCCACCCCAAAAGAATTTACGTCTAAAAGAATCAAGAGAACGGAGAATACCTGCTGGGACACGAAACAAGGAGAAGAAATACACGGGCAAACTGGATAACACAGATTTAATTAAGGTCCATCTACCACCACTTGACAGAATCTTCGCCTTCCAAGATGAAAGTTTGGCCTCAAACTTTGTCTCCACTGCGCCCCAATGCTCTTTTCTTTTCATAGATAAATTGATTGGAACCCCTAAGTAGTTAAGAACACCCACCCCTTGTTTAAATCCCATCCAATCTGCCAATTTTCTACCATCTACTGAGGAAACCCCCAAACTCCAAACATTAGACTTTGAAAAATTCACTTTTAATCCGGAGGTCCTTTCCCAATTCTTAAGTAGTGTCACCAATCTACGCATGTTGGTTTTGTCCCACTGTCCGAACACAATCGTATCGTCAGCGTATTGTAGATGTGAGATTCTAACTTTATTTTCCCCAATGAAGAGAGGAACAAACCACCCTGAATCGCAAGCCTCTCTGATCATGACATTGAAGCCTTCTGCCGCTATAAGAAAGAGATACGGCGAAAGGGGATCGCCTTGTCTAACCCCTCTATAAACATTGAATTCCTTCGTTGGTGAACCATTTATCAGTACTGACACTGAAGCAGAGTTCAAACAACTTTTCATCCAACCAATCCAAGTTTCCCCAAACCCCATCTGATTCATGATATCAAATAGAAAATTCCAGTTTATAGTATCGTACGCTTTTTGGAAGTCCAGTTTCACCACCGCCGCTTTTTGATTCGATCTCTTGATCTCCTTAAACACTTCCGCCCCAATCAAAATGCTATCCAAGATTTGTCGTTGCTCTAAAAAAGCCGATTGTTCTTTTCCAATTAGTGAGTGCAAGACAGATCTTAATCTTTTGGAGAGTAACTTTGAAACAATTTTGTAGTAACAACCAATCAGGTTAATTGGTCTATAATCCTCTATCGAAATCGGATCTTCCTTCTTTGGTATTAAAGTTATGAAGGAGGCATTACAACCCTTTGAAAGACTTCCTTTCCAAAAACCATCTAAAGCTTTTAATAACTCCGGTTTGATAAGGATCCAAAAGTGTTTTAAAAACGTAAAATTAAAACCATCCGGGCCGGGAGCTTTGTTGCTCCCACAATCCCACACAGCTTCTTTAACTTCATTTTCAGAAAACTCTCTTTCCAACCAACCCTTATCTTCAACTTTCAACTTTGAGAACTTGTTACTTTTGAATTGGAGAGAAATGTCATTTCCATCTTTATAAAAGTTACTAAAAAAATCCAGAGCTGCTGCTTTGATTTTCCCCGGGTTCATTTCCCAAGCACCCCCGACCTTTAATCCTGATAAATTATTTTTCCTACGTCTTGCCTTAATAGATGCATGAAAAAATTGTGTGTTTTCATCTCCCTCTAACTGCCATAACAACCTCGCTTTTTGTCTCAACATATCCCTACTCTTTGCTTCTACCTCCAATAGAGCTTTTTTATTTTCTAGCCAACAGTTTCTATCTTCTTGCGATAGAACCCCCAACTCCGCTTTGAGTTCCCAATTCCAAACCGACTCTTTTAAATCTAAAATTTGGGAATCTAAATTCCCAAACTTACCCTTGGCCCAATTTTTTAACGCAAATTTCACATTCCTTAATTTCTCCAAAAATATTTTATCCGGATCAACATTAACTGTTTGTTTAGACCAAGCAAACACCGTGATGGTCTCACACTCCTTTTCTTTTAACCAACAATTAAAGAACTTAAATGGTTTAGGACCGAAATTAGTGAGGTTGTCAAAACAAATAATTGGGCAATGATCCGAAATATGTCTATGTAACGCCACACAAGCCAACGACCCCCAAATATCAAGAAACTTTTCCCCCGCCAAGAATCTATCCAGTTTACTAAATTTGACACCATTTGCACATACTCTAGTAAACTTTCTATTCCCCATAGGAATATCGAACAAGTTATTAGAAGCAATAAATTCGTTAAAGTCACTTACATTGGAGGGAACGGATGAGGAGTTGAATCTTTCTGAAGAGGATGTCACCTCATTAAAGTCACCAAACAACAACGTGTTACTATCACAGTCTCTCAGAACAAGAGAAATTGTTTCCCAGCACTCTTTTTTCTTTGAGGAATTGTGAGGTCCATAGATGTTGAATAATGAGAAACAATCTTCTTTTCCTTTCCATTTGCCCCTAATCGCCACAAAATACTTTGACCCCGTAGCTATGACATCTTGAATCCAATTCGAATCCCATACTAATAATAAACCACCCGAATTTCCCGTAGCCCCCCATTGTGCGAACCCAAAATTTTGATCACCCCACAACTTTTCCACCAAATTTTCGTCAATAGATTCCATCTTTGTTTCTTGAAGGCCAAGAACTAACGGTTTCTCTTTGACGCATAAATTCTTCACCCAATTAACTTTGTCAACCGAACCCAATCCTCTAATATTCAATGATAAAATCTTCATTTATCAACACTAAAATGGCGAACACAGCAACTTACCTTCAATCTGTACCAGTAGACGATCCTTTCTTTGAAAATCCAATTTTCTGTAAGTCTTCTGAAAAGGAAATTTGCTCCGACGATGAAGTTGAATTAATGGAATGCACCTCCGAAGAGCACATTGACATCTTCTTCTTTCTTCCTTTAGCCCTAGCGATTTCTTTCATGAGTTTCAAAGAAATTTTCCCAGCCCCAATATTTTTAATTTTGGCTAACTTCTTTTTAATATCAGGGCTGAAAGATTCAGGTCTCACAGTTTGTGGGCTTAAAATATAATCCTTCCCCACTTCTGATTGGGCTTCGTTTTTTCTATTCTCACAAACCAATTGGGCCTCCCTAGAATGGGCTACACCAACACCGTATATATCCTTTTCTGCACCGGCTGCCTCATCCGCTAAATTGACCCCTAGGTGCGTAGGTAGTAGTGGAAAAAACATATCCTCACCAGATCTTTTAGCATCTACCTTTTCGATTTTTTCTGCACAGAAAGTACCATCTTCAGACAAATTTTGAATTCTTGGGGACAGAGCTACTACCGGCGCTGTAAACGTCGGCAACACCGAAACGTAATCTGAAAAATTATCTGGTTTTTCCGGCGACTTTCCACCATCTCCATTCAACGCGTGTACGTTTTCCTTCTCTTTTTCTGAATTCAGCGACAGATCAGAATCCACAACCATTGTTTGCTTGAAAGGACTATTAATTTCTCTTATCAAATCTTCCCTCGTTTGAAGGTCGATATTCTCTTCAAAATCACCCTCGTCTTCTGCTTCTTCAGACACAGATCCATCCGAAGAAGTCACTACATCATCGTCGTCCAATTGATCAACCCATCCTTCCTCTCTCAATAGAATCTCTCTTTGATAGCCCTTACATTTAATCACATATCTGTCCATAAGTGGAAATTCATATGCTGTATTGATTAGCACCCTTCCTGAGACCAAAGCTTTTGAGTTATTCCAATTACCGTTTTCCACACCAATAGGTTCTCCCCATCTTGAAGCTATTTTAGAGAAATTATCCTCAGACCATAGATCCAATGGCAAACCGTAAATTTTGATCCACGTGGTTCTCATATCACCGTGGCTATAATCTTTGTCCCATAATTTCACATGATGAAACCATAAGAGAATTTCCGGATCTCTGTTGTTACAAATCTGTTTTGCAGTAGTGATTGAGTCACATATTAATAGTATTTCAGCCCCACCAAGGAACTTCCAGTCTCTAATATTTGGATTTACTGCATAAATGATATTAGACAGATTATCAAGTGTCTCCTTGCCTTTAGCTTTAGCAATCACACACCTAGCCAGCAAAGCAGAATTTTCACCCACTTCCTCCAGGTCTTTAATGTGGTTGTATGTGTTGACTTGAACACCACTATTTATCCCAAGAATCTTCTTACTGTTGTCTTTAATGATATTGGACGTACCCTTGACCACATCAGCATAAGATCTTGAATCTCTCTCTTTGTCTTTGTTGAAAATTCCAGCACCAACATTGACCTTACTTTTTTGATACCTTTGACTCTTATTTGGGACACTTCCTTTGGACATAGCCTTGTAACATCTGATCTTAAATGTTCCAATCCAAAGTTCATTTATTAGTTTTAGTAACTTATGTTCATTCTCTTGCATATCGAACCTAACAAACCCAAATCTGCTTCCGTTCCTCAAGTGTCTAGTTGATAAGTACACGTCTACCACCTTTCCACATGCTTTGAATAGCACCCATAATTTGCCTTTTTCTATGTTGTTAGGAAAGTTGTAGAAGAAGAATGAGATCGATCTGAAGCTGTCCTCCTTGCTGAACCTGTATCCAGTTTGCCCTTTTCTTCCTAGTCCAAGATCCTGCCCAGAAGCTCCTCCAGCTCTCTCTCTTCTCTCTCTCTCTCTTCTCTCTCTCTCTCACACATAGTTGATCTTCAGTGATAAGATAAATTATCTTACAACAAGATTGATTCTCTCTCTATATATATATATAATTTAAGGTCAGAAATTTAAATCAGACTCAAATCTTATTGTCTTAAGAACAATTCTATTTCATCATATATCCTCTACTCAATCTTCATATATATATGACGATCGACAAACATATATGTACACACTAATTCTCTTATTTGCTAACATTTTCCCTTGATTATAACATTTTTCTTAATTTTCTCACAATAATGTCATTACTATATCAAGTTAAACTAGCATACGTTGCTTAAGTATTTTGACAGCCTTATTTTTTTTTTCTTTTTGATAATTTATAAGAGAAAAGAGGATACAAGTTCAACACTAGAACCTTATATAATGTGTCCAAAGTTTTCTTAATTTGTCCATCAACATACGCATTTTCATATATAATGTGTTAAAAAAATACTTAGGAAACGAAATTCCATTTAATTTTTTTTTTGGTAACTTCGCAAATACCGTATATAATTCCATTAAAACACTACTGTCATCATTAAACAAATATTATTAACATATTTACAACTTATTCTAACAAATCTTTTATATAGGGTTGTGTTTAATAAAGTTCATATAAAAAACATAATCCGTAAAGTTCTAATATTCAATCACATGTGATTCAGTATACAGTCACATGTGATTGTAAAAGCATCACATGTTAATTACGAAAATGTCACTCAACCCAAAATTTTAAAATTTAATCTGGACTATTGATAGAGCTAATCCAAATGCTAAGATTATTCACTTAAAACTATAAATTAAGTGTGGACTATATTGAACAATTCTCCTTTTATATAACCAAACAAACCAACCTCCTATCTATGTCAGGTTGAAAAGAATACCCGCTAGTGGTAAACACTTTGTGTTTTGATGTGATGATTGCTATTGACCAAAAGTTATAAATTCAAGTATTGTTATAAACAAATTTAGAAGTTATTAAAAAAAAGTTAGCTTCTTTCCTTGGAAAGTATAAATTGATAGGAATTATAAAAGTCAAGCCTCTACCAATTCTTTTATTGTTAGTCCTCCTCCTCCAAGGGGAAGAAATAAGGAGGAGCTAGATTCTTTATGGAAATGCCATCTGGAAGTCAACTTTAACCGAGTAAAAAGGATTATGGGAATTGAGTTTTAGGATCTGGAAATCCGGATACGAAATTTTCTAGATAAGGAAATGGTTAAAGGATCAGGAATGTGGATTTTTTAGAAAAATTTATGAGTTTCGATCGTTACTGTTTTAGTTCTTTTTTCTTTTTGAACAACAATAATTTCATTAAAAACAGGCCTTTAGCAAGTTGCTAAGAGGTAAAGAACATACAACTTACAACAGATAACAAAAAACAACACAATTACACTTCTATAGATGGATTATTACACCAATTCACCAAATTTAATCTCCTCTTAAGAGTCCCCTAACATTTATCCAAAAGAAGGATTGATTTTGCACCTCAATGAAGAGATTGGAAGCTGCCGCACTTGCAGGAAAAGCTTTACTGTTTATGTATTCCCTGATTACCCAACTACAATTTTAGTTACTACCTTACACTTATTTGATCTTATTTACTTGACCTCGAATCATTTATATTTATATAATCTTATATAGTTTTATTACTAACATATTAAGATTTAAACTTTTTATTTTAATATTATTCAGTATTATAATTTAACTATGTATATGATATTGATAATGAAGTAATTATATATGACATTTGAAACCTAAAAAATTAGCCGAATAATTTTAATAGTGGATTTTTGTTTGTTTATTTATTTGTACAACTTTAAAACATTCAGTTATAAAGTTTTCAATTTGTCGAGTATTAAGGTATGAGAATAGAGGAATAAAGATTGATAATATTGTTTTTATCCTTTATGTAATGACATGATTTAGCTAATTATAAAATTTAAATATTATAAGTTTGTACATAAATGATTATACTTATGTAACCTTACTAAATATTAAACTTGATAATGCTTAGAGTCAATTGCACTATTGGTTCTTTTAGTATTAGGGCTACATTCGGTCCTTTAAGATGAAAAGTTGCAAAATACATCTTTAAATGAGTTTTTTGCACAACATTTGTCCTTTGACCATTAACTTTAACAGTGTTACAATTGAACTTTTTAAAATACGCGTTTTATCATTTCAAAGCCTGGTAGTTTATGATTTATGCACTTACAACCTAAACCTTATAGTAGTCATTTAGATTTTAATCCAAACACTCTATTTTAAGTCAAACACTCTTAATCAAAACGCGATTTTAATTCAAACAACCTTCTCTTCTATCCTCTGATACGGTGACAAAAGAAACAAACATATAACAATACCAGCATAGGATTGCCACCACCACTGGATGACCACCATTGCGAGACCACCGCCACCACTACACAACCACCACTGTGAGACCGCCGTCACCACTAGACCACCACCACCATCATCATCTCTTCACCAACACCATTCACAACTTGAAATGAAACAAACGTACACGAATCTTTCTCACACAAAATCAAGCATGCACATATCTCTCTCTAACACACATATAACACGCCAGATCTGATTGATCTTTTGCACACAAAAATGCAAACACATAACAAATCTCAGAAAAACAAAAAAAAGAAGAAAGAATACAAGTTTTTTATGCAACCGACAGCGGAGAGTTCTCCATTGACAAAAAAAAGGCAAAAATCTGTAGTGGTAGAGCCCTTTGCAGTAGATGTTAGATTATGTGCAGAGATAGATAACATGTCCAATACTATGTGACACTAAAGGATCACACCGCTGCACACCTAAATAGAACCTGTTGGATTTTACCTGTTAGTGTATCACAATAATTAATATTTTAATTAATTATTGAGAAAGAGAGAAATAATAAAAGTTATTTATTATTTAAAAGAGAAGTTAATATTTAGTTTAAATATTAACGAGACCAATTAATTAATAGTTATTAATTAATTAGAAAGGTCGAGGGTATTTTCTGTAATTGATTAATTGTTTAATTAAAGTTGGGCTTTAATTAAACGGGCTTAGGCCTAATAAAGGTTTATTATATAAACCATATTAAGCCTCATTAATCATATAAGTCAATTACAAGATAATAAAGAGATAACCCTAAAAAGCTCTCTCCCTCTCCTCTCCTCTTCTCGGCGGCGGCGCAAAGGAACCGGACCACCGAGGGTGGTGCAGTAGCGGTGGATAACCTGCAGCTGTCTAGAGGCTTAAGAAAGTTTTTGTTTTTCATCAAAGGTATAACTTTCTAACCCTCTTCCTCTTTTAGTTTCTGTACGAGTTAGATGAGATCACTGAAAGGGGTTTTATTCCGATGTGCATGTTATAATATGTTTTTATATCCTACAAAACCCTTCAGTGGTATCAGAGCCACTTCTAACCTCGTAGGAGACAAGGTAGGTTTCTTTTTATTCTGATAAAATATGATTCTGTTTTATGCAGAAAAAAAAACTTTTAGATCATCCAAGTAAATAGAATTCAAGTTTATGATTTCTATTGGATTAGATTAATTAGTTTTGGATAAATAGATTGTTAGATTTAAATATTAATTAAATCTGTTTTTTTTATTATTGCTGTTATTTGCGATAAACCGAGAAATCGACCACCTCCCGAGAGGCGGCCTCAGTTTGGGGCAGCGGTCCACGGTATAGGTCGGCGGCGGTCTCAGATAGGGACGGCAGTCGTCGGGTGCCGAAAGTCGGCGGCGGTTTTACGGCGTTCGACCGTGGAACAGGGTTAGCGGCGCGATCGCGACGCAGTTAGCGGCGCGAAAGCGTTGCAGTTAGCGGCGCTATTTTTGTGGTGGGCTTCGGCCCAGAAAGCCACGGACCAAGAAGCCAGCGGCCCAGTTAGGGCTTAGCGGCAGGGTTAGCGGCGCTAAAGGCTGTTTTGGGCCTCCGCCCAGTTTTTTGTTTCCCGGTCCATTTCCAATCATTGACCCAGTTTAAATATTTGGCCCAGCTCGCGGTTCAGATATTTTGTGGTCAATATTAAATTGAAATACAGTTGTTATTTTAATTTAAGGTTTAAATATTATTTTTGAGTTTTTTGATTAATTATCAAAGTATAAAACTTGAAATATATATTTATTGCAAATAAAGGAAAAACAATATAGGGGTTTTTAACAAGTTGTTAAAATCAGTAATTTTCATCAACATGAATAATTAGAAATCAGTTGCTTTACTTTCATATATTAGTTCAGTATATGTTTGGGATGTCATAGCCGAGCCCTAGACCTTGTGGATTGTTTATATTTCTTGCACTCGTGGTTGTTTTGGATTTATTATTCTATGGTGTGGGGAGGCCTGTGTGCCACTTACAACCCATATTCTATCTTGTAAAAGTTTTAGATTAGCGGGCCTGCGTGCCTTTGATATCTTGTACTTTTATATTTCTTGTTTTTAGATAATAGAATAGAATAGTTTTTTAGAATATATTTACATATCTGGACCAAGATGCAAGGAGAAAGGAGCAGGAAGGAAGATTGAATGTTGGAGCCAGTGGGAGCTTCAGAATGTCATGCCATGTGTGTTGTGTTTTTTTTTCACTTAGGTTTTGACCGTCGGGTTTTTTCGTGTGGCTCACGAAACCGACAATAGTTAAGGGCAAAGCTAAGGCATAGATGTTTAAGGTTGTTTTATTTCTTTACATATTTTATATATGCGTGGTTGTGATTAACACGATGAAATAAAACAAGGGTTTTAATAATAGTTAATTATTGAAACAGATGTTTTAAAAGAAAACTGGCATTAAAGTTTTTCTTGTTAAAAACTTGGAAATCCTTTTTAGAAAAATCTTAGATCAGTGTGCTACTCACCTAATGGTACACCCTTGCTGTTAAACGGTACTCGGGTGTCGGAAGTGCCCAAACCTTGGGCATCCGGGTTCAAACCATTGCGGGAAGGGGCATGAAAGGTTCTGCGATAATCAGGAGTCCCGGCCAGAATTCATGCTGTTTTAGGTGGTGCGATCTATTTTGGTGATAATCGGGAGTCCCGGCCCAAAATGCACTAGAGGGACTAAACATGCACGGTTCTTGTAACCGATGTCCCGCGGATCTAGGAGTCGTGTCCAGTTAGGATACGATTGGTATAGTTTTTACCTACAAGAAATAGCATTGTCCCGGTGGGAAGTGCCCAAACCTTGCATCGGGAAATGTGAAATATGGATCCTAGTCTAATAATTTATTGTTTAAAAGGTAATAATTATTAGAAGACGTAATCAATACTGAATCGGATTTATCTTTTCTTTTTCTGTAAATGTCTTATATATCTGTTATTCCGTTTTATTCACCAAGAGAGTCTCTAAGTCTCATCACTGGCAAGTGGAAGCTTTCAGGTTCAAACTTTGCTGTTTGGAAGTTGCATCTGAAAAACATTTTGGATGCACAGGGAAAGTTTCACATTATTGAGACATTGCCTCCAGAACGACCAGGAGTAGATGCCCAGGATAGTGAGTATGACACTTACTATCAGTATCTGGATGACAAGTCTGACGTCATGTCGATTCTCATTCTCACTGCATCATCCGAGTTTACGGATGATCTCCGTGAGAAGTCGTTTTGTGAGGTTGTTCAAGGATTGGAGCAGAAGTTCAAGTTTAGTGAACGGATATGTCGTATGCTACTAATGAGGGAAATCCTTTCAGCCAAGATGAAAGAAAGTCAGCCTATTAGCAATCATCTCATTAATATGAGAAGGCTCTTGGATTGCTATGAGAGCTTAGGGTCAAAATCAAAACCACATGAGCTAGTTATGCTCTTGTTCGGTTCCTTGTCGGACTATTACCAGAAAAGAGTAATGTATGTCCTCGGTGATTTTGAGATGACTGTCGCAGGGTTGCACGAAATCCTCATGTGCATTAGCGACGAGTTGAACCCGAAGCAGCTAGAGTCACCAGTTGTGGACCCTGTGCAGGAGGATGACTGGCTGGAAGAACTTGGAGAAATTTGTTTCCCAGACTGTGGTAGCAAGGATTCATGCGAGCACTCACTCGACATAGATCAGCTGGACATTGGTTCGCCCAATGATACAGGTATCTTTATGATAGATTGTCTTATTACTTCTTATGAATCATGGGTATTGGATACCGGATGTGGTCATCACACATGCAATCATTTGCAGGGATTCAAGAGAAGTAAGAAACTGAGACAAGGAGATATGGATCTGTGGGTAGGCGAAGGCTCCATGGTTGGTGCTGAAGCTGTAGGGACATATTGTCTTAGTTTGCCCTCGGGCATGGTCTTAGAACTAGAACCTTGTTATTTTGTTCCAAGACTAATTAAAAATGTTATCTCGTTCAATTTGCTAATAGACTGTGGTTTTGCTTATGTCTTTAATGAAAAGGTTATCTCATGTTTTAGAAATGATGTTTTCTTTTTCAAAGCCACTCCAGAAAACGGTCTATATACGCTAAATTTAGATAACAATGACATCTATCATATAAGTAAAAGATCCAAGAGTAACTTGAATCAAACTTACATCTGGCATTGTCGTTTAGGACACATAAACGAGAAACGCATAGAGAAGCTCCGAGATGACGGAATTCTAGAACCACTTGACTTGGAGTCATATGATGTTTGCGAATCTTGTCTGTCTGGTAAAATGACAAAGCAGCCTTTCAACAGTGAGAATGAAAGGGCCAGCGAGTTATTAGGGATTATACACACAGATGTGTGCGGACCCTTTACTCCGGAGGCCAGAGGAGGATACCGGTATTTCATAACCTTTACTGACGACTTCAGTAGGTTCGGTTATGTCTACCTCATGAGACTTAAATCTGAAAGTTTTGACAAGTTCAAACAGTTTCAGAATGAGGTACAAAATCAGCTGGACAAGAAGATAAAGTCGCTTCGATCGGATCGAGGTGGCAAGTATCTGAGTCAGGAATTCGACGATCATTTGAAGGGATGTGGGATTGTTTCACAACTCACACCTCCGTATACACCTCAGATGAATGGTGTATCAGAAAGGAGGAATCGTACACTGCTTGACATGGTACGATCAATGATGAGACGAAGTTCACTACCATTGTCGTTTTGGGGACACGCACTCGAGACAGCAGCGTTCATGCTGAACCGGGTTCCAACCAAATCTGTTGAAAAGACACCGTTCGAGGTATGGACGGGGAAAAAGCCCAAAATGTCTTTTCTAAAGGTTTGGGGATGTGAGGTGTATGTTAAGAGAACATTCACGGATAAACTCAATCTTAAATCAGATAAGTGTATCTTCGTGGGCTATCCCAAGGAAACCATGTGATACTATTTCTACAACCCAGATGAGAACAAAGTTTTTGTTGCTCGTAAAGGGGTATTCTTGGAGGAGAAGTTTCTAAACTCAGAGACTCCAAGAAAAGAAATAGAGCTTCAAGAAGTTGAAGAGGAGGAGATTACACCACCACCGATAGTTGAACCTGTAGTTCAACAGAGAATTGTTGAACCTCAACCCGAGTCTGTGGTTGAGGAAGAGGTGCAAACACAAGACCTTTGCAGATCTAGTAGGCCTCGTATTGAGCCAGATAGGTATCTGGGATTCCTAGTTGCTCAAGACGAAGGGGATCTTTTAGAACCCACTACCTATCAAAACGCTGCCTCAGGTTTAGAATCTGAGAAATGGCTAGAAGCCATGAAGGCAGAGATGCAATCCATGTATGACAACCAAGTTTGGGAGTTAGTAGATTTGCCTCAACACAGTAAAGCTGTTGGGTGCAAGTGGGTCTTCAAGAAGAAGATAGCCATGGATGGAAAGGTACATACTTTTAAAGCAAGGCTAGTGGCAAAAGGTTTCACGCAAACTCATGGTGTTGACTATGATGAAACTTTTTCCCCAGTGGCAATGCTTAAGACTATTAGGATCCTTATGGCCATATCAGCATATTTTGATTATGAGATATGGCAAATGGATGTCAAAACCGCTTTCCTTAACGGAAAATTGACAGAGGATGTATATATGATACAACCGGATGGTTTTGCGGATCCAAAGAATCCTAATAAAGTATGCAAGTTTCTGAAATCCATCTATGGACTAAAGCAAGCATCTAGAAGCTGGAACTTACACTTTGATGAGCGCATCAAAGAATTTGGTTTTACCAAAAGTGAGTTCGATTCGTGTGTTTTCACTAAATTCAGTGGGAGCGCGGTAACCTTCTTAGTCTTGTATGTAGATGACATACTGTTAATAGGGAACAATATACCAGCATTACAAGGAGTAAAATCCTGGTTAGGTAATGTTTCCAGATGAATGACTTGGGAGAAGCTTCTTATATACTGGGTATAAGGATCTATAGGAATAGATCTAAGCAGCTTATCGGACTTAGTCAAAGTACATATATTGACAAAGTCGTGAAAAGATTCAAGATGGATGAATCCAAGAAAGGATTTATTTCTATGCAATCTAGCGCGATTTTGAGCAAGGCTCGGTGTCCTGTGTCTAGTCAAGATCAGGACAAGATGAAATTGATACCATATGCCTCGGCAGTTGGTTCAATCATGTATGTCATGCTGTGTACTAGACCCGATGTTGCCTATTCTATCAGTGTCACGAGTAGATATCAGCAAAATCCTGGTGAAGCCCATTGGGTAGCCGTCAAGAATATTCTCAAGTATCTGAGAAGGACGAAAGACATATTCCTAGTATATGGAGGTTCGATGGATGAGCTCAATGTAACTGGTTACACTGATGCCAGTTTCCAGACCGACAGGGACGACTTCAGGTCGCAGTCAGGATTTGTCTTTACCTTAAACGGAGGAGCCGTATCTTAGAAAAGTCAGAAGCAAGATACAATAGCAGATTCTACTACAGAGGCAGAGTATATTGCGGCAAGTGATGCGGCAAAGGAAGCTGTCTGGCTGAAGAATTTTATCTCGGATCTTAGAGTTGTTGCCAGTATCTCTAGACTGATCGATATATTCTATGATAACTCAGGGGCTGTGGCGCAAGCTAAAGAGCCTAGAGATCATCAGCGGACTAGGCACGTACTCAGGAAATATCACCTCATCCGAGAGATCATTGGAAGAGATGATATTAGACTACAAAAGATACCGACGGACGACAACGTTGCTGACCCGTTGACGAAGCCGCTAGCTAGGGCTAAGCATGAGAGGCATGCGAGTTCTATAGGAATGCAGTACTTAGAACATAGCAGCTAGTTCGTGTTTTTTGATTACTACTATAGATGTAACTTGAAACTCTTATATTATGTAATTACATTTCATGGGATTGAAATAGGAGGTTTTTACATAATTGTTTCTAGTTGTCTATTTTTAGCATGTTTAACCTATCCATGACAAGTCAAGTAATGAATTGTCTAAATGCCCGTAGCTACTTAATGTAGTGGGAGCTACATTAGGGAGGTAACGCTATTATGGATATTTGATGATTTATTCGGGTATGAATAAAAGCACAAGGTTGTGACCAAATATTCATAGATATTTATCAGGGGATAAATATTGGGGTGATCCGCATCGAGTTTACTTCATGGAGCGTTAACATAAGTAAACTTGATAGGTTGTCCTTAGACCTGAGATATTTGGTTTGGGGCATGGTAACTTCTGTACTTTAGCATGTTCTAACGTCACGCCGTAACAGGATGATCATAAGGGGCTTGTCTAGGTGCAGCGGAAGCCATGTGCTCAAATTGCAAATAGTCAAGATGGGATTTGCACCTCTTTTTTAGGAGAAATATTTTTTTTGAGCTCCTCGACGATTAAGACTACTGAAAATGCGTGGCCGCGCTCGGTTAGAATGATAGTTCTTCATTCGGTAAACCGTAACTGCAGAGTGTCGACATCAGAGTCGAGAAAATCTGGGTATTTAATAAGATCCCTGCTCCATGTCAAATACTCACATTACGAAATATCGCGATGCAAAAGGAAAAGCCTAGATAATCCAAGTCGTGGATTATGTCTCTAGATATAAGAGATCTCATAGTCTGGTTAACCTAAGTGTCTGGCTAGGGACCTCTTTAGGCCAACGATGTACAAGGAGTGTTACTTATCTTGCACAATTGGGAGTCTGTTAGATTATGTGCAGAGATAGATAACATGTACTATCGTATCCAATACTACGTGACACTAAAGGATCACACAGCTGCACACCCAAATAGAACCTGTTGGATTTTACCTGTTTGTGTATCACAATAATTAATAGTTTAATTAATTATTGAGAAAGAGAGAAATAATAAAAGTTATTTATTATTTAAAAGAGAAGTTAATATTTAGTTTAAATATTAACGAGACCAATTAATTAATAGTTATTAATTAATTAGAAAGGTCGATGGTATTTTCTGTAATTTATTAATAGTTTAATTAAAGCTGGACTTTAATTAAACAGGCTTAGGCCTAATAAGGGTTTATTATATAAACCATATTAAGCCTCATTAATCATATAAGTCAATTACAAGATAATAAAGAGATAACCCTAAAAAGCTCTCTCCCTCTCCTCTCCTCTTCTCGGCGGCGGCGCAAAGGAACCGGACCACCGAGGGCGGCAGCCGGCGGCAACGCGGAACACACACACGGACACGGGTCATGTTTTGATCCGTGTTTAATTCTTAGGCGGTCTAGCAGCCAGTTCGAGGTGGTGCAGTAACGGTGGATAACCTGCAGCTGTCTAGAGGCTTAAGAAAGTTTTTGTTTTTCATCAAAGGTATAACTTTCTAACCCTCTTCCTCTTTTAGTTTCTGTACGAGTTAGATGAGATCACTGGAGGGGGTTTTATTCCGCTGTGCATGTTATAATATGTTTTTATACCTTACAAAACCCTTTAGTAGAGAGAGAGAGAGTAAGTATTGTGCTTAGTAAGGGGATGAAAGTTTATGGTGGTGACGGTCTCACGATTATCAAAGGCTTACAGTGGTGGTTTGGCAGTGATGTCGGTCCGATGATGGTCCAGTGGTAGCAGTGGATCGATTAAGGGATAGAGAGGAAAGGTGGATGCTTGAATTAAACAAGAGGGTTTGAATTAAAATCTAAACAATAAAATAAGGTTTAGATTTAAGTGCATAGATTACAAGTGACACAATTTGGAAAGGGTAAAGTTATTTTAAAAAGTTTAATTGTAACAGTGTTAAAGTTAACCCCCAAAGGACCAATGGTGTCAGAAAAACTCATTTAGATGACGTATTCTGTAACTTTTTTGCCTGAAGGACCGAATGTGAAACGACCCTAAAACTAAAAGGACCAACGGTGTACTTGACTTTTAAGTTTATTTAAAAGAAGTTTTAGTCATTGTTTTCTTGTGATTAAGGTCAAGTTATAACAACCCAAAATCTTTATTGGTCAGTTTTTATCAACTAAGATCGTTAAAAATTGGATACTTGATACTCATGGGTACACCAACCTGATGTTATTTAGTAACCGGATATCCGACATAATAGGTCCGGGCATATAGCATGATTTTATAATCGACGAAGATCACTAAGACTTGTCTCATTACAATCCTTAGGTAGACAAATCGTATATCTTTCCGTAGTTATGTGAAAGAGTCTCTTGGTCATTTCAATTTTCAATAGATTATGAGGTGGCTAAATAAGTATGGAGGAAAGTATGAGCTTTGTGTTAAAAGTTCTTTTTTCTTTTTTTTTTTCCTTTTTTTGGCATTGCTGATTTCTTTAGGAGTTGGCAAAATAAACTAAACTTTCACCTCCAAATGAAATCTCGGCTCAAGACGGAAGATTTTAACACATTAATTAATCACTTTTATGGCTAAAGTTAATGACTTAAAGATGCAGAAAGGATAAGAGTATAAGAAGTGTTTACTCTTTAAGACACCACTTTAAGCCTTTACATCAACATGCCAGTTTATATCTGACCACTCAATCTACCTTTACATTAACATGTCAGTTTATATCTGACCACTCAATCTACCACTTAACTCCAAAGTAATTAGTAAATACTCCCTGTTTAACCCAACTCTACTTCCTTTTGCTTAGCACCGCTTCCCCACCTGTAACCCCATGTAAGGTACCCTCTCCCCCTCTCAAGTGGTATAGGCGTATAACCCACTTCCATCCACTCCGAGCTCTCTATATTAAACAGCCAATTGGGTCCGGCCCTCATGTAGTTAGTTGATAATGGTCAACTTCATTGTATAAGTCTTATTGGGATATTCTTTGACTTTGAATTCGTCGGCTTCTTCCTGAAGGCTTTTATCATAAAAGTCACTGTTTTTTTAAAGAGAAAAAACAAACAGTTGTTTACCAGTGTAGTCCAATTTAATTTTGGTTGGAGGTACATTTTTAATTAAAAAGATGACCAAAACCTATTTGTTAGTTTGTAATCCGCCATTAGTCTACCATAAGACTAGATTAGGTAGGCCTAAACAAAATTAATTTAATAAGATGGGTCCAATTAGTTTTCTTAAAAGCAACGCCGGGTCAAATTTTAACGTGCTTGACCCATGTACTAAGTACATATATGTCCACACAAGTCACAATAGACGGGTTATATATATTAATAACGATTCATTAATATTTGATTTGGATAAAAAAAACGATTTGTTGGGTTTGACTCATTGATGTGTTTGTTCTACTTCTACTTTCATAGTTAATTTATGTATTGAATCTTATAAAAAAATTTAATGTTTGAAAGAAAAATGTAATTCGAAATAATATAATTTTGGAGGAATACACTTCGCGTAAGTTATAAAAGATTTTTGGTTCTTTAGATTTAGAAATCTTTCTGTTTTAGCTTATTACGTAATTACGAATGTTGGGCTTGGACTAAATTGCTCCAACAAAAAAAGAAAAAAAGAATCTCAATTTTGGGTTTGTATCAAATTATCCCAACAACAAAATGAAAAAAGAAATTAACACATCAATCGACAAAAAAAAAGATAAGCATTAATCACGTAGACAAAAAAAAAATGAAAAGAATAGTGATCAATGTAATGGAACGGGTAATTTTTTTTTGAGACATTCACACTCACGTAGGGGTGAGATCGGTTCAAAAACCGGACCGGACCGAAACCCGAAATGTAGAGAAAACTAGGACCGAAGACCGGACCGACTAGTCCCAGTCTGGACCTGTCTCGGTCCGGTTCGATTCGGTTTGTCGGTTTTTTCGGTCTTTTAGTTGTTGTATACATTGTATCAAACAAGACCGACCGGACCGAAACCCGAAATCTATAAAAAAAACAAGGACCGAAGACCGGACCGACCAGGCCCGGTCCTGACCGGTCTCGGTCCGGTGCGGTCCGGTTCGTCGGTTTTTTCCGGTGAGTGACTCACGTGAGAAAATCTTGAAATAGAATTTATTGCGGAGAGAAAATATATATTTTTTTGTTTATTATTTTGAGTAATGTTTTGTTGATTGTATCCAATTTTATACCTTTTGTGTATAAAACATCGTATTGTACATACTATGGTTATATATATATTTTTTTCGTTTTTATGTAATTAAAGCATATACAATAAGAACAAATTAAAAGTTTGATATACAATATAATCTTGAGTTTAATACACATAATAACAAAACGTATATGAAAAAGGGTTTACCACTAGCAACAAATTAACCGAGGATGTTTCTCACACTAATCACTCTTTTTGTCCTATCTTTCTCATCTCACTCTTTTTTCCTCGATTAATGTTAAGGGCATAATTGTGTCTGATTTTGCCCTAATCGGGTTTGATTCCGCCATAACCATTGTCACTAAACTTGTGTCGCTAAACAAGTACCATGGTTATACAAGGGAATGAGTAGCTAAATTAGGATTAGCTACGATTATTTCATTTTCTTATGATTAAAAAGAAAAAAAGCTTTCATTATCTTCATCAATAAGAACTAAAACCGGAAATAAAAGGAAAACATTCGTCTTCTTGAGAGCGTATTTGTCGATCCATTTATTTAGGTTGGGTTATTTTAGACAGTTTTTTTAACAGTACAAACTGAACCAAACTATAAAAAACAGTTTTTAAAAAGGGAAAACCAAACCCTCATTTTTCAAATGACTTGGTTTTTCCAGCTCACCCTATAGTAGAGCCATTCAAAAAAAAAATTATTAAAAAAAAACAGATCCAGATGATGCAAATGAGTCAACAATGCCATCCATGTATATGTTAAAGTTGTGGTTAAAGTTGTAGGTCATAAACTGGAAACAAGAAACCAAACCATTTTGAACAGTTGTCTCCACTTATATTACCAACCAGCATGAAATTTTGACAAATCTTGTATGAAATCCAAGATGTAATCTTTTGACAAAACTTGTATGAAATTCAAGAAGAAAGAGTTTTCAAGAGCATGCTAATACTTCCCATGGTTTTGTGGACAAACTGAAACAGGGAAAAAAATTTCAAGTCTGAACTAAATTAAGAAGATTTATAAGATCACCTAAGCTGTGGTCTTCGACACGGTTGCATTGTAGAGTGGGTGAAGCACATGGCCCTCTTTGGGTTCAACATGCACCCATTTTCGTCCACTCAGCTTGTGGCGTTCAAACTTGACGCATCCTTCTTTTAAAGCATAAAGAGTATGATCTTTGCCCATTCCAACATAATCTCCGGGATGGAAACGAGTGCCTCTCTGTCTTACAATGATATTCCCGGGTATCACTCTCTGTAACATCAACACCACACTTTATATGTCAGAAGAAGATATGCCATGCATGAAAAAGCTTAAAACGAAGCCAGAGGGAAAAACAATATACGAGGTAGTCTTTGGATTTTGCTTTATTGAATCAACAAAAAGGACATTCTTGTTATATTAGAGGAAAAGTCTCTCAAATTAGGATTTACAAGAAAACGGTTAAAGAGGTAAACTTATTTTAGCCTTTAATAAGCAGTGTTGTTGCAGCTACTACAGGTCGTAAATATTGGATAATTAGTTTCATAACATAAATCTAAACACCCCCTAAATCCACCACTTACTCCCTCTATAGTAGAAATATTTTTTTTTTTTATTCAAGACATTCTCTTCTCTCATAATTGATATTAAACTAATTGTGAGTTGGTTGCAATTGGTAATATTGATGTAGCAACATATATACTCAAAAATTACATAAGAAAATGATCTCCTGTTTGTATATCTCTGAGTTTCAGAAATTGAAGACACCTTACTTTTCAAACATACAAAGGAAAAAACTTATTTTAGGATGCAGCTGAAAAGGTAACACATTTGGTTTCATTTTCAAAGAACACTTGATCAAACTAAATGATGATTCTATGAAGAAAAAAACTAAAATACCCACTATCAGTTATAGATAAAAGACAACTTATATATTGAATTAAAATAGTTTACAAAGAAGGTCCGTAATTAGAAAACTATGAGGATGCAAACCGAAAATAAGGTTTACTCGAGACTCACCTCACCACCAAACTTCTTGACTCCAAGATTCTTGGGTTTTGAATCGCGTCCATTCTTCGTTGACCCTGCAGTTTTCTTGGTGGCCCAACGTCTGAACACCATGCTTAATCCATCTCCAGACACATCTAACAAAAAAAGGTTACCACAAGTACTAGCAGATAAACGAGAAACCCAAAAAATTGTAATGATTATTATTGTAATATGGTTATACCGCTTGCAGAGCTGTAGACAGGAATTCTTGTAACCAAGTCACTAACAGTCAATCTCCTACACAATGAAGCTGCAAAATTCATTCTCCTCTTTTTGTAACCCAAACCTAAAGCCAAGTTAAATTCAGAAACAATGATAAAAGTTCGCAAACAACCACACTTGGTTGAAATAATTATGTGAAGAAAAAAAAACTTAAATCAACACACTTTGCACATGGAAACATGGAAATACAGATTGAAGACAACAAATCATCTGGACTATATACTCTGGAAACCAGTGAAATAAGAAGTCGGAGTGCAACTTTCTGTAAACACCATACAGTCAACCACTTCCAGAATTTATTGTCCAAATTAGCTAATTTGACACAAGCAGAAGCCAAAGCTTCTACAAGTAATATGACTAGTTAATTGTTTGAACTAAAAAATGTAATGACATATATAATTATAGTCATACTCCATTTGTACGATAATATTATAAACATTCCTTTCTAGCTTTTTCAAGCAAGAGGCACCTATATTCCTATATTATTCATCGTAATTGTTGATGGCTTGATGCTAATTGCCTTTCATCCGCAAGATCCCCTTGATATCTAGGCTACAAAGAAACTACTAAACATAAAAAAGCTTTTAACAATTAGAACAAATCAAGGCATTCTATCAAAAGCTCATGCAGCAAACAATTGATGCATTTCATCAAACACCTGATTTCCACTTTAACTTGTCACAGATAATCTTCTTAAAACTTATAATTGACTCCAAGCCAATCAATTACAAAAACCTGACAACTTAGACACTGAAAAATAGAACAAACAAATTATCTCAAAGACAATTTGTGTTCAATCCCAGACAATACGTGTCCAATCAGAGCCTTCAAAATGTAATTTGCTTAATTTAAAATACGGATAAAATTCTTCAGTTTGATGTTAAACCAAATTCCATCCATGATCTACCCACTATTATTGCTTCCTTCCACTCCCAATACAAGGGATAGATTACTACCATTACAATCTCCGACATGAATTTATTGTTTTGACCATATGCAACTATAGATCGGAATTTTCTTTAATGAATGCCTGAAAAAAGCCAAGTAAATGAGACCCAGTCTTCGAATACCGTGATCTATAATTTATAATGCAAAATAAAATAAAAACTTATCATTGGTGAAAACCTAAATCCACCCAAATTGAGAGTTTATGGAGTAACAAAGAGTGATCGGCATGGGTTTGAGTGGCAAACAGATATGAGAGTGAGGATAGTACAAAAAGTAACGAAAGATAATGGGGTAACATGTTAGCCTCTGAACCAGGGGACTACCCTTGATAATTTGATCCATTCAGCTAAAAAATTTAAGCGAATTAAGAGGCCTCTAAGTATATTTAAGACCCAACTGTTGATTGTGTCCTACCTCATGGTCGGGTATGTAGTCATGCAGGAAATATTTAGCTGATGGCATAGAATTAACGACTCATGTGATCTGATCTTAGTAAGTAATTTAGTAAGCGTGCTAGCCTATCAACTATCGTAATTGTTAGTCTATCTTACACATACCTCTGCATTACCTCATAAAGATTAAAAAAATACTTTCCCCTTCCCTGAAATCTCTCTGTTCTTACTCATTAAGTAATTTACTAATGAGGCTGTTCTTGATATTAGCTTCTCAGATTAACTATTAGTTAATTTATCACTAAGATAGCTTAATCGTCAAGAAATTGCTGATACCGTAGCATCTTATGCCTTGAATCTTGATATCAAACTATAAATCACAAATTACAATATTTTAACCTTATAACTACTAAGATCCATATACTTTATATAATCTCAACAAATTTAGGGTTCACGAATAGATTCAAGGATTTAGGTTTACCTACAAATTTCAAAAGTAGGAAGCAGGTTACGTTCGTCGTGGAGTCGTGGTTGCCTTCCGGCTAGGTGGCGTCGCCGTCACTCAGCACTTTTGTCTATCGTTTGTCGACCGGGGGCGGTCTCTCCCGTTCTCAGTTCTCGCCTAATCGCTACGCTTCAGACCCTCGCTATGATACTCTATTACTCTGGAAAAGTTTGAGGGGTGTTCATTTGCAACCCATTTTCTTTTTCATTATCAATTTTTTTTTAAAATCAATTACCTAAATAAGCAAATTATGAAGTGTGTATCTTCAAATAAGTATGAAATACCTTAAATTACGAAATTGAGCGTTGAAATTAGAGGTGGCAAAACGGGCGACGGGCCGGGTAGCTGTCGAAATGGGTTCTGGTCAAATCAGGTAATTTTGAAAAAGGTATCAACCGGGTCTAGATCAAAACAGGTTCAGGTGAAAACGAGCTGTTTAAAAAAAATTAGCAATAATCGGTTTTTCACTACAATTAAGAAAATATCATAAAAGATCACATAAATAGCCAATTATAATTTAAGTCTCTCAAGTTATCAAGAAAATTCTATTAGACTATAAAATATATCAACTTTAGTTACTTTAAATCAACAATCACACAAGATCGAGATCACAAGCAGC
Source organism: Pulicaria dysenterica (assembly GCA_947179395.2). Lineage (NCBI taxonomy): Eukaryota > Viridiplantae > Streptophyta > Magnoliopsida > Asterales > Asteraceae > Pulicaria > Pulicaria dysenterica. The sequence goes on along the minus strand of OX359288.1, from coordinate 100,694,570 downwards.
ATAAAAGATTTACAAACACTAATTAATCCCTGGAATTATTAAGAAACTTATATCAAGCTAACCAAAGATCAACTATGGCTACTTCAAGAGTTCAAGTCAGTAATCCCACCAAACCCGTATCAAAAACAGCACAAAAGAACCATTAAAACTCAAGAATCAGATCAAGATACCAACATCTTATATAACCAAAAACATAATTTTAACACATATAGATGAAATGAAGTTGGATCATAAAGCAATTATCATAAGAAATGAGAAAAACCTTGAGGGTGCCCTTGCAGTGGTGGCATATGAAACAAGCCCTGTGATAAACTTTATTATCAACAGTGAGTTCATCCACCAAGCAAACAGTTATATCAACATAAATCATCAGAAGAGGATGTTATTAGCAGCATGCCAGAGAATGTGATTACTAAATAACATGTATTTGTTTGCCAATACAAGATGCAGTAAGGACTTGTCATTGAGACATTCTATCGAATGCATACATGGTGTGCAAGAGTAATATGCCAATACAAGATGCAGTAAGAACAATATGGACTGTACCCACAAGATGAACAAACCAAAAAACAAGCTTCATGCTCAGAGCTGCAATCATTTTGTTTCTAAACAAAGAAGAATAGAATGAGGTTACAGACTATATTTTAGATGACGATGCTTGAAGTATCGGAACATATTTCAATCGCTAACTAAAGCATTTTAGAAACAAATTTCAGATCGGAAATTCATGCTCAGATAGTGTATTCGTTTCATCGGAATATATTTCAATCGCTAAGCAAGGCGTTTTTACTAATTTAGTTCCATATACTTGAGATGAAATTAACGTTACCTTCAATCAAGTGAATATCTATAGAGGGCAGAGGCTCAATTGGCTTCAATCGAGTGACTATCTATCGAGTGCAGAGGCTAAATCAGCTTCAGTCGAGGGCTTCAAATCTTCTATCGAGTGAGGACAGAAGCTCAATCGGCTTATGGATCAAGTTTTGGGCGTCTTCTCCACCCAATGAGACCCGTCGTCCTTTCTCTTCCTGACCCGTTTCTTTATTCTTTGCAGCCCAAATTCACCCGTATGTTAAAAAGATGTCAAGGCCCATTTAATTCAAATAATTATATTATTAATGGTTCAAGTGGACCCAAAGCCTCTAATTGAGATCGTAAAAGAAGGTTGTCGATCAGGTCCATTTTACATCCAATATTAATTTATTTTGACTTGTGTAGGTCCATGGTTACCTGATCTGTGACCCTCTTCGATTATTTTAATGCTCAAATTGTTAATTTTGAGTATTATATTATATGCCTATTTAAACTTGTCAGCCTATCTTTATTTTGGCAAATGGCTCTTTAATTATTTTAATATTTTATATCATCAAATATGTATAAACTAGAAATGAGTCGAAAACAACAAGGTTATTAGAAAAACCCTATATATCTTGTGGGATATAAATACATCTTTAAACCCTCGATTCCAAACAAAATTCTTTTATTTCTATCCTACCTATCAAAATATACTTTCAACGTTAATATCATAAAATGTCATCTTCATCATCATCCTCACCTTCCTTAGTTTCTTGTCTGTGTCTAGGATCGATGGATCTCTTTATTAAATCATATATACAAGTAGCATGCTTGCTTAAACGACAGACGAAAGAAATTAGAAGTTTGAAAAGTAGATAAGGAAAAGAAACTTGTATGGAAATGGTGAAGCTACACATAACCATCGTGTAAATGACTATATTATCGAAAAAAGTAATAATGTATACATAGACAAAATTAGACGTATTTATGGTAAAATGTTATAATTTAGAAGATTAAGTAAATTTATCATTGTTATTAGAATTACTAGATTAATACTTGTATGATATAAGGGTTGTTAAAAAATAAATTTTGAACATTAATAAAAAAGTATTAAATAAATATAAAGAGCAAAAGAAATTAAGTAGTTAAATGATTTTGATTTAAAATTAGATAGTCTAAAGTTAATTTAGAAAAACTTATCGTATATATCTTTCTGAATTTGCCAAATATCTTATATATTCAAAGATAAGTTTTTTATGCATAAATTATAACAGTGTTAAAACATGTATTAGATTTATAAGATATTTTACAATTTAGACCAACATAAACAAAGTTTATTCTATCCGTTATTCAAACTTTTATTCACCGATTTTCAGTAGGCTCCGTCTCTTCCTCTCACAATTCTCATCTGCCTGCCGGTGACGTCATTCATTCGTTAACATATGATGACTAAATCAAAATGTGTATTACCAACATTATAAACTTGACCCTAGTAAAATCGATATTAAGTGGTCTTTAGGGTTAAGACTGTGTCATATGGTGATTATAAAACTCAATGAGAATTTTTCTCGTTTTCCTATTAGCCCTAAAAAAATGACTAAATATTAATTAAAAAAAATTAGCTATAAAGAATTATCTACTTTAATACTGGAATAGAGAAATGTTTAATATAGTCCATACTTAATCTATAGTCCCGATGGACTAATTTTGGCCTTTGGATCAGCATCATCAATGGTCCAGATTGAATTTTAAAATTTTGGGCGGAGTGGCATTTTCGTAATTCACATGTGATGTTTTTACAATCACTTAATAATTGTATACTGAATCACATGTGATTGAATATTAAAATTTCAGGACTATGTTTTTTATATGGACTATATTGAACACAACTCTACTGGAATAACATATCGGTGTCTATAACACAAAAAGTAGTCACACTTGTAATATTGGAAGCAACAATTATTTATTAGGTATCTTCATTCCTAGGCTAGGATGAGTTGAACACCTAAATAATTTTGGGAGTAGTCAGTCACTCAACCATATTAAAAAGATAGTTTTAAATACTAGAAAACACAAGAGAAACAGGAAACACACTTGTTTCTTACTCTCTACCTCTAACCACCATATTCGAGGCCTTTTCGTTCTTCATAATTGCATGAAACAATGAAGCTCGATCCTCCTCCACTATCTCCCTCAACAACTCGTCTTCAATCTTTGGTGCTTGCCAGTGAGAAGGATCTTCCACCAGTTCCTCGCTAAAGATCATACTCGACACCCATTCTTTCCACGTTGTCCTGCTGTGTTTTTCTTCTTCTAAAGTTCCGGTTGCAAGCAACTGGTATACGTAAACTACCTTATCTTGACCAGGTCTGAAAGCCCGAGCAATTGCTTGTTTGCTTTTAGAAGGATTCCATTCTGAATCCAGCAAGATCACGCGTGAAGCTGCTGTTAAACTAATTCCTTCAGCACAAGCGTTAATGGAAGCAAGCATGACTCTTGACGGGCCTCCGGGTTCTTCAAATTTATCCATCACGCGTCCTCTTTCAAATAGCTCAAGTTCTCCTTGAAGGACCAGAACTTCTTGTCCTTTTTTCCACCCATAGAAACGATCGAATGTTTCCAAGAACAGATTTATAGGAGCAATGTTGTGGCAAAAGATTAATACCTTTTCTTTTCTGAGGAGACATCGAGGAACCAGGCTCATAACAAATCTGACTTTGGACCCGAGTTTGAGGTCAAATTTGAGACCATCAAGGGCCCGGAGTTCGTCCTCGTTGAAATACTGACTCGCACATGCTGTTGTTTGTATCAACCATGGATGTATAGACCCAAGTGTGATTAGTAGTTCAAGTTCTAAAGGAAAACCTTTGTATACAGGTCGTAGATCCTGAAGTTTTTTTAGAATGTCTTGTTGAACGGTGGTGGACTTCATCATTAAAGTGTAGCATTGCAAGCCCGGGAGGTTTTCAGCGCTGCCACCTTCATAGTTGTCAATGAACTTGCTTGTTAAGCTTCTTAGAATGTTTAGTCCCTGTTGTCTGTCCCTTTGAACATTTGAGTTGATTTGTTCTGCTATCTTTATCACAAACAGCTTTCTTGCTCTGTTTTCACGCGAAAACTTGGAAATAATTCCTTTCTTTCTACTCTTGAATTTAGGATCTAGCTTTTTAAGCACCTCATTGACGAAGCGTGGTCTAGCTAACGTGAGGGTGTTGAAATACTCACCAAAATTGTTCTGGAATAGAGTACCAGACAGAAGGACTCGTAACGGGGTGTCTACTTTCATTAAAGCTTTCCTTAGCCTCGACTTTGTGCTTCTTGGGTTATGACCTTCATCGAGAATTAAAATTCCGGGGCACTGGCGAAGTACTTTGGCCATGTATTGACGGTGAGCATAGTTTGAATCTTCACGGGTGAGAGTTAAAAAGGAAGTGTAACCCATGAGGAGGACGCTTGGGGTCGTGAGCCATTTTTGAATTTTCTCAAGACAGTCTAGCACATGCATTACATCTTGGTTTCGAGGAAGGCCTGGAGCTAGTTTCAGTTTGTTTTTGAGAACTTCTTCTCTGTATGTCTGACCACCATGGATTTGGTACACTGGAATTGGAATCTCCCATTTGATGATTTCTTTGTACCATGTGTATAGGGTTGTTTTTGGAGCTAGGACTAATGGGCGGGACCCAGGGAACAGTTTTAAGTAGCTAACAAGGAATGAGATTATGAGTAAGGTTTTGCCGGCTCCTGGAGTGTGGGAGATGACACATCCTCCTCTTTTTTTCCTGGCGGCTTCCATTTCTGAGGGTACTATATCGCCAGCTAGATTTCGCCATAGAAACTCAAAAGCTCGCTTTTGGTGAAACCTTAGTTTGTCTCTGAGCCTGGGTATTAGGGCCCACACATTTTCTCTCTCTTTATCATCTGATATAACCATGTTGGATGAAGCAGGACGACATGTGATATCTAGACGTGTGTCAACATCTACAGTATTATTATCTGAATCGTCTTCTGGACGGGCTTCTTTGCTAGGCGTCCACACTACGCCTGGCAACTGTTAAACCATAAATAAAAAAGGCAACATTGGAAATATTAGTATATACATACACATACATACATACATACACACACATGTGTGTGTACCATGTAGGTAAGTTCTGGTAATACAATTCAACTGTTGTTCCAAATCAAGAACTTAAAAGGCAGTAAGAGTAACAAGAGATGAAGAAAAGAAGATTTGTAATCAATTTTATCAAGGCCGTCTATAGCTTACAATAATGACATAGATGTATGAATTACTGGTGGCAATTTCAATCCCTTTACTTATAAATGGGTCAATTTGGGTTGACTTTTATCCCATAGACACAATCAAAGAATTTAGTCAAAAGGAGACAAGTCAAACGGGCTGATTGTCTCCCGCATTATATTCTTTATTGCACACAACCTCCTCAATCATTTTTATTTGAAGATATAGATTAAAGTTGTAATACTATTGTTTTTGTGATCATGTTTAACACACTAGACTTGATATAAAAATAAAAATAAAAACAAAAGAATTGTTTCTGGGACAACTCAACTCAGCATGGTCCACTTTGACCCGTATTAAAAACGATCCATTTGACCCCAATTTGTTACGACCTGTTACCAACCCGCCCGACCACCATATTGCCACCTCTAGCTTATAAAGCATCAGGATTCTCGAATTTAACTTACAAAGGCTGGTGAGACGTCTTTTATTTCAGATCTCACATGACCACATAATCTGCATATAATCCCAAATTGCTCGTTGAGCCTGTAATCATGCCGACACTTCTGCTCCTGGCTGGTAGATTTTGGAACTTCATGGATTCCCTGGAAAATTAACTGGAAATTTAGCATACTGCTGGAACATAATACATGGTATATATCAAGCTACAACCTTTCTATTCTTAATGTATCAATCTCTCAAACAAATAGTAAGACTACCCGATTACAATAAGTCCATAACTACAGAAAACACACCTCTGTCTCCTCCATAAGATATGTTGTGGCCAGTGCTAGTTCCATCTCTTTCCACAACATTTCGAGTTCTTTTTCTTCAGTCATCTCTTCTTCTTCTTCCTCTTCCTCTTTTAATGGTACATCATTATTCTTCTCCCTTTGATCCAAAGATTTCCCAAGCTGAAACTGATTCCACTGATCAATGACAGCTGGCTGTTCCATATTGATGGATGCATCTATATTCCTCATGCATCTGCTCATCAACTCTCTATAAACACTTGCACAAACAGACTTTCTAAAAGAGGACTTTGAATCAAAGATACTCTCCTTCCCAGAAGAACCCCGCTTAAAACGACTTCGCTTATTTGCTGTTTTGCCCTTCCATAAACCTCCTGTACCATCAAATTGACTTATTGGAGCTTTAAATTTTCTTTTGTGGCTTTTGGAAGTACCCTGCATGCTAAAATACTTGGTCCATATGTCACTAAGGTCTGCACCTTCATCATCAGAAATCCCAGCCTTATAAGCATCAGCTAATATGTAAGGCCTTGATGAATGAGATTGAGAAGTTGTAGAGCGTGGGTATTTCTGTTCGTCACAATCTTGTTTGTAAGGCACTTCTGTTCTGACTTCCTTTGATTTACTAGTATCATTCTGCCTTCCAAGATAACCCTCTTCTTTGTATATTTTCCTGAGGTAATCAGATTTCTTTTCATCTTTAAAAGAATGATCATCCTGGATTGAAAAAGCAACTGGGACTTCTTCGTATTTGGATTTGTGTGGCCTGTATAATCCAACACGTGACAAATCAACTTCTGACTCAGACACATCATCATCACCCAAGTAACGCTCGGGTTGCACATTTCTACGCTTTGACCTTCGCAAGCCCATGAAGTCAAAGTTTGATGATGAAGCAAACTCACCCACACCACAGATAAGTTGATTTTCTTCTTGGGGTTCTACTTGACTGAAGGGGAAAAGGACAGCAGTGGAAATGTCATTTTCCAGTTTGAAGTTAATCGCACTTGAATGATTTTCAGAATTTGGCAAACTCTTTTCACCATCACCGTCCCATATTTGATACACAATCTGGTTCTTCACAGACTTCACATCAAAAACAAGTTGTTTGAAAACAGATGCAACCATTAACCAAGATATATCTGAGGAGAATTTTCCAGTAAATAGTTTAAATATTCGGCGTGAATTGCAGTCTTCAGAAAGGTTCCAGCGGTAATGCTTATTTTCACATGGTTTCGCTTCAAGCTTTTGAAGAATGAAAATCTGATCAAGATGTACTGTTTTGACATCTTTATTAACTGCTTTTTTTAATAAGCCAACAGGACCTTGCTTCAAGTAGATGCTGACATGGAATTCACATATACATTTATCCTCTTCATGAGGCTTCCTCTCTACTGAGTTTATTTTAGCATCAATCCAGACCTGTAACAGTAGGAGCAAATGTGTATACAAGGATAAACATTAGAATGAGCAAACTCTAGAATGATAGCATGTTAATATCCAGAAAATCCACTATATTGTTTTTAGGAAAATATAAAGAAAAAGAATGCAGTTCCATAAAAAAACACCAGCAATGCACCATATGCTTATTCCAAGTTTTTTTAACGGCAGAACACACACTCACTAAATCTACACTTTTTTGTCCACCATGAGACTTGAACCCACAACCTTGTGGGACACTGGGACCTAGCACACCTGATACCGCGGGGCTATAAACCCTTTGGTTTGCTTATTCCAAGTATATTCCCCATGAAATGTTTGCCAATGCTAAAAAATAAGCATAAAGGAACCTATTCCATTAATCTGCAGTTCAGAATAATGCAGGGACAAAGAAAATTCACTCAAACTGTTTCTTTTATTTAGATATTCATACTAGTACCCATATGATAAAACTTAATAATAGTTAGTTCAGGGTGACCAGTTGTGCAAAGTATAAAAAGAGAACTTGCCATCAAAGTGTCACACACTGATCCACTCATAAACATGCAATATGATGCCATAACCTGATCTCTAATCTTGTGAAAATAAAGGGATTAGGATATTTCCACTTATAAGTTATAACTTCATTCTCTTAAATCCAAGTAAATACAGAGAAGAAAGTCGTGGATGGGTGTGATTTTAAGTAGCTATAATTTGACTAGAAAACAACTTACAGGTTTTGAATTCTCGTTGCTTGATTCTTCTTCTGGCGGTTGATATATAGAATGCACACAAACATCTATTCCAGGTCTTAGAAAGCACGTGCAATCAGCCAAATTTGCTTTTCTTGACCTTATTCGGATGTCTGACATGGGAATAGTTTCTTCAGTTGTCTCTCCTTCATTTACGATAAGCACGTTAACAACTCCATTTCTGATTCGTAAGCGCTCCACAGGCACCCATGAACGACACCAGTATGCTTCGAAAGCTGTTCAGCATATCAGAAAAGAGATTATAAGCCTTTAAAATAATACAAAGTTTAGGTAGACGTAAATGTAATATGTGGATATTAAGAAAAATGTGAAGGTCTCTAAAATAGATTTCTTTGGGTGCTACAATCAACGATTTGAGCTAGTAGAATTTATGAGACCCTTAAGTCCTTAACCATCAATAATCAGATTATCTGCTTCACATATAAGCCAAAAAAAATGAACATTAGGCTTTCATGGCATAAGTTATGACCTAGGGAAGCTGTAAATGAAACTTACGCAGTGGATCAAATTGATGGGTACTTTGGTGTAAATTAACAATCTTCCTCTTCATGATTCCTTTCTGGATCCAAACAAAATGTTCCAAGTGTATGAACCTGAAATTTCTATTAAAATTAGCAACATGAGCTATTGTGAGAGATCTACAACTGTGACTTGCCATTTTAATACATGGTCATGCGTGAGAGCAATCGATTATATATATGCATATGATAAAGTAGTGCCGAACTTTTGTATTATTCTCTGTTTTAGCTCTAGCTCAGGATTCAAACATTCACACATCAGTTATTTTCAACAAAATACTGGTCAATTAGCAGTTAGTATTTGTTCAACCAACCAACAAATGCCGTACGCCTTTGAACCAAAATAACAATCACTCTTTTAATGTTAGTCATTGCAACAAAAGTAGATCATTTCATGATTAGCCTTTAACTCCTTACAGAAAAACAAAAATAAATGACATGACAGCTCATAACCCTCTATGAAGATCCCATTTCACCATTGATACCATGCCACTATGTTGGTTATCATGTGTTTGTTGGTGATAAATTTTCACCTTCTTATGCCCACCTTCATGAACAATGTAAGTCGAACGTACATTTTATGAATTATATATGATGTATTATAGGCAAGGACAAAAAAATGAGACAAGCACATTTTACTCACACTGTTAGTTGACCTATGTAAAAGAATAATGACACAAGTCTCATTCCCTTCCTACAGCTGATAAGGGTAAAAGATGATCTCTCTTTTACTACTCTTTAAGAAGTGCATTGCCATCAGTTTTATTGGTCCATTTGGAAGGGGGGAAAAAGGGAAAGGTTGAATGACTGCATATAGATTGGTTCTAAGATCCAAAAGGTGGAATAACATGTTGCGGATTTTCTTTTAGAGGAAAACAATTGCACTTTTTGCTACTAATCTGTAACCTCCAACAAAAAGCATATTTTGTTTTATCAAACACAAACTAAAACCTAACAACAACACACATAGAGCTATTATCCATATTTTCAGGCAGCAAATAAAGGGAATGCACTAAATAACAAAAGAAACCCAAGAGGTTTTTGACTAATTCAGTGGGAGCTTAGAAACAGATCAACAAATAAGATAATGCCAAGCTACAGTTTAATTAAGCTACTGACACACAAAATCAGCAAAAGTAGCAAACTTATAGACAACATAATAAAAAAAAAAAAAAAAAAAAATCAGCATAAATGCTACAAAGACACTTCAACAACTCCAACCCATCTCCCAGTGAAAAACGAGTCAACTAAAACTTGAAATGATTGGATTCAACTATTATTCCAGACTACGGACAACACAATCCGGTGAACCAGTGACTGAACAAAAGTGAATAAAATAGCGAATTAAACCTAAAAGAAGCAGGGGAACCAGTATATGAATAACAACCGACAAAATTCAACGGCGATTCCTGTTAGAAACTTAATTTTGTAAAAAACAAAAGCTGTTACTAAGCAGAATCTTCCAGGAAACACAAATCGAGTCAAAGCATATGACTCGTAGGTGCGACGATGAGGACGACGAAACATAACAAACAGTAATCGGTGGCTCCGGTGCTAATTCCTATCTAAAAATTTGAGATAACACAGTGAGTAATCATAAAACTAATCCAGCAAAAAACGAAACAAAAAAGCAAAAGCAGTAACCACAAAATCACTACAACAGCTCCAAAATCTTTCCATAAAACAGAGATCAAATTAAAAGTAAACCTTAGTTTGCAGAGCGGCGGCGATGAAGCGAAATGAGCATCAGATTTCGTCGAACGAGTGCACCAACAACGGAGAACAGGAATCAATGCTTAATTAAACAGAGAAGAGAATCGATGAGTGGGTGGGGGGAAAGAGAAAATTGCAGGGAAATCTATGGAAACATTTTTATCGTTTTTTGGTGAGTGATTCTCGAGGTAGGGTGTGCATTGTCTACTTTTTCTCGCTCCTCATATCTCTGGCTCTGCATGAAACACACACAAACACCGAGCAAGAGAGAAGAGTGAGAGAGAGAGAGAGAGCACGAAAATTAATGTAAGACTGAGTGAGGAAAAAGTCTAGGGGGAAATGAGTAACGCGGTAAATTAAGGAGCTGTAAAAGTGAAAATGTGATGTGGTTGTTGGGAGTTAAATCAGAGGGTAGGATTTTGTTGTGAGGTTTGTAAGTAGTTGAGTAACAACAGTACATTTAGGAGGTCCTTGTATGGAAGCATGATGAGACAAGTTTATTACAGTAATCGTCATTTATGTACTTGTGTCAATATAATATAATGGTAGATAAGTTTTGAGTTGTTTATTTTGTAGTTTTAAATTATAGTTTATCGTATATTGATTATAATTATAATTATAATTATTATATATTATTTACACACACATACCGAGTACCGAAATTGATTTAACAGTGGTACCGAATACCAAACCGAATAATCATGTTTGAGGGTATGCATTTTATAAAATATTTCTTAAATGTATCAATAATTTTCGTTTTTAGGTTGGATTATATGTTCGGGTTTTCAGGTTGGAATATTTTTTATTTGTCTCTAAGAATTTTTTAAGGGTATTCATAAATGCTCTTAATACATTTCCATATAAACATAGGGGAAATGATTCATAATATTAAAATCACCTAACTTAGGTGATTCATACTATGAACCATTTAAAAAAAATTATAATTTAGCATTTTTATATTTATTAATTAAAAATATTTTTCTCTAAAACATAAAAAGAAAAATAAAATAATTATTATTAGATTGGTTGTCTCCAACTCTACTATATCCATACCATCACAAAGTACAAAACACCACACATTTTGTAATTTTTTTTTATCCAGGGTATGTATACAATTTTAGGGTAAGCTCTCTTACTATTTATCTTAATATTAATATTTTTTTTATTATTCAAGACTAAAATATAGGGTATGCATTTACATACCCTATCTTCCATGTAAGTCCGCCACTGACGGCAGGAAATAAGGGAAATGACACTTATTAGGGTTTTTTTTCTTTGTGTATATGAATGCATAGGTAATTTGTGTATATATAAGAGGGGTAAATTGGTAATTTAACAGAAGCTCGATAAGGTTCGCGAGTCTGACGAGCTAAGTAATATGGAACTAGAACTCGGTTCGAAACACTACTCGAGTAGCTTGAGCTCGAGCTTGACTCGGTTCATGACGAGTCGATTTCGAGTATCTTTCGAGTCGGTCTCGTGTAGCTCACGAGCTGTCTCACCTCGATTACACCCCTAATCAAACCTGTTACTCTACTGGTTCAACCGGTTGGACCGGTCGGACCATTTGCAAGAAGCGGATGACGTTATAAATATTTTAAAAATATATCAAAAATCGTATTAAAGTTTAGAAACATTTCAAACATTTAAATAACTTAAAAACAACATTTAAAATACTTAAATGGGCTACTGGGCCACGAAGACACAAAGGAAAAAAAGAGAAAAAAAGAGAAAGAAAACGGTTTAAGACGGTTTAATTACGGTCCGGTTCACGGTTCAACCCCCGCCTCATACGGTTTGCAACGGTTCAATACCTAACGGTTTGGCCGTTTATTTTGAACCAGTTCCGGTACTGGTTCCCGGTTGAACCGGCGGGCCCGGTCCTGTTCTGAAAACGATGGTTTTTTGCAATCTGAGGTAATTAGTGATGAAAATTGAAGAGTATTAGGTCCAGTGTTTTTCACCGCAATGTGAATGAATGTAATGGAATTGAAATCAAATTCCGTTGTATATTGCGTTTGGTAACATTATTTGAAAATGGATTAAATTCTTTAAAGTATTAATATTTCTTTAGGCAGAGGAATGTCATTCCATAACTAACATGATGTAATTAACATCATTTCCATTCATCTTCAAGTCTGCACTCCACAAACAAACACTACAAGCCTTCAATGCCGACTTCAACCACACATCTTCTTCATCGTCGTTTGTCCAGATCGAGAAACCCTCGTCGACTTCAACCATCGCCAACCGCCGCCTCATACGCCGACCCTCGTCGTTTGTCCAGATCGAGAAACCCTCGTCGTTTGTCCAGACTGCCGCCTCATACGCAGACTTCAACCACATAACCCAGATCGAGAAACCCTCGTGACCTCGTCGTTTGTCCAGATCTGTTTTCGCCATCGCCAACCGCCGCCATCGCCTCTGTTTTCGTTTGTCCAGATATGTTTTCGTCTTCATCGCAACACACACATATTCTCCGGTATGGCCGTGGTGGTAATCTGTTAGGGTTGCAGATGGTGGTGGTGGTATCTTCTTCATTTTATGGTTTCTTTCTTGTTTTATATTCATCTTCTTCATTTTAGGGTTTCTCGATCTAGGTTGTTTGAGTTTGGTGTTGCTTGAGTTTTGGGCTTTAATCATCAGAATTCCAATTTTATGTTGATTTGGGTTTTAGTGGTGGTTGTGGGACGATTTGGGCTTCGATCATTGAGGTTTATTTGGTGTTGCTTCTTATTTTGATGATAAGTTGGGAGTCGGTGGTGGACTCGCAGATCTGGTGGAATCACAGATCTTTGTGGTGGTTGTAGATGACGGCGTTGGTGGCGGCGGCGACGGTGGTGGGTGTAGAAGTAAGTGGTGGTAGTGGTGGTGGTGGTAAGAAGGTTTTGTTGGGTAGATGAGGAAATATACAATAAATATGTTTTAAAATACTAATAATACTATTAATAATAATAATAAATAAAGAAAAAAGAAAATAAAAGAAAATAATAAAATAATAGTTTACCGGCTCCACGTCATTATTAACTTGTTTTGCTGGTCAAAATTACACAAATTGTAACTTTTTAATAGTTTATTGTATTTTAGGGAACAAAGTTTAGTTTGTTACCGACAATGTTAGAATGGGGATAGTTCCATACACATCGGTGTACTTAACCCAAAAAAATACACCAAATTAAGATTCATTGCTATGCATGTAGATGTAAGAACAGACAAAGGAGCTGTAAAGAGCTCCATTCCACCAAAATTTTCAACACTGCTTACTACAATTTACTCATTTGCAACAAGTACAAATAAATAAATAAAAATGATCAATTAAATATTAAGCATACAACATATACGAATGATAAGAACATAAGCAACATATTTCGACACTGTATTACTCTCAGCAAACATAAACCTATTCAAGATTCAAATCATATCAAGCTCCATTTTAATTTTCCTCCCCTTGTATTTTGTTTTTGGAAACTAATTAATATCTTGGGAAAATGATCATCCCTGACCAGGATAAAAGTTTTTTTCTTGTGTGTAAGCTAAACAGCATGACCTATACTTTAAAGTACCATAATACACTTTAGATCACGAGAAAGTAGCCACCTTCACTTATATAGGCAGGGCATTATAGTCAAACAGTAGGTGGTCTCGAACACGGACTCAAAATATTTTTTTTGTTTAATAGAAAAATAAAACTTTGCCACTTAATAAAATCTATTCATTTTTCGAAGGCTGCATGCACTTCATGGCAGCCTTCATCTTCATCTTGTGCGCGCAGCATATATATTCGAACAGAATGTACACAAGATAAGCATCTATTGTTCAGAAATTGGATACAATTATTTTTGTACATAAGGCCTGTTTATAGAACTACAAATGATGGTTGAAGGGGTAGTTGATTTGGCACCAACAAGGGGCGGTTTTCCCTCCAAAAACCGTCGAGATCTTTGTGTGTGTATCCACACACAAGTTACTTGATAATAATACTAACAATAATGACATAAGTTTATAATATATACTACTACTACTAATATTCCTAACAAATAATAATGATATTTAAGGTTTCTAGCAAAATCATCAAACACAGGAAATTATATCTGATGCACATGATACACCAACTAATTAAATGCATCTATAGCTGCATGTGTTTGGTGATGATTATGTATGCACATTATACACATTAACTATATATATGCAAAGAAAAAGGAACTGGTAAATGCATATATGTAGGTTTGTATGATTTCATGATTATCTGTTCAGGATTAGGCTCAAGACATTAGAATAAGTGAATAACTACCACAGGAACCTTCTATTGTATTAGGAAGTGTAATAACTTCGATGAGGCTTGTTATATAGTCACATTTATGATCCTTCTCACCATGATTGCGGCTTAACGGTCACAAACATGCATTGTTACACATGTGCACGGTTTACGGGTCGATGACAAACTCTGAAACAGTGGTTACCAAAAACCAAAATCTTTACTGTAGATTGAAGCATTGAGACGCACACTTAAAATCTAACAAGCTGTTTCTCAGATCCAAGGTTTCCAGCCACATTACTACAAATTATACATATTACAGAGTAGCCATCCTAAAGGCATAGCTATTACCCACACCCAACTAATGACAACAAAATAATAAAAGAACCACAATATGGGAAAAAGCAACTCATCAATTTATACCGGTAACCATATTATTTACATCATCGCATATACACGTGTGAACAGTCTGCTGAAATCTTGCTGCATAATGGATTATACTGGTTAGCATGTTATTTACACCGGTTTTAACCCATACTAAAACCAAATTCTCACATATCAAAAACCCACAGAGAACTGGTTCAGAACAAGGGCCAGTAAAACAAAAACATCATCACAGTTAGTTCAACATTCTATTTCTCATTACAGACCTAATTCAGGATCCAGACTCACACCCAATTCCTCTAGTGTAAAACTAATATCTTCAGGCCGTCCTGGCTTCAAGAAATCGAAACTATAATCTGGAGCCGCCACACAAGGATCTTGCTGTATATAGATCAACCCGCACTGGTTAACATCTGGTTTGTTCTCCGATGAAGCCTCATAACCATCATCACCTCCTGTCTCGTGAGAGTTTGAAACAGCTGCAAGAAGGTCCTCCATATCGAACATCTCATCAACTGGGAAATTCTCAAAGTACCCGTCACCAATATAAAAGCCCGCATCTTTGTTATCCTCTTCTTTAACCAAAATCTTGGGTTCAACTTCCATTTGTGTGCTCTTCTCGTATTTAATGCTGGGAAACTCTTCTGAACCCACCTTGGAATCTTGGGCTGCACCGGCGTCCGAGTGAGTAGATGTTGTGGTAGAGTCACAACTTGAAGCAGGGTTAGCCAGCAGCATATGAAAATCATTCTTCGACTGACAATTTGGTAGATTGAGCCGAGCACACGGACCATACATGGCTCGGGCAGCTTCATCATAAGCGAATGCAGCTTCAATAGCAGAACCGAAAGTCCCGAGCCATAACCTCTTACCCCTATTTGGTTCCCGAATCTCAGCTACCCATTTACCCCAGGTTCTCTGCCTCACACCCCTGAAGTTGCATCTGGAATTATCTGGTCCTCCTTTACCTTTCATACAACCTTTCTTCGATCCCTTGGCAGGAGCTTTCCGTGATTTTGGTTTCCCATCTGATGATTCATTTTTGTTATGTTCTATCCACTTGGCAAGAGTTGCTGCCACATTCTTCGGTGCATCACGCCTACTCCTCGTTTTCCTCTTTCTTGAATAATCCATCGCTAAAGAAGCTGTGTTAGGAGGTTGACCAAGGAGACCCATCTGATCAGTAATTCTGCAATAAAGAGGAAGACAGAGTAAAGAACAATGTCACAAACAGAAGAAACATCAAATTACCAAGCTAAAGTAGAAAGAGTAAGCAATGCCTACAATCTTGGATATGATGAATCACAGTTAAGACCAATGGTAGGACATTTCTGTCATTGAAATTATTAAAAAACTAGGGTTTTACAAGTAAATCCCGGATTTCCTGATCAGTAATTTCATTTTAATTGACGAATCGCTTCTACTTGTCACGGAAGTTTTCTTGGTGACGAAGTTAGGACATATTAAAAAAAAGAGACTCCAAATTTGGTGACGAAGTTTTCTTGGTGGCGAAGTTAGGACATACCAAAATTTCAAATAAACCCCAAGTTGCAGACTAATAATCCATACACAAATTGCTAGCACGTGTACAGTATCAAACCATAGTTCTGAGTTTCCTAAAACATCAAGAACATTAAACTCCTAATGAACAGAAACATCGAAACATACCTCTCCGGAAACCCCGAAGACATGCGCCGGAAATTGATATCTCCTCGGGGAATTAGAATCCTCTTCGAATGAAGCTCTACTCCAGAAAATAATTAAATATTTATCCCTGTCCTGATGCGTTTGAAATCGTTCTTGTCGATTATCAGTGGAAGAAAAAACAGATATCGAAGAAAAAAAAATCTGTAGGTCTGGTGAAAAAGCTTTCTGTTGAAAGATTCAGAAAAATAATCTCGTGGGCTTGGGGGATATTTATAGACTTCTCTAGATATTTCGATAGGGTTTCTGGAATTTTTTGTTGATTTAATTTTATTTATATTTTATGAAAATATCTTGAGAATCAAAGTGTTGATGACGTGTATGCATTCGGCCGTACAAGGACTGGAAATTTCGGCAAGTGTCCAATGAAGGTTCCCGATTGTCCAGTATATGGGGCTAGCGTTATACTATCTTACTCACCACGGACCTATGTTTTATTGTTTTTTATTATTATTTGCCCATCTACTTTGTGTTAATTGCATATTTGTCCCCTGTAGAAGCTTTTTTTTTTAAGGCAAACGCACACCCCCACCTAGTTTACACCTTATGTCCCTGTAGAAGCTGGACCCACATTTTGACACCTCTATCCCATCGTGCACACAATATCAATCACGTCAAAAATAAATGACGACGGCATTAAGTGGTGTAAACGGCTACCCCTACGTGGTTTCGCTTCCTTCACGCCAAAACCACTCCAACCTCTTTCATGCCCGTATTAGGTAGAAGAGAGAAACACATAATTACATAATTGTTATTAAACGAGTTTCTTTATTGTATGCCGCTTTGCGTCGGGAAAAAACTACATAATTTTCGAATGAGATCGATCAAGGTTAGGTTAAGTTCTTGATCTGCTACCGTCTTGATGAAGAATCAAATATCATTCCCAATTGTGCATTTCCTTCAAGCACGTGGACTTGATATTACCTTCAACACCCAAGTAAACAAAACATAATCTGAAAACCAATAAACAAATCACAAACTCAAACTAAACCAGCTTGTTCCGAAAATATATTTCGTTATAATTTAGAAACTTATCTTCTCATTTATGTTCAATATTTATTTAACACTAGAATATTATTATTGCAAGCAAATCAAAGTAACATCATAATATAACATATCCAATAACTTTTCCTTCAAAGATACAAAAAAAGACAGCAAGACACCATATTAAAGCATAAATTATTACAATACAAACATCTCCACTACACCTCAAACAGTTGACTATCATCCACCCGTAGTCAAAGGTCTAAAGTTATAACAATTTTGTACAGATTGAGAAATGTAAGAAATTCAAGTCCACAGTGGCGGACCCGGGGACCGGTAGCACCATATAATGCGAGAATAAAATTAAATAAGTTTGAGGGTCTGGTTCAGGTTTTTTTCGGGTTTCCGGTTAATCGGGTCGGATTAACGAGGTTTCGGCTGTTTTTCTGGTATTTTAAGGCCAAATTTTAAAACAAAACACAATTTATATGAAGACTTGTTAACTAAAATGCTATTTTAAAGGTATAAATTGAAATATTAAACTAATTTTTATCATTTTTTTTAGAAAACTTTCATTTTTCCTTTGATTTTGGTGGCATCACCGGGAGCACCCCGAAAATTTACCGGTAGCACCGTCTCAAAAAGTCGAAAATTAACACTACGAACCGTCAAAAGACCGGTGTCCCGTGCCCCCCATTGTACATAGGTCCGCCACTGCAAGTCGATACCTCTATTGTTTGCAAAAACATCAGACATAAAACATAAACTCGGATAATTTGGATAGCTAGATTTACGTATCAATAAGTAACTAAATCCAAAATTGAAAGGAAAGCTTCATCTTTTTTTATAGCCAACAATTAAATAATACAAAGCAGGACGATTTAAAAGGGTAAACCCATGAAGATAAAATAATGGAGGTTATGTGCTTGATTAGAAGGTTGAGATGAGGCATTGCTCGATAACGATTCAATCAGCCATGAACGGATTTTGCAGCTTGGACACCCATTCGACCATCCATCTGATTAGACATCACCAAGAACCACCAACCGTCGACCACTCATTCCCTTCACCATAGTCACGCTCACACACATCCGTTAACGCCATCAACCGCTAACCACCAAGAAAACCCATTTCTTCCATCAATCATCACACAAAGTCACAAACACATTTGAGAACCAAAATATTAAAACGTAGCGGTGGTGGAGATAAGGAGTGGGTGTTGGTGGTGGATCTAGATTATATGACCTAAACTTCCCTTGGTGGTGCCATCATAAGGCTGATGATAGTGTGGCCTTTTAGAGATGCAGATAAAAGAAGGAAGAGAAAGAACAAAAGAAAAGGAGTTTTAGAAAGAGAGACTGAGAGAGAGGGGGACACCAATATGTAGGCACACTACTAAAGGAAGAGAAAAAGAGGAGAAGTTTTCATCTCATTTTCTCACGTTTTTTTAAGAATATTACAGAATTACCCTTCAAAATGTCGTAATAATATGCCTTACAATTGGCAAATTATATATACTAACATTTACCCTGATAAATGTAGTATATATAATTTCTCTCTAAAAATGAAATCAAATTAATCAGCTGGCCCAGTGGTAGACACCTCATTTTACATCCCTTAGCACCATAGTTTGATTCCTGCAGCGTCCCATATTTATTTTAGTTCAACGTACATGCGGCCGGAAATGTTTTAAATTACTATTTATATTTTATTATTATTAATTCAAACAATTAATTTAGTATGTTTTTTGTTTTTTTTTTATAACTTTTAGAATATAATGTCTAACGTAAATATAGATATATATTTTTGACGATCTCATTTTTATCTACACATTGATATAAATTTTATTTAGATATGATGTCTATTTATATATGTACTCTTTCAATCAATCTTATGGTATCTGTAGTACGAAAAAGTTAACCTATATATTTGAATTCAAACCAAATGATATAAGCGTACTACGAAAATTATTAAAAGAACGATACAAAACATGAATTATGTTTAATTACTATATATAACACAAGAGTTAGTTTTTTTAATGGCATAACATATCCTATGTTTCAAACCCGCTACAACGTGCGGGGTACTAAATATCTCGTTGATAGTATTGAAAAATAGGTCAAAGCATATGAGACCCATAATTCCTTATTCTAGTTAGTAAATGGGAGGTCATGATGAGCCCGTCATAGTCAAGTGACGCTTTAGGATGGAGCCAAGATTTTAACATAAGAGGACCTTCTTTATTATAACACAAATGATACTCATAATATACGAACGACGTAAAATAATTCATTACGTGTAGGATAAATAAATAGAGAAAGTTCGTTTAAAAACAATAGATTACGTGTTAAAATACCTACTTGAACTTTAACAAAATCAATATTTAAAACTTTCTCACGATCACTGGTTCATTCTTCATTGATTAACATGCTAGTAATAAAATATTAATTAAGACAATATTTCAGATATTAAAAATAATATAATAATAATTTAAATCAATAACGTTGACTCGTGATTTGTGATTCAATAACAAAAAAATTGTTCGTTACAAACTAAATGAACATGACTCACAATTCCAGAAACATAAAATACTTTATTATAACAATCTTAATTCCCATCTATAAACTCACATAATGAAATTGTAACATCCTCCTTACCGGCCTAGAATTATGAGGTAATTAATTAATTAATCTGGAAATTTAATTGTTATGTGGATTAATTGTTTTGGTTGTTGTTGTGATTTTATTTGTAGAAAAGTGATAGTTGTTTTTATGTGTTATTATTTTCTTTTAAATTAGTTAAGAATATATATATTATTATTTATTAGAGAGTATGGGGGGGGGGGGGGGGGGGGTATGGCCGGTTGGTGGTATACCCACTCCTACCCCCATGTTTTTCTTTACTTGTGTAAGTAGTCAAGTGTTTGTGTTTGCTTCGGCCGAGAACCAAAAGGAGAAGAAGAAAAAAAGAAAATTTATTTGCTTGGTTCCATCCTTTGATCTTGAAGTGATTAACATTATTTGAAGGTTAGAAATTCAGAATCCTTTATGTTGTTTGATGTTGATTTTCGGTTTTGAATATATATATATGTGAAATCCGATTGAATGTTTACATGATTTGATGATCATAGGACGTATGCATGCTAGATTTCTTGATTAATATGTGTTGTGTACATGATTAGAATGATTTCTGGAAATCTGTATAACTTGAATGCATGAAATCAGTTTAGAAAATAAAGTTAAAATAGAAAATGTGTTAGTTATGAAGGACTCGGAATTCATAAGTATGAATGAGCCGGATTCCGTCTCTTGCTCGGATTCCGACTAGAATTGCTCAGATGATATTAATTCGTGTAATACTCGGATTCCGACTCTGTTTGATGTGCCTTCACTTTTAAACGGATTGTGAAGTTTACCCGGATTCCGCCTGTTTACTCGGATTCCGCCTTGTACTCGGACTTTGATCAAATACTCGGATTGTGACCATTTACTCGGATTCCGCCTATTCACTAGGATTTGACTTTACTCGGAATTCAATTGGTTGTGTTGGACATGACCATTGATCGGATTTGATGATTTGAATATGAGCATGAGTTTATACCTCAAGTATTTGCCTTAGCTTACGAAAGGAATGTTCGAATTACCTAAGCTAAAGGAGTTGAATGAATTCACAAGATTAGAGTAATAGTGAATTACAGTATAATGTTTGAATGTACATTAGTTGATCTGTACTTGTAGATTATTGGTACATGTGATATGTGGATATATGTACTTGTTGAATTATGTACATGTTAAGTATTGTGCTTATTGTGTGTTGATTAAGCAAATACTGATTATTAGTTGTTTGTTCAGGTGGAGACAAAACTCAGTAGATAAGTAGAGGCTGAGTTACCTGAACTTTTGAAGATATCGGTGAGTGGATATATATCTTGGATGTATAAGATATATCACCTGATTGTTGCTCCTTGAGAAGTATTCTCTTGTTAACCATATATATACATGTTGTTTGGGAGATCAGCTTGGCGGTTGTTTTTCAGCTGGGCCTTGGTTTAGGGATATACAGTACTAGCATTCGTCTTGATAGCATTTGTTGTAATCAAGAGTTGCTAGTATTGTTGTCTGTTGTAACTAGGCTATCGGTAAACATATGCTTTGGCCGGCATTTGGTTGAAGGTCCTGCAAGACCGCCGGTTCTCTTGTTGTTTGAGCAATGTTGGTTTGGGCTTGATGCCTTGTATGTTTTGATATCTGTTCTCTCACATAGCTTTGTGCTAATCCCCCACTGTTGAACTTTTTTACAGGATATTCCTGGTAGGTGGAAGATAGAGGTGAAACTGGAATTATGGACTGATCTAACTCTGATATCTATTTTGTAATTGTAAAGAGCCTGATTTTGTAGTAACACTGTTGTAGTTTTGTAAAGTTAACCAGAAAAATTGTATTTACCATATTATATATATGTAATTATGTTATTAGCTTCCGCGCGTATTATAAAGTTGTGTTTTAGAAAATACGGTGTTACAAGTTGGTATCAGAGTCCTGGTTTAAGGATTTGCATTATAGATGTGCAATACTTGAACCGAGGCTCTGATCAGTCCAATATTTCCAGGGTGGGTAATTAGCAAAGTAGCTATAGAGAATATGATATGGTACTAACGAATTATAATCTGACAACTGGTGAGATGTTGTGTAGAACAGATTATGGCTGATAACAACGAAATCCCGGTAATTACCCCATAGTCCCCGAGAAGACAGCACAACAACGTGTCCTCTACTGCTGCCAATGAACAACACAGAGCAGGTACCTCTCACAACGGGGAATCTGATAATCAAGATTATGTACTGCAGTTGGAAAATACTTTGCAGACTCAGAGAGATAGAATTCAAGAGCTTGAACAACAGTTGAACCAAACCCAATCTTCTCAACCAACTCCTACAGTTCAATTGCCTCATGTAACAGCCCCTGTTACTCAACCTATTCCACCACCTGTTTATACCACAACACCAGTAAGCACGGTGTCAACTCCTTACGGATCATTTCCTTTTATCCCTATACCACAAGGAGTGTCTACCCAACACCAGACACCACAACAGAACTTCTTCATCCCGTGGTTTCCACAGCAAGAAGTTAGGAATAAATGTCAGTATAAGGATTTTGTGGCGTGTGGAGCACCTGAGTATTCGGGAAGTTCAAACCCGAATGTTACTCTAAACTGGTTGAAAGAAACTGTGAAGGCTTTGGAAGCCTGCAACTGTGAGAAAGCTGAATGGGTCAAGTTTGCAACGAGACGTCTGAAGGATCAAGCTTTGGCGTGGTGGGATTCACTAACCACACACCTGCTGAGGGAGATTGTTAATGCCGTCACTTGGGAGTAATTCCAGGATAAATTCTGTGAACAGTTCTGCAATGCTTTTGATATGGCAAAGATTCAACGAGAGTTTCTAGATTTGGCACAGACAAGTAATATGTATGTGGACGAGTTGATCAACAAGTTTCAAGTGACTCTCCGATTTGCTAAGCAGTGGGTGCCCGAAGAGCGTGCTCAGGTTCAACACTTTGTGAAAGCTTTGTTACCAGAATATCGGGGTAACACTCGTTTGGCGACATCGCTTGTCCAGACATTCACTTTAGCAAGATCTGCAGAATCTGACGTCCAGGATCGGGAAAAGATGAACAAGAGTTCGTTTAGCAGGTTTAGTGGAAGTGCCAGTGGGAATCAAAGCAAAGGTAAAGGGCAGAGTCATCATGGAAAGTCCGATCAGAGGTTCAAGGGATCAGGATCTTTTCAGAACAAACCTTGGTGCCATAATTGTAAATCTCGGCACACCGGGCCGTGCACGCCCCAAACTCGCAAATGTTTGAGGTACGGTGAGTTTGGTCATTATTTAGGTGCATGTAAGTTCAACACCTTTGTTTGCTGGAACTGCAAGGAGGAGGGACATCGAGCTGGAAGTTGTCCAAAGTTGAAGACCGCGGGGACTTGGGCAGGGGTAAGTAATACCGGGGGATCGTCTTCTGCAGGTCAGAAGAGAAAGACTGTACCTTCTGCAGAGGGTAGAGCTTTCAAGATGACTGCCAAGGAAGCTACTGGCAGTGATGATGTGATAACCGGTATGTTCATAGTTAACTCTATGCCCGCACGTGTTTTGTTTGACTCTGGTGCAAATAGATCGTTTATATCTATGACTATGTGTGATAAATTGAAATTACCTGCTTCTGTGAATGATTTGCCTTTAGAAGTAGAAGTAGCTGACGGTAATGTAGTGCTTGTGACAACTTCTGTAACTGGAGTTCAGGTTAGTATTGATGGTACTAGTTTCCCTGTGGATTTGATTTAGTATTAGGCATGGATTGGTTGAGTCTCCATAGGGCTAGTATCCAATGTCATAAGAAACTGATAACTATTCCTCTGGTTGACGGGTCGCATGTCGTGGCTCGTGGGGATAGATCTCCATCTTCTCTTCCGTTTATCTCGTATATGAAGGCTAGAAAATCTTTAGCCAAAGGGTGTGCGTCCTTTCTAGCGTATGCTATTGATGTGAAGAAGGAAAAGCGGCCTGTTCTTGATGTTCGTGTTGTTTCGGAGTTTCCGGAGGTATTTCCAGATGATTTGCCAGGGTTGCCGCCAGTACGTGATGTTGAGTATAAGATTGATTTGATACCTGGTAGTACGCCTATTGCGAAAGCTCCGTACCGTTTAGCTCCTTCCGAGATCAGAGAGATGATGACTCAAATACAGGAACTGTTAGACAAAGGGTTTATTCGTCCAAACTCTTCGCCTTGGGGTGCACCGGTGTTGTTTGTTAAGAAGAAAGATGGGACTCTGCGTATGTGTATAGATTATAGAGATTTGAATAAGAGGACTGTCAAGAATAAGTATCCGTTGCCGAGGATAGATGATTTGTTCGATCAACTTCAGGGAGCTTCATATTTCTCGAAGATTGATTTGAGGTCGGGCTATCATCAGGTAAGAGTAGCCGAAGAGGATATACCTAAGACAGCTTTTCGTACACGGTATGGTCACTACGAGTTTCTTGTAATGCCGTTCGGTCTGACTAACGCACCGGCAGTGTTTATGGATTTAATGAATCGGGTGTGTCGACCATTCTTGGATAAGTTTGTCATTGTATTTATAGATGATATCTTGGTGTATTCTAAATCGGAGGATGAGCATGATCAACATTTGCGACAAGTTTTGGAGGTTCTCAAACAACACAAACTGTATGCCAAATTGTCCAAGTGTGAGTTCTGGTTGTGTGAAGTCAAGTTTCTGGGTCATGTGATTTGTGAAAATGGTGTTAAGGTTGATTCGGCAAAGATAGAAGCTGTGATGAATTGGAATGCTCCTACGACACCGACATAGATTAAAAGTTTTCTCGGATTAGCAGGTTATTACAGACGTTTCATTAAAGACTTTTCGAAGCTTGCGGGTCCGTTAACCAAGTTGACTAGAAAGGATGTTCTGTTCCAATGGGGTGAGGCTCAGGAAAATGCTTTTCAGACTTTGAAGCAACTTCTGTGTCAAGCTCCCGTTCTTGCGTTGCCAGAAGGGTCTGAAGATTTTGTGGTATGCTGTGATGCTTCACATGCTGGGTTAGGATGTGTATTGATGCAAAGGGGTAAAGTTATAGCTTATGCTTCCAGACAGTTGAAACCCAACGAGAAGAACTATCCGACTCATGATTTGGAGTTAGCAGCAGTGGTGTTTGCTTTAAAACTGTGGAGACATTACCTATATGGTACAAAGTGCACGATTTGCACTGATCACAAGAGTTTGCAGTATGTGTTCACGCAGAAGGAATTGAATATGAGACAGCGCCGTTGGTTAGAGCTGATAAAAGATTATGACTGTGATATTCAGTATCATCCGGGAAAAGCTAACGTGGTAGCTGATGCACTTAGTAGGAAGGGTTCGGCAAATACAATAAAGTTTATGCGGTTAGAGATCAAATCTGATTTGATAGATCAGTTGATGGCTGCTCAACTGGAAGCATTGAAAGAAGAAAATTTGAAAGATGAGATAATGGTGAAAAGACAAAATGAACTGACAACTGATTCTCGTGGTTTAAAGATGTATTAGAATCGTGTTTGGGTGCCGAAGTTTGGTAACTTGCAGGAATTGATTTTGACTGAAACCCATAAATCCAGAATGTCTGTTCATCCTGGTAGCACTAAGATGTATCAAAGCATGAAGACTTTTTATTGGTGGCCTACTATGAAGTTAGATGTTGCATGATTTGTGGAGTCATGTCATATATGTGCTCAAGTGAAAGCTGAACATCAAAAGCCGTATGGATCTCTGAGACAGTTATCAATACCTGAGTGGAAGTGGGATCATATCACGATGGATTTTGTAACAAAACTTCCGAGGACTCAGAAAGGAAATGATATGATTTGGGTTATTGTCGACAGATTAACCAAGAGTGCACACTTTCTTGCTGCTACTGAGACTGCACCCTTGAGTAAGTTAGCCAAGATGTATATCGATGAGATAGTATCAAGACATGGAGTTCCATTGTCTATCGTGTCAGATCGGGATTCGAGGTTTGTGTCAAACTTCTGGAACAGACTACAGCAAGAGCTGGGGTCTAGGGTTAATTTGAGTACAACTTATCATCCGCAGACAGATGGGCAATCAGAAAGAACAATTCAGACTTTAGAGGATATGCTTCGGGCATGTGTGTTAGAGTTTGGAGGTTCGTGGGATTCGCATTTACCGCTGGTTGAGTTTGCTTACAACAATTCTTACCACTCCAGCATCGGGATGCCGCCGTATGAGATGTTATATGGACGACCATGCAGAACTCCTACTTGTTGGTTAGAGGCAGGAGAGAAACAGTTTGCTGGGCCAGATATTGTTCAGATCACAGCAGAAAAAGTTGCAGTGGCTGGGGAAAAGTTGAAAGCTGCAAGAGATCGACAAAAGATGTATGCAGATACACATCGTCGACCAGTGACTTTTGTGGAGGGAGAACGAGTCTATTTAAAGGTTTCACCATGGAAGGGTGTGATACGTTTTGGGAAACGTGGAAAGTTAGCACCTCGATATATTGGTCCGTTCAGAATTCGTAAAGTAATGAACGATCAGACGGTGGTTTTGGATCTTCCTGATGAACTAGCTGGTATCCATGATACATTCAATGTTTGCTATCTGAGAAAGTGCAATGTAGAGGATCAAACACAAGTGTTGCCATTGCAAGATCTTCGTGTAGATATTAACAAGAAACTTATTGAGGAACCTGTTGAGTTGCTAGATCGTAAAGTAACCAAGCTGAGAAACAAACAGATACCAATGGTATTGGTGAAGTGGAAGCACAGTTTGGGTTCAGAATTGTCTTGGGAGACCGAAACTGATATGAGAGATCGTTATCCTTCGCTGTTTGAGAGCGATGAGATTCCGATGACGGAATCTTCTTAAGGGGGAAAGATTTGTAACATCCTCCTTACCGGCCTAGAATTATGAGGTAATTAATTAATTAATCTGGAAATTTAATTGTTATGTGGATTAATTGTTTTGGTTGTTGTTGTGATTTTATTTGTAGAAAGGTGATAGTTGTTTTTATGTGTTATTATTTTCTTTTAAATTAGTTAAGAATATATATATTATTATTTATTAGAGAGTATGGGGGGGGGGGGGGGTATGGCCGGTTGGTGGTATACCCACTCCTACCCCCATGTTTTTCTTTACTTGTGTAAGTAGTCAAGTGTTTGTGTTTGCTTCGGCCGAGAACCAAAAGGAGAAGAAGAAAAAAAGAAAATTTATTTGCTTGGTTCCATCCTTTGATCTTGAAGTGATTAACATTATTTGAAGGTTAGAAATTCAGAATCCTTTATGTTGTTTGATGTTGATTTTCGGTTTTGAATATATATATATGTGAAATCCGATTGAATGTTTACATGATTTGATGATCATAGGACGTATGCATGCTAGATTTCTTGATTAATATGTGTTGTGTACATGATTAGAATGATTTCTGGAAATCTGTATAACTTGAATGCATGAAATCAGTTTAGAAAATGAAGTTAAAATAGAAAATGTGTTAGTTATGAAGGACTCGGAATTCATAAGTATGAATGAGTCGGATTCCGTCTCTTGCTCGGATTCCGACTAGAATTGCTCAGATGATATTAATTCGTGTAATACTCGGATTCCGACTCTGTTTGATGTGCCTTCACTTTTAAACGGATTGTGAAGTTTACCCGGATTCCGCCTGTTTACTCGGATTCCGCCTTGTACTCGGACTTTGATCAAATACTCGGATTGTGACCATTTACTCGGATTCCGCCTATTCACTAGGATTTGACTTTACTCGGAATTCAATTGGTTGTGTTGGACATGACCATTGATCAGATTTGATGATTTGAATATGAGCATGAGTTTATACCTCAAGTATTTGCCTTGTCTTACGAAAGGAATGTTCGAATTACCTAAGCTAAAGGAGTTGAATGAATTCACAAGATTACAGTAAGTAAAGAGTAATAGTGAATTACAGTATAATGTTTGAATGTACATTAGTTGATCTGTACTTGTAGATTATTGGTACATGTGATATGTGGATATATGTACTTGTTGAATTATGTACATGTTAAGTATTGTGCTTATTGTGTGTTGATTAAGCAAATACTGATTATTAGTTGTTTGTTCAGGTGGAGACAAAACTCAGTAGATAAGTAGAGACTGAGTTACCTTAACTTTTGAAGATATCGGTGAGTGGATATATATCTTGGATGTATAAGATATATCACCTGATTGTTGCTCCTTGAGAAGTATTCTCTTGTTAACCATATATATACATGTTGTTTGGGAGATCAGCTTGGCGGTTGTTTTTCAGCTGGGCCTTGGTTTAGGGATATACAGTACTAGCATTCGTCTTGATAGCATTTGTTGTAATCAAGAGTTGCTAGTATTGTTGTCTGTTGTAACTAGGCTATCGGTAAACCTATGCTTTGGCCGGCATTTGGTTGAAGGTCTTGCAAGACCGCCGGTTCTCTTGTTGTTTGAGCAATGTTGGTTTGGGCTTGATGTCTTGTATGTTTTGATATATGTTCTCTCACTTAGCTTTGTGCTAATCCCCCACTGTTGAACTTTTTTACAGGATATTCCTGGTAGGTGGAAGATAGAGGTGAAACTGGAATTATGGACTGATCTAACTCTGATATCTATTTTGTAATTGTAAAGAGCCTGATTTTGTAGTAACACTGTTGTAGTTTTGTAAAGTTAACCAGAAAAATTGTATTTACCATATTATATATATGTAATTATGTTATTAGCTTCCGCGCGTATTATAAAGTTGTGTTTTAGAAAATACGGTGTTACAGAAATAGATTATTCCTATGTAAACCCAAGTGAATAACTTTCTTTAACGTTCTAGATTATTTGATGGTTTGATGTCTTTTTCTTTTTTGTTTTGATAAGCTCAAAAACAACATTTATATTCAAATTAAAAAGCACGCAAAGGTAGAATCGTAAAATAAAGAATAAAATATCAATGAACACGTTGGTAGCTAATTTAAATATCATGAAAGACATCTCGAGAAAACAAAATAAAACAAGGAAACCCTTAAACGTAAAATGTCTCTTCACCTTCAAAGCGTTCATCATTTCTTTGATTGTTATACTAGACTTCTATTTTTAATTGGGGAGAGGGGGTAATAGAAAGTGAATAAATTAAAGCTTATAAAGTAAAAGAATTTTGAGCTAATTAGTTAGGGGGGGGGGGGGGGGTTTCTAGGACCCTTAAGTCCCCTCTGTCTCTGTCTCTGGGTCTAGCGCACTAGCTAGCGTCGTCAACCGTTATGCTTCACACGTCATTAATTAGCTTGTCGTTCCCTTGCTCACCATCATCATGACGACCTCAAATGAGCTCAACGGATCTTTCCTTTTTTTTTAATTCTTAGCCGACAACGTGGAGACAGCCATGCATGTATAACTAGTGTTGTTTAGTCATGAATATACCATAGGCTGAAAAGTTGATATGACAATTAGTTATGACAGTCGTGCATGTCATGACTACGATTGATCTTACAACGTATGTAATAAATCTTGTAAAAAATGGATGGCAAGACAAGAGACCAAATAATGAACATGTAGCTTTGCAAGACAAGAGACCACACAACACAAACATATATAGTATAGTTTGCTCGAATTTATACACATCAACAATCTATAATTTATGAACTTTGAAACCACCATGTCTCAAAACAATTACAACATAAGCATAAAAACAATCCTTCTTTCAAAGTATAAGTTAGATGTTGTTACATTAACCTTCTTTGAAATAATAAAGCATGTGAAATTATGCATACAACTTATCTGTCATAAACAACAAAAGTGTATGTTTGTACTATAATACTTTTGAACACGTGATTAAGAAAAACAATCGGTGATTTGTATGGATTCAAAATACATAATTGTTGTGTATGACAAATAATGTTATGTACAAATCATCTACATGTTAGTATATTATGTATGCTAGTTTAGATGTATGCGTTAACACACTGTAGCCATAATTCTTTATATAAAAAATATTGTTTATATAAAATTAAAATATTGTTTTATATTCATTTAACTTTATATAAAAAATATTGTTTCATGAATAAAATTGATTTTTCTGTATAAGATATAACAATTTAAAACTATTATGCAAATTAGTAAAACGTTGGAAAAATAACTTTTTTGTTTTTAAACTTGAAAAAGAAATGGAAACCAATTTCTTCAGAGTACAATCACCTCACCGAAAAAGTAAGAAGAATCTAATCAGAAGGTAGAAAGTAACAACTAAGGTAGAAACTAGGGGCTTTTGTGTAAACTTATTTTTTTAGGTTAAGTTTTTTTAGCTTTTTAACTTATTAGCTTATAAGTTTATAAGTAAAAAAAGTGTTTAGATTAAATTTTAGGATAGAAAATAAGCAAAAATTATAAATATCTAAAAATGACATACTTAAAATAAAGAAAATTTGATTCAAGTTTATAAGAAAGTGTATAATAATAAATGTTAAAGATAAGCTTCTGATAGTAAATAAGTTAATTCAATCTTAGCTTATTAAAAGTGACTTATCTATACTATTATATTAAGCATACAATATTCTCTCTCCTTAAAAATTTAAGAGTTCTTAATTTTCAATCAAAACTCAATCTCCACCCTTAATTTTATTTACATTAATCTCATCTATCAATTTATTAAATATTACATCTTCTTTTCTCCTTTAACAAATAAATGTTTTGATTACAACTAACTATAATTTATTTTTCTTTAAAAACATACATTTCAATTTTTTAAAATATTATTTATAATCTTCAGGTTAAACATATAATATTAGTATTATTGTCTCTTCCGTATTCACCAACACAAGTATTCACCATCATTGTTCTTTGATTGTCGCTGTCGCATTGCGCGGGCATCTTACTAGTTTTATGTAAATCCATAAACTTAAGTTCATAACCTAAACTGAAAAAAAAAAACTTAATAAACCCAATAAATAAGTTAAAACAAACTCCCTGTAAACTTGTTTCATCGTACAACCTTTGCCCTTGTTTTTATATACCCGAGGATTCAAGTGTCTCCGGCGGTACCTCGCATCTCTATTAACGGTGCCCTCTCACCGGGAGCAGCGAGATATAAGAAAGACAATGCAAGCTTTGAAAAATTTCTTCAGACACCCAACAATTTCTGTTGTAGAAACATGCAAAACCCTTGGAGAAATCAACCAAATTCATTCTCAATTGCTAGTTAATGGTTTCGTCAGTGATCCAGATCTTGTGTCGAAATTTGCTGCATCAATTGCCCTTAAACATCCTCACAATATCGATTATTCTGTTCAACTCTTGAATCAATGTGATAATCCAACTGTGTTTGCTTTAAACTCTCTCATCAGAGTTTACTCCAAAAGCTCAACTCCTGAAAAAAGCTTCCATTTCTATAAAAGAATGCTTAACTTAAATAAGAAACCTGACAACTACACCTTTACGTTTTTGATCAAGTCTTCCGCGCAGTGTATGGTGGTTAAGAATTTGGGTCTGGCTGTACACGGTACCGTGTTGAAATGCGGGTTGGATCAGGACCCGCATGTCCAAAGCGGGTTAATCAATATGTATGCGGAAATGGGGTTTCTCCATGATTTAAAAGACTTGTTTTTGGATATTGATGAGACAGATCTGGTAACCCAGACAGCAATGGTGGTTGCCTGTGCAAGATTGGGAGACATTGGTTTTGCACGACAACTGTTTGATAAAATGCCTAAGCGTGATGTCATTGCTTGGAATGCAATGATCGCCGGGTACGTAGAATTCAGGGAGCCCTTGAAAGGGCTAGAATTGTTTTTCACGATGGAAGCTAAGGGTTTGAACGTTAATGAGGTCTCAATGATTTCTGTGATATCTGCATGCACACTTTTAAATGATTTAAATACAGGACAATGGGCGCATAGATATATAGAGCGTAAGAGGCTAAAAATCGATGTGACTTTAGGTAGTGCGCTTGTAAATATGTATGCAAAGTGTGGAGATATCAACATGGCTATGGAAGTTTTTTGGGGGATGAAAGAAAAGAATATATACACATGGAGTTGTGCCATGGGAGGACTAGCAATAAATGGTTATGGTGAGAAGTGTCTTGAACTTTATAAATTAATGCTACAAGAAGAGATCCGACCAAATGAGGTTACATTTACATCAGTCTTAAAGGGTTGCAGTGTATCGGGTTTAGTTAAAGAAGGTTGTAAGCATTTTGAGTCTATGACAAAAGAGTATGGGATCGAGCCACGACTTGAGCATTATGGATGTATGGTTGATCTATATGGTCTATGTGGACGTTTAGATGAAGCCTTAAACTTCATCTATAGCATGCCATGTACACCCCATGCAGGAGCTTGGGGTGCTTTACTGAATGCTTGCAAAATTTATAACAATGTCGAAATGGCTGAACTTGCTTCTAGAAAGATGGTTGAACTAGAAACCAAGAATGATGGTGCATATGTCCAATTATCAAACGTTTATGCTGATTTTAACAAGTGGGATAGTGTTGATGTTGTGAGGCACAAAATGAAGTCAGACAGGGTCTCAAAGGTCCCTGGTGTTAGCATGATTGATAGCCTTTAAACTGGTAAAATTCATTACTGAGAAGAATATTTATACAATGTTAATCTTTTCATTGCTATAGAAACAAATATTTGTGTTTGATTTTTGACTATATAGTACAACATGCCTATCTGCTATCGACTACATTGCCAGAAAAGAAAGGTAGTAACAAAAGGAGAAGAAAAAACAAAAACAAGAGTAGGAATAACCCCAATATGGGAAAGACATTTAACCTCATAATTTTAGACAACAAGAATTGTAGCTATTGTGAGTTTTAATTTGATAGCATAGATATCGATATCAACACACAGGTAAATCTGGTGGCGGTTTCTCCAATGTCTGCAATGGTCCGTTTCCATCCTCCACAACAAACACGGTGGCCAAACCCCAGCCAATATGAACGTCTAAGTGGCAGTGCATAATCCAGGTACCTGAGAAAATAAAGTAGAAAATGAACAACATAGTGTATTTTCAATGCATAAAACTTCATTAGCTATTTTTACCGAAAAATCAGACTATGATTTAAATAATATAATTCATAATTGGTTTTGACACTCTAGTTATCCTGTTATCCATAGAAAATTATAGTTTCTTTGAGAAAATGTGTTTTGACCCTGGGTCAACCTAACTTGACGTGATCGATTTCTGTCCACACCAATATTCCTCGTTGTAAGTTGTAACCCGTTACCCAACCCGAGGATGCAATGATAGTGCTTAGTGTTTTTTACCTGGATTATCTGCAACAAATCTAATGACTGCCCATCCTTTGACAGGTAAGCTAACTGTATTTCTAAGAGGCGGATCTTCTAGGTTAAATTTAGCAGTGTCTGTTTTAGGGTTGAAGTTTCCAAATCCTTCTGCAAGTATGTAGAAATCATATCCATGAAGATGGATCGGGTGGTTTTCAGCTGTGAAGATACTTGTTCCTTGCAACACTATCTGCACCCTTGATCCATATTTCAACTTGTAGACCTTGGTTCCACGAATAGGCTGCCACAAAGACTGGCTTACATTACCGGTATAATCAAATGCCACTGGAGGTTTTGCTGGAAAGTCTGTGGTGAAAACTCCTGGTATCCCTTGGTTATGTGCTTGAAGTATGGAGATATTTGAGGGGAGTACAAAAGATACGTTGTTCATGCTAGCAGTGAAGCGGGTCCCATTAGGGCCTTGACAGTTTCTAGCCCTAGTTTTTGGTGGGCATTGGTTGATTCCGAGTCCCATAGTAATGAAGAGACTGTGATCAGTTTCAGTTGGGACAAGGGCTTTTCTGAGGCTTTTGAAGCTGGTGGTGAAGGCGGTGGCGGTAGCGGTGTCATTATATGCTGGGAGAGGCGGCATAACAGGCTTTGAAGTGGCAGTTTTGTACTCCAAAATGGCGGTGGTGGTGGTATTGTCAAATGGGGCACCTTGTGCACTGGCGTAAGCCCGTGCAGCAATGTAGTATCGGGCTGGTGGCTGGTCAGCCTTCAGGAGTACATCAGTGGTTTGTCCTGGTCCAAGCATGAGGACCTTGGTGGTGAAGGGCTTCACGTAGGAAGCATCAGCACCCACTACAGTAAGTTTGTGGTTAGCGATGGTGAAGAAAAGCTGTTGATTTAGAGCTGCATTGATCACCCGAAGGAGGCTTGTCTCTCCTGAGTTAACAGGTACTTTGACCGTATCTACAATTTTTTCAAAGAAAAAAGTTAATATTCTTATAAGAATAAAAGAAAGTAGTTAAAATTTCATTGAAATTCCTCAAGTATGTACACAAGTCAATCAAAAAACAGGAATAATATGTCAACAGGAACTGAAATTTGTCACTCTGTCATTCCTTTGTGGTTTCTGTTTGGTCTGTAAACATGTAAAACGGATTTGGAACAAAAATAATGGTCAATGACAAAATTACCCTTCAATGATTTATTTATTTTTTAAAAATTTATTGATTGCTTCTCAGTTCTTGTGACATTTTGAGAGAAAATGAAGTGTTTGAAAGATGCAAACCTTGGCTGGAGCATTTATAGAGATCACCGGGTTGACCATTGATGGTATATGCATCAGAAACATTTGGAGCTGCTCCAGTTCTTGTGGCTTCTCTTATAACATCTATCGGGTTAGCATCCCACCATTCACCTGATCATAATTAAATTCTCTCAGCTAACTCAAATTCACCATTCAGTAACATGCACATTTTCTATGTGAAGAAACTGCATACCAAGAGTAATTACTGATTCCTGCTTTGGCTTTGGGAAGGGGTATGAATATCCTTCCTGTGGGTGAATAATAATAGCACCATAAACAGTGGCTCGAACCCATGAGCTATGCGCATGCCACCATAACGTTCCTTCTTGTCCTGAAATGGTAAACCGGTACGTGTAACTCCCTCCTGGTCTAATTGGACATTGTGTGATGAACTCGGGTCCATCTGCCCATGCTGTCAACATTTGTCTAACACCATGCCTGAAAAGTCACAATATTGTATTTTTAGATCTTATTAAAAACCCGCTTTTTAAAGAGGTATAAACTGATAACCGTATGGTTTTACCAGTGAATGGTGACATTATATCGAGCTTTGTTTGTAACTTTTATCACTAAAGTGTCGCCATTGTTCACTTCCAAGGTTGGACCCGGGAACTGTCCATTGACCGTGAGACTATTATGGGTTTTGCATAGCCTCTTGACTTTTGTTGCTTGAACCTGAAAAAAAGCGAATTCGTTTACACAAATTTCACCACAACATGAGAATATGTAATTATAGAGATGAAAGAAGTCATACGACGAAGTCATGGTTGTGAGTCTTTGCATTTGCCAAACAGGCCAAACTTGACACGAGTAGGAACAAGGTCAGCAGGAAGAAAGAGCGTGAAATGGCGGTGAACACACGCTCCATTGTTAAAGGTTTGTGTGTTGTTTTCAGGGGAGAATGACTTGTGGAATTCTGAGGAACAATTGGTTCTTATATAGGCAAAAGATAAAGGGAGTAGTTTGAGGTAGGCATAGTAGGTTTTGTGTCATGGGTTGCAAAAAAGCAACATGGTTCAACCCAAGTTGGTGCACCCACTGACCTACAACATATTACCACATTGTGATCAATTCATGAATGCTTGTTTCTTAATCCTAGTCAGTCTATATCATTAACAGATTAGCATCATCATTTTCTATAACAGATTTTAGTCTAACCTCTCTACTTACCAAATGGATTATGTGTAGTGTTTTCAATTGATTTTTGTATATATTGATGCAATCTTTTACTAAAAAAAACTATGATTACAGTCTTGAATTGTATTTTGCGTGAAAAACATAGAGCCAAGTAAATATCGTGTTGGACTTGACTTAACCTCAACAAGTGTAATGATGAGAAGTTAAGTAATTGATGGGTTGACGTCAAGGTCAAATATTATTATTATTCACTTCCATGAGAATACAATCAAAATTACCTCCACTATCTTAAATAAACTAATGATATTTATTTTTTAAAGTATTTAGACATTTCTTCTTTGATTAAATGTGTATGTGATTGTTTGAAAAGCGAGTTAATTTATACGCAGTAAAATTTCTCTATACATAACATATATAAGTGGGTAATAGTCGTCCTATTAAAAACAGGTAAAAACGATATATACGATATGTTAGAGAAAATTTGACTGTCATGAAAGATGATTAATTAACAAGAAGGTTGTGATTAATGACATTGCTCCTAAATCCTAGATGCATCATAATCATTATTCTACTGAATCGCACTTAGGAACAATTATTTTTTAAAATAAGAGTATAATCTAATCATCAAATCTTATGGATGATAATTAATGTTAATTTTATATCGATAAAAATAATACTACCCATCGAAAGATAACATGTTTAATTTTTTTTTTTTTTTTTTTTTGAATACCCAAATACATAAAGTTTATGGTAAGATATGTTTCTTTGCGTTTTTGAATACTCTTCTTGTGTAACTTAATGCAACATTTGTTTACTAGACAAGGCTATTCAAGAATATATTGATTAGTGCAGACATGCTAGCATTGTCATATAAGTTATTTGCCATATATATGCTCTTTGGTTTTCAAAGTTAATCCAACCAATCAAATTGGAAACCGTTATTTAATAACTGCTTGAATCATTTATGAATTGGTAAAATTGATTGTTGACCTAGTCTAAACCGGTTTTATTGAAAAAAAATATATTTCTTTTTTGTTTTTTATCTTCACATATTTATATACTTAAATTTTAGCTTTATGTAAAGATCCTTTTGTCAAATCTTAAAAAAATCTTTAGCTTACATATTCGTTTATATATGCTCGAAACGTTTCTATCTTTTTTCTATATATATAATATAACGTCATTTGGATCTTAAAACCGGGCTGATCGTTTGAAGCAATGAATCGCTACATAGGCATGTTGGATAACTCTGGTTGCAAAACTAGTTATGCTCTTCAGGTTATATATTTACCTATCACCTCTTTTACATATAGGTACTCATTGTATTATATACATTTAGTTACATGTCAGCTCAGATGCTTTAATATCACATATTATTTCCCCATAAATTAATATGATATGTAAGTGTATCCAACATTCATGACGTAAATGTAAACTAGTAAAACTAAATAAGAACTAGTGTAATAGGTCTGATTTATAATTATATTTGTCACAAAAATTGACTCTTGGTCTAGTCCACCCCATTTCGTGGTCATGCCCCTTAAAATGGTAGTAGTGGAACGTTGTGATGGACGTTGTGGCTACCACCATGCCCTTGCCCTGGTCATGCCTTTTTCCACTAAATCACGACGTGTTGGGTGGTGGTGCGTGTGAATGCCACAGCATGAAGGCTTTTTGTGGTGAGTGTCTATACTTTTTTAATTTTTAATCGGGGAGTCGAGGGAGGTCATAAACTTCGTTGTGGTAGGGTGTGACAACTACAGTTCGTGAGTGGTGTGTTGAATAATACATGCGAAAAGCTGATGTCATAGTGTGGTGGTAGTGGTAGGTGTTAAGGTTATCAATACTCTTACTGTCACCGTGTTAGAACTTTGGTGTTACACCACCCACGTCCACCACCATGTAGTGATGGTGTGGTTGACCCTTGTCTTCATGTTGTACATGGTATTCACAAGGCCCGAAACTAATGCCAATCCGTTCATTATTGTGAAGGTATTTTAATAACCATGTGCACAAAAAAGGGAAATAAAAACGGTGCTATTTTGTACCCGATAAAGTGTTGATTTAGAAAATTCATTCTTATGTCGATGTCCAATCTCTTGTTATATTCATCTTGTCATTATTTTTACAGCTATAATTATGTTTCTTATTAATGCTCAAATATATTCTTTTATAAGTAATCGTGCGAATTTTAATTTTGTCAAACCCATATAATAATAATAACTTTATTACAATAATAATAATTTCTAGTTACAAAGTAAATGAAACGTCTATCAATCTTATGTTAAAACACAAAAGAATGAAAAGAAAAGAAAAATAACACCGAAACAAAGTCACACTTAGGTGAGATGTTGTTAGATTGTTTGTTAAATAACAAAATTAGTTAGAATTTGACAAAGATAGTTTCATTATTATGTCCTCTCCCCCTTGTTTGGTGGCTTGTCCATCCAAATTTGGGTCCCTTACTCTACTTTTGTGTTTTAATTATTATTTTTGTAAAAGTTTTTTCTGCTTTTTTCACCCCTAAAAACATACACACCACCACCATTCGATCAAATCACCCAAATATATGCCATGGACCCTTCTCATGTTTTCATTTGAAAAGTGACTCTCATGCCATGTTATTTTAATCTCTCTTTTCATCCATACATATATAAGAATATTTACTTATATATTTAATCTTTTAATCAACATCTAAATAGTAAATACTAATTATTTAATATCTTCCTTTTCTCTGTTGATTGGAATACTTCAACATTCTAAAAGAAAATTATACATACTACGTTTGGTTTAAGATATATGACATTAATTAAGTGGTTATCCCTTTGACATCGATCTACATCAAAGAGTCAAAAGAAAACTATTATAATAATTGAATCAATGCATAATAATGATTGCGTGGTGTTATTGGTGACACTACATTTTCAATAATAACATTAATTAGCTTTGCATTTTGTTGTAAACGAGGTTAAAACACTCGCAGCGACGTATATTCAATTTTTTGTTGAATTATTTATCAAAATAATAATAATCTAAAATTTAGGAATAGAATAATGTATATATAAATCACATATAATAATAAACTTTAGTTTTATAGATGTTTTGAATTATGCTCATACATTGTAGTATTGTTACAATTGGCTTCTTTTTGTTATTAAGAGAATGTTACAATTGGCTCCGGTCCAAAAAATATATTATGAAAATTTATTTGACGCGCTCTATGCACAGTATTAAAGTTGAACCTTTTTATTGTAACAAAAATTTCTCATTATATATTTGTAACATATAATCAAAATTATTTGTAATAATTTAAGAAGTTAAAACAATTAATAAAAGTGAAATATAAAATATTTAGCAAGAATTATAAAATAGGATAAAATTTAGAATAGTTATCTTTCATTTTTTTAATTAATAAATCACAAATTAAATAACATGGTAATAAAGGCAAGTGAAAGTGTGAAACACAGAAAAAGTTGGAAGTGCGAAAGGCATAACTTAAGAGGAATAAAAAGAAAAAAACAATTAAAATAACATAATAACAAAAGAAAGTACGTAAAAAGAAAGGGAAAAAAAATTTAAAAACAAAGTTGAGTAGAAGACATGGATTGAAACGTTGACCTTTCACATAAAAACATATGTGGCTAACCAACTCTACTACAACACAAATGCTTTCTGTTTCTTGAATACCATTATATATATTATATAGTACAGGCTCATTTTAGGATGAACAGTGAAAGGGGCGCATGATTAATCATTGACAAAGGTATATCAAACCCGTGCGTTGCATCGGGTGATATTCAAAAATTCATATTTTTGGGATTTTAATTTACATATAATATAGTTATAAGATGGTTGTGTAAGATTAGCATATGTAGACAAAAATTAGATTAAAGTGCATCTACTACATTTGTTAATTAGATTATTATGTACATGAGACTACATTACCTAGTAATGTTATCCGATCATATTTAACATATACAAATTGAATGGTAAAATGTGATAAATTGTTCAATGTTTAAATTGAAAAGTTGAAATAATGTATAATATTAATTGGACCATTAAGCTTAAAGTAGGAGCGATACCTTAATACACCTTGATATCGCTACGTCAAACACCATTTCATTTGTATATGATGCTAAGTAATTTATTAGATCAAATAGAACTTACATAAAGTTAAAGGGTATATAATGAAAATTTTAAAAGGTTAGAATTGAAAATTTGAAATGAATAGTGCCTTACTTTGTAAATTGATTATAAGGGGAATAGTACGAAGTACATACTCGTGCAAACTAAATTGAACTTTTAGACCTAAATTGTTGCGGGGTCAGAGTGGCCGCGCTCTTGTGCGATGCTCTAGGGATAAAGCCTCCATCTCGGTTCAAAGGGTTGATCCCCTTGTTGTGGTTCAAACAAAGTTAAGTGTCACAGTATTCTATTTTTATCAGGTCTGGTGACACGAAAGTTGCTTAAGTAAAGTTAAAGCCACACGTCAACCACACAAAGTCAAAAGTGATCAACATGTACTATAGGTCAACCGAGACTAGAACTCTAGCTTTAGTGATCAACATGCACTTAAGCTCAACTAAAAAGTACTATATCCGTCCCATTTTTATTGTCCACTTTTGACTTTTCAAAGTTTTTTTTTTTCATCTTTGACCTTAAATATTTTTGTTTATGTTATATAATACTTGATAAAATTTATATCAATAAAAATACTTTTAAAACACAATGCATTCATATATTTTGTATCAAATATTATATAACACAACAAAAATATTTAAGGTCAAAGTTAAAAAAGAAAGACTTTAAAAAGTCAAAAGTGGACAGTAAAAATGGGACGGAGGGAGTAATAAACATTGCAACTATTGAAAATCCGTTACTCTTTAGTTATAACTGTTGTTCGCAATTATCCATCTTCATCCAAATCATCTATAAATAGAACCGAACCCACCTGGTTTTCCATATTAATATGTAATTTCTTGTACTAACCTTCAGATTTTCAATATTATATACAAATTTCAGACACAATATTTAACTTTTAGCATTAAATTCAATGTCTAATAACATATTTCAACAATAAATATTATTTTTAGCTCAAATATTTAAAATATAAACATAATTTTGTATCAACCATGATATAAACATCGATATGAAAAGAGATAAACGATAAAGGGAATGAAAGAGTTATCGACCTTAATAATTGGACCTTGAATTATTTAATGACTTTATTGACTTCTATTTAATAACTATATTATTAAAAAATATATATGATACATTAAATATTAGTAGGTTGGTTTCTTAATGAGGCGGTTTCTAGTTAAAACCAAAACCGAACCGAACCGAACCCATCGGTTTTTTCAAAATTGGAAACCGGCCGAACCATCGGTTTTGAAATGGTTTCGATTTTATCGGTTTTAACGAATTGGTTTCATTTTTTCGTTTTCTATACACACCCTCTACTTCCCACCCCCTAGTTGTAGGAGGGAGAGAGGAGAGAGGAGAAGGAGAGACAAAGGACTAGGTTTCATTGCTTTGGTCTTCGGTTGCTCACTCGCCCGAAGAACGCTCTCGGCACTAGCTACACAGGTATTAGATTTTCTTAATTGCGATAGTCTTCGCTTGCTTGTTTTGCTTGCCATAAAATATCCCAAGTCGAAATTCATTAAACTCGAATTAGTATCGGATTGATAATTTAGAAAGATGTCAAAACAAGATTCACCATATTATCCAATATTTTGATTCTCATTACCCAGTTCTCAATATAACTTCTATAATTACAACTAATAGTTTGTTTTGTTAGGTTTCAAGTAAGGAGTAACATATTTAATGGCTATTTGATAAAACAAAATAATTAAATATTCAATTACTTAATTACTCGAACAATTTTAAAATTATGTATGAATTTGTTTTGAATGTAATAAACAGTTTAATAATGATTCTGAATAAATAATCTGAATGATGAAACTTACTATTATAACCTTCGTAATGATTTAATACTGATTTAGGTATAATTATTCTATGAGAAAGTGTAAAAACTAAGATATGAGTGTAATTTATTGTATGCTTAATGATTTAAAATGTATTATAAGGTTAATTAAATGATTCAACAAAATTTTCTAGTTTCATTAAGTAATGTATTTATTCAAAGACGAGATTGGTCTGCATTAACTATTGAACGATTCAGCATTCAGTGCTGAATGGTGCTATTTAGCCGCAATCAAACACCCTCTTAGACTCGGGTTCACTAAGGTAATAACCACCATATATATATATGTCTTTATGCTAATTTTCACCTAGAATACTGCCACACGAGGCATGCTATTGCATAATTCATCTTTCTAAGAGAGAACAAAGTAGAAAGGTTTTGTCGAGTAGTTAGGCCCTCCATGCCGTCAAAGAAGGTATTGCCACTCCACCTCTGTGTGGTGAGTGGATGGCCGTGGTTACCCCATTTGTAAATTGGTTGCATGGTGTAAAAGATGTGACCCAATCGAAAGGTTATACTCTTTTTTTTTCTGTAATTAGTGGGTCTTAGACTTTAATATGATTACAAGTAATTATTACATAGCTAAGTAGTATGAGTAAAAAGATGACGTGATACCTTTACTTCAAAGTGATAACATTTTAAAGAGGGAAATACGAATATATACTTGCGATATATAGGGCCCTCTATGTAAATGTAAAAGTCTAACCAAATCAGTTCATAAATACAATAATAATATAATACTATAGAACGGAACATTTACAAGAGTAAAATCAAAATTGTGATGGACAAATGAACAAGGATATATACTATTAACATTTATGATTTTTTTTTCAACATTCATTGATTGTTCTTGTTAGACCATCCGTATGATAGTAATTTGGGTTATCTAACCCAAATACCATATTAGCTTGACGCCGGAACCTCCATCTAGACCTAACGAACCTTCTGGCACCCGCATACTGCATACGCCATTGGTTTGTCAGTCGTTGTTGGGTACTCTTGGGCCAATGAATATCGCCTATTCTAGTGTTTACTAGTGGTGGTATACAATCGGTAACCTTTTTTATTTCTAATCCAAAAGCTAGTATATATAGTCTAACTCAATCTTATCATAAATTATATTTAATTTTAGAGAGAGAGAGAAAGAGAGAGAAAGAAAGAAAGAAAAGAAGAGAAATGGTGGTTAACTTCAGGTTGTGAAAACCAAAAGGCTTCACCCGTGCGGGTTGAGACTTGGGAGGGGCGTATAGATGTTCCATACTCACCTAACCAGTCCAAATGTTTACCCGATTCCATCAAGCTATGCTATACGTATGGTCTTATAGACTTACTCAATCATTAACTACATTTTCAATTTAGCATTCGTATATACAAATTCCATGATAGTAAAATGTACATAAATCAAATCACTGGCCGGTAACTACTAAAGTTGATGTGAAATGATCATATAATTAAGATTTTTTTTTTGTGTAAACCGATTTGAGTGCATGTGTTCTTGCAAACAAACAAGCATGCTCCAGGGAAAAAGGGGATATGATTGACCTAAGTGACCAAGAAAAAGCATTGTCCATCATGTTATTGAGTACCTTAATTTTGTTTGAGCTAATTTTTTTTAAAAAAAAATCTTAGCTTAAACTTTATGGTTTTCATTTTAATAGATTTTGATTAATAAAACCAAATGATGAAAGCCATGAAAACAATCTTCGACCGACAGAATCGGTTCAAAGTTACTTTTTTTCTGTCTCATATGAATATACATATGTTTTATGGTAAATGATGGGTGGTAAAAGGTTTACATATTTACTAATTCAGGGTTGTCGTTTTGTCTTTCGGTTCAAAAAATGTGTCTATATCTTGTTTCTTGATAAATAGTTTATAAAACGGGAAGGAAGCATCCATTTTAGTTATGATCACTTCGTAAGTTTACGTGGTATATATATAATACCATTAATTTACTTCTATATATTAACAATGAAATTTACAAAACAGTGAGCTTAT
This sequence comes from Pulicaria dysenterica, assembly GCA_947179395.2. Classification (NCBI taxonomy): domain Eukaryota; kingdom Viridiplantae; phylum Streptophyta; class Magnoliopsida; order Asterales; family Asteraceae; genus Pulicaria; species Pulicaria dysenterica. The sequence goes on along the minus strand of OX359288.1, from coordinate 100,650,832 downwards.
GGATAAAACGAATAATATTAATCATGATAAGGAGGACTTTCACAATTATTTACAAGAGATGTTTAGTTCACATGTAAACTTTCACCTAGCATCACACAATATGTTTTGGGGTCACAAGCACATGATATATCCCATGAATATACTGTAGTTAAACATGCTTTGATAGAAAGAATTCAAAGATGGGTATCAGACTGAGAAATACCCGTCTACTCACCTGAAACAAAACCATATAATACAACATCCAACAAAAAGCAATTTTAACGTGTTTGATAAAGTAACATGATTAAAGAGTAAAGTTACAATAATCATATAGTTACATTAAAAAAGTAAACTCATTTCTCAACTACGATTATTTACATCAAATGCAAGTAGTTTATGACTTAGGCTTGGAATTAGTAATTAATAAGCCACGGCCCTAGCCCCAGCCCCAGCCCCAATCAGTTTCACCAAACATACTCTATAAATCGTGAATAGCAACAACTTGAACAAACAAAACGTCCACATCCCCTTGTGTGTTTAGCCTACATTGTTTAAATTTATTAGTCACTTTTCAATGATTATGTATTTGTTTTAATTGAATATGTAGATTTTGGACAGATATACTTAGAGGTAGTATCGGCATTAAAAGAACAATTGAACAAACCTTGATAAAAATTAGCACTATGAGGTGAAAATTTGAAGGATTATTCGTGCTGCCCCGGGCTATATAGTAGTTCATTCACTCTACGGGTTGTAGTGCATGTAACGCATTCGTTGTTTTTTTGACCAAGTGTACATGATTTAATTTTACAGTAGTAATATAAGGCAAATCTTCAAAAGAGTTAGGTAATGAAAAAACATTTGAAATGACAATAATAAGAAAGAAATCTTGGTTTTGATTGAAAAGTGGATCACCCTGGGTTCATGGGGTGTCAAACTTGTTCATTGCTTTGTTATTAAACATATTTTTAGTTGTTTGTTTATTTTATATATATATATATATACACACACACACACACACATATCCTACATTTATCAGGAAAAAATTAAGTTAATAATAAATAATAACAGCGACAAAATTAAACATATTGTGCTGTCAATGAAGGGGTTAAGACGTGTTGCAAGGCTTCAACAGGTCACGAGTTCGAGTATTGCTCGTTTTTTTACTTACATGTATTTCCTTCCCTTTTTCTCAATAGACCAGTCATAGGGCTCTATCTAAGTTGTGAGCCAAGATGAAGATGGATTGAAGGGGCTCTCAAAGTACCAAGGGAGAAAAGCCCTTTATATTTTCTTAGTGATAGTCAAGAAAGTATTTGCCTACCCAAAGGGAATTTGTCACTTTAGGATTGTATCCCCACATAATACAATCCCTTGCCGGGGGGGGGGGGGGGGGGGGGGGGGGGTAAACCACCAGAAATCGGGCTTGAAGCTTTCACCTTACTAACAAGCCGGCAACCGGGGGCTGTTTCACTTTTACTTGGGTTATGCAATAGAATGAGGATAAATGATAGATTGAATGATATCGAAAAAAAGTTGATATGACAGGTATGGTGCGAGTAAGGTTGACAATTTGGGCCGTGTTCGGGTAAAAGAATCATGTCGCTTTTGTGTTGCCATTCCCGTGGGGACCAATTTTCGACCCAAGTTAAATTCATGTCAGATCCGATTCGTGTCGCTTTAATTCCTGACCGGTTCTGGTCGTGTTTCAGGTCGATCTATTTTACTAAGAAAAACCAAGTTATCGTTTCAAAGATAAAACTTAGATTTTAGGGTTAGGTTTCAAGTTGATCCAATATTTGAGAAAAAATTTATATATAAAATTTACTTCAGTAACCGGATTTTTGGATCAGGTTTCCGGTCTTGAGTTGACCATTTTACGGGCCGGGTTTTGGACCTAAAAGTAACCACACTTTTCATGAATGGAATTTAGATTTTTTAAGGTTTAAGAAATAAAAGTAAGCCACACCTTTTATAAATGGAATTTAGATTTAAATTTTTGACGATCTCAATTTAGGTTTATACTTTGATAAATTTTATACTTACTACCTTTATTTATAATTTTATATTTAATTAACACATCTTTATTTAATAAAATGGGTTAATAATGGAAAAAACCCTAAACTTTGATATACTTTTTTGTTTAAACCTTAAAGTTTATTTTTGTAACATTGTTCTCACTAACACTATTATAAACACGCGCGTAAGCTTAACTAACAAAATATATTATAATATATATAAGATTAAACACAACTTAACAGGTTTGTTTTACAAATCATTTACAGTGTTACTACAAAACAGACTCTATATCAAAAACATCAGATATCAGAGTTAGATCAGTCCCAAAATTCCAGTTTAGCTCTTTAATCCATTTACCTGGATTCTCCTGAAAAGAAATCAACAGTGGGGAATTAGCACAAAGCTAAGTGGGATAATAGATACCACAAACATACAAGGCATCAAGCCTAAACCAACAATGCTCAAACAAACAAGAGAACCGGCGGTGTTGCAACACCTACAACCAAATGCCGGCCAAAGCATAGGTTTACCGATAGCTCAGTTACAACAGACAACAATAATAGTACTTCTTGATTACAACAAATGCTTATCAAGACAAATACTAATACTGTATATCTCTAAACATAGGCCCAGCTGAATAACAACCGCCAAGCTGATCTCACAACAACATCATGTATATATACAGAAAAAGAGCAACAATCAGGTGATATATCTTATACATCCAAGATATATATCCACTCACCGATATCTTCAATGCTCAGGGAACTCAGTCTTTCCTACTACTGAGTCTTTCCACCACCTGAACAAACAACTAACAATTAGTATTTGCTTAATCAACAAACAATAAGCATAATACTGAAATCAAACATACATGTACATATAAAACCACAAGTACATATATCAACTCATGTATATACAACCAATATACCATAATTCACGATTACCCTTTACTTACTGTAATCCTGTGAATTCATCCAACTCCTTAGCTTAGGCAATTCATTCATTCCTTTAATAAGCCAAGGCAACAAGTTCATGTTTATCTTTAAATCATTCAAGAGTTGATCTTTCATAACACCATATTCATCAATTCCAAGCATAGATATGTTGGGAAATCCGATTGTGTTCAAATCCGACAAGACCAAATCTGACTGGACCAAATCCGATAAAACATGAATTCCAATCATTCAAATCCGATAAGTGGCAAATCCGAGCAAAGGCAAATTCCGATATAATCGGATTCCTACATTTTGCACAATCCGATCAAAAGTCCACAATCCGATTAAACAACAATCCGAGCAAATGCTCAATTCCGATCAAGTCATGAAATCCGATAAACTCCAAATCCGATTAACATACAATCCGATAAAAGTGTTAGGCATTTTACCAATCTGATTTCATACTTAAATCATGCATTCCGATCAATCCAAATCCGATAAAAACAATCGGAATCCAAGTAAAGCCCATCAATCCGATAGAAGCTAAGGCAAACAGTTATATTCTCTCGAATTCTATCCAATACCGATCATTTTAATCGGATATCAACAATCCGATAGATTCAACTTCAAAATCCGATCAATTCATACTCTAGCAAATCCGACAGATTCAAACATCATACAAACTTCAACTTCAAGTCTGATTTCTAACATGCAACAACATATATGTTTCCAGAATTGAATTCTAACATATATTGATCATTCTAACATCATAATCTAACATACATGCAACCTAAATCACGAATTCATCAACAATTGCATTCAATCGGATTTCACATCATATTCATATAAATTCATAATTAACATCAATTACTAACACAAGATTCAGTTAATCTAACCTCTTGATGATGTAGAACACTTCAGTATTTCAGATTCACAAACAAGATCAACAAAAAAAAATCAATTCTTTCTTCTTCTTCTTGCTCTCGGCCGTAGAACACAAAACACACACACACACACTCTTTGATTACTACAACAAGTAAAAGGGTAGAAGTATGGTTGGTTTGACCAACCATCAACCCCACCATACCCCCCTCATCATCACATCTAAATAATAATAATAAAAATAAATATATCTATCCAAAATAAATATATAAGCAATAAACAATCATTTAATAACTAAATAAACTAAACACATAAACCAATTAATCAATCAATTAATTAAAGTAATTCAACTTAATTACCTTAATCCTACTAGGCCGGTAAGGAGGGTGTTACAATTTTTGAATGGTTTAAACCTCAAAGTTACAATTTGTTTTCGTTTAAACCTTAAAGTTTGTATTTTATTTTGATTTAAACCTTAAAGTTATTTCTAAAATGGTTTAAACCTCCATTTTATCTCAAAGTGATTTAAACCTCCAAATTTGTTTTAGTTTAAACCTCAAAGTTTGCATTTTTTTTTATTTAAACCTTAAATTTTTTTTAACAAATGGTTTAAACCCTACCATTTATTTAAAAATGATAAAAAGTAACAAATTTACACTTTATTTTGGTTTAAAGCGGTAAGTTTATATTAAAACTTTTGACAAAAAAACACTTTAATCCCTTAAGTTTTGTTTACCTTTTAATTCTACCCTCTTCACTTGATTAAAATAAAATTTTGGACATGAAGAGACTATGAAGTTGACGATTTGTTATTAATTAATTTTTATTAGTGTTTATATTTAACTAGAAAAACTGTGGGACCAAATCATGCCGAGTTGGGGCCGAATTTAATCGAGTCAGGGCCGAGTTGAGGTGAATCTGAGTTAAATACAAACTCAGCCCTTGAACTTTGATATAAACTCTTCAGCTTCATAGTATCCTCATTTCAACTTTTTTATTTAAATCAAGTGAAGAGGATAAAATCAAAAAGCAAACAAAACTTAAGAGATTAAAATATTTTTTTAACAACATTTTAGTGTAAACTTACAGCTTTAAACCAAAATAAAGTATAAATTTGTTGGTTTGTATCATTTTTAGATAAATGGTATGGTTTAAATCATTTGTAAAAAAAATTAAGGTTTAAAAAAAATGTAAACTTTGAGGTTTAAACCAAAACAAATTTAGAGGTTCTAATCAATCTGAGATAAAATGGAGGTTTAAACCATTTAAAAAAGAACTTTAAGGTTTAAGTCAAAATAAAATGCAAACTTTAAGGTTTAAACCATTCAAAAATAAACTTTAAGGTTTAAACCAAAAAGTATATCAAAGTTCAGGGTTTTTTCAATTATTAACCCTAATAAAATCGGGTTAATTAGCATTTTATCCGACTTTTTTTTATCATGTTCGTATAAACCTATATTTACATGTTTCTTAGTTTTTTGTTTGATTCCTGTAGATTTATTTCATGTTTGATTCAAGTCAAGTTCGGGTCCGTGACCCAGATTGCGAGTAGATGTTGCGAGGGTTGCTAGTTGCTACCGTTCTCGGACGCGGTGTAAACTCCGAAGCATGCAGCGCCTGCTATGAACTCTATCTCTCCGCCACAGCTTGTCCATATTACCCTCAAATCCAAACCCTACGTTTAAGTAGTACTTTGTCAGAATGAAGTTACAATAACATCATTTATAATCAGTTCAAATTCTTTCTAGTTTCTCAGATCACTTACGAATTAGAGTAATCGATGATGGCATCCGAGAATCAGGTGGCCCAATTCTACGTTTCTCGAGAAGAAATGGAGTCGCCTGTTCTTCAAGACGATTGTAATTCCAACGGCGGAGAAGATTATCAACACCACCGCCCTCTCTTATCACCAGTACTGTATGCAGAAATTTTGACCGCTGAAGACGGTGATCCCCTTGTACACTCGCCACTTCACAAAAACTTCAATTCGTTCATCGAGCCTCCTTCTTACGCGGAGGCGGTATTCAGATCGTTCGATGGTGATCACAGCAATCAAATCAATGACCACAGTGATGTATCCACATCAGCACTGTCTACCAGTTCCGATTACTTGAAAATTTCAGTAACAGATCCACGAAAGGAGCAAGATATAGCTAACTCGGTTGTCGCCGGTGGGAACACTTACATGACCTACTTGGTAACCACGTGGACGAACCTTCCGGAGTTCAATGGAACGGAATTTAGTGTTCGGAGACGGTTTAAAGATGTTGTGATGTTATCGGATTGGTTATCGAGTTCGTATCGAGGATTTTTTATTCCAATGAGGCCGGATAAAAACGTGATTGAGAGCCAGGTTATGCAAAAGAACGAGTTTATTGAGCACAGAAGAATGGCTTTGGAGAAGTACTTGAGAAAGCTGGCTGTTCATCCGGTTATACGAAATAGTGAGGGTTTAAAAGTGTTTCTGCAGGTCCAGGGGAATCTGCCATTTATGAGCACCACGAATATGGCAGCAAACACCATTGATTCTAGCCAGTTGGTGCAAGGTGGGAATGATATGCTCAGGACATTCAAAGAATTGAGGCAATCTGTTACATATGGTTGGGGTGGAACGAAGCCACCTCTGGTGGAAGAGGATAGGGATTTCATGGAGAAAAAGATGAAGTTGCAGGATTTCGAGCTGCAGTTGAGTAATGTTTCTATGCAGGTTAGTGTCGTTCGTCTGTTGAGTATGCGTTTATTGATTGACAATTCGTGTAATTGATCATTTGCTTGTCATTTACGAGCTTCAAATTCCAATTTGTACCACATGCAAGATTAAATGTTTAGCCAATTCTCAGTATACACTAAGAAATATCTTTTTAGTTTTTAGTAGCTTAGAGCCTTAGAGGTGTAGTTGTGTAAATTGTTGACTGGAAAGTCTAGGACTTTGGAAATATACACAGTTAAAAGGTTTGGATATAAGATAAATGTTTACGAGTAGACATTGCAAACTATGGCGGTTTAATCTAATTGTGGTTGTGTTCTTTCCTGATACAGAATCCTTTTACTCTAATTACTTTTTCATTACAATACAAAACTATGCCCAGAAGCAAAATTCTTGTGTACAGTGTTAACAAATTAAACCAAAGGTAAAGTATAGAACCTCAACAAGGGTTGGTTGGTGGCTCAGATATGCATATGCGATATGTTCATTATTATTGCTTCTAGCAAATCAGCATACGCCGGAATGTATTCTTTAACGTACGGATGAGACCTATTATGATAAGTTTTATATGTATTCTTGTTGTATGCTAAACTGTATGTACCCAACTGGACACTGTGCGAGTTTTAGTGTTGCTAATGCATTTAAGAACCAATTTTCTTGGCAGACAATTTCAATATTAACATGTTACCATGCATAGGTTTGTATTTGATAGTCATATTGTTGGTTTATTGTCAAGGCAAACTGATAGGAACTGATTACACTAACAGAATAAGAAGAAGAGAAATAGAAATTGGAAGATGATTTCGACGCCAAAATATAACCAGAGGAATACAAATCAGAGGGAGATGATTCTCCCCTGCCCTAAATCAGCGAAGCACCACCTGGTGTCTTCCTGTCCAAGCTCAAGAGTCGATAACTGCTAAACTGAATTCACCCTCCTCCCTACTACATTATATCAGCTATTTAAAATATTTATTTCTTAAAAGACATTGGGCCCATTGGGCTGGGCTCTAGTAATGGGTATTAAACACCTTTGTGGACTATTAGCATATTCCTTATCACAAAGGAACAAAACTACTTGTGCAGTTGGGGGGTGAACACGATTTATAAACCAAATCTTAAATAAACAATCAAGTTAAGGGGTGGGGAGTTGTTTAATAGCTATGGATATGAAGTTATGTACTGTTACTCCAAGCCTCCTTCTCCTGATTGTGTTCGCATCGTAAACTGTACGAGTATACATATGCTAATAAGAAAATCTGTGAAGTACAATTATGAATTTGGTCTGAGTGATATTATCAACGATAGTAGCCTCTCCCAAGACCACATGTCACTTCAAAATTTTCAACACCTAAAGCGATGACCCCCGTCTATATATTATCACTCCTAACTTGACCAACAAGAAGATCTAAATAAGGAAACTATGATAATCACGAAACTAAATATAATGACTTCCCACCCCATATCTATCTAAAAGTTGCCCATTGGCCCCTGTTGTTTGGTTCAGCACTTGTACCACTTTCTCCACCAACCTAATCTGTTTCAAAAGTATACATATTTTTTCCTCGAGCACGGCATTCACTATTTCACCTTCCTTTCGGATGCTATAATACATTTTGGTTTTGCATTATTGTCTTAGCATAAAACCAATTTCCTAACCAAAACATGGCTTTAATTTAATGCTTATATGTAAAATCATTTCATAGCTTATTTGCTTAATGATCTACGGTCTTCTTTCTTTCTTGCTTTTCTTGGCGAGTTCTGTGGGGTTGAGACACATGAATCATACTATAAAGTGATAAAACCAATTTCCTAACCAGAACATGGATTTAAGTTAATGCTTATATGTAAATTCATTTCCTCGCTTATGTGTTCAATGATCTGTTGTCTTCTTTCTTGCTTTTCTTGATGAGTTTTGTGGGGTTGAGACTCATGGATCATACTATGAAAGTGATATTGTCATTAGTGAGAGGAAAAGACTATAGATGGTCAATGATCATGGCTAAAATGAAATGTGGGCTTTGTAAGGGTCCTGTTAAGAGCGGTATTTTACATTTGACCCTTACATGACTTAAGTTCATCATCTTGTGGAACTGCAGGCTGAATCTTTTGTTAAAGCTCAACAGGACATTGGTGAAACCATGGGACAACTAGGGTTAGCATTTGTTAAGTTAGCTAAATTCGAGACTGAGGAAGCTGTGTTCAACTCTCAGAAAGTGAGAGCTGACGATATGAAAAATGTGGCTACTTCTGCTGTTAAAGCAAGTAGATTGTATCGGGAATTGAATTCACAGACTATCAAACATTTGGTAACTGCTACATTCATTACTCAGGGTAGCAAAATGGGTCGGTAGAGTGATGGGTTAAATGGGTAGTTTTTATGGGTCGTAATAGTAGACTCGTAACAAGTTTTTTGTCCAAAATTGCTATAACTAATAAACGTGTCAGATGTGGTTACTAAAACTATATTTTTTCAATAATGATATATACTTTTTTTAAGAATAAACTGATTGAAGAGGTTTAATGTATCAGTAGATCACTTTGGTTCTGACCCGTTTTGCCCGTTAGAGTGGGAAAATGGGTTGAAACTGCCACCTGCATACCTTTATTATATTATCACCATTGTTGTAAGAGCAACATACCATTTGGTGTCACAGGGCAAGTTTCATGACTACCTCGGGGTGATGTTAGATGTCAATAATGCGTATTCAGATCGATCAAGAGCTTTGTTGACAGTACAGACTCTTGAATCAGAGGTTTCAACTTTAAATTCAAGAATTGAAAAACTTGAAGCAGTAGCGTCCAAGGTATTTGGTGGTGACAGGTCTAGAATTCAGAAAATAGAAGAGTTGAAGGAAACCCTAAAAGTTACAGACGACGCAAAAAATTGCGCAGTCAGAGAATATGAGTGTATAAAGGTAAAGTAGTTCATACCGATCATTTATAATTCATGTCCATTCTTTATTGTTGTTACTTCTGCTATGGAGGCATCTTGATTGTTGACATTTGAACAATAACAATAGTCATATACTAAAATGCAGAAGAATAATAAGAACGAATTCGATAGACTTGACAAAGAGAGGCGTAAAGATTTCCTTGGGATGTTGAAAGGATTTGTCGTAAACCAGGTACCTTTTTCTTATCTTCAATGCTTGGAATCAGTCTACCAGACATGGCAAAATGGGCTGGTCAGGTGTAGGCGTGCCAATGAATTGGATCTTGATCCAGATCTAACTCGATCCAATCATTTACATGATCCAAATGTATCAAAAGATATCCATATATCCAATATGATCCAACATATCTTATTTCAAAAAAAAAATGATCCAACATATCCATTCATTTAGGAATATCCATGTAAACCTCCCAAACCACTTTCAACACCCACAACCTACCATCATCACCACCAGTCCACCACCACCGCTTGTCAGTCGTCACCTCCCTCGTCACCTGCTGCGACCACCGCTACTGCCATCAACTGCCACCACCGCCTCCTCCACCAGCAGCCACTATGGTGGCGGTGGGTGGTAGTGACACCTGGATGGTTTAGTGGCAATAGGTAATGGTGGCGATTGGTGGTGAAAGGTGACGGCAGCAGGCGATGGATGGTGTTGTGGTTAGTGGAGGCATGTGGGTTACAATGGTCGATGAGTGATGATGGTGATGGTGAGTGTAAGGTTTTAACATCGAAAACTAAAATTTTTAAGAGCAGTCTGGACCATGATCAATGTGTAGCAGGTCATTGATCGGATCATGATTCAATCTAAGTACATCCAGGTTGGGTAATACAGTTGGGTTGACCCGCAAATACATTTTTCCATACTTATTTTAATTTTATTGGCAAGATCTAAATTATACAAAAATGATCCAACCTTTTCCAATAAAATGAGTTAGGAGGTTTTCATGTACTTGATATAGATTTCAGACGACTTTCGACTTTCCCAGACCGTTAGATTAGTTTCTTTTTTAGATAAATTCTTTAGCATAACAAACGTAACCAAGTTGACCCATTTACAATTAGAGGGGTTGAAATTGCCACTTTTACTTGGTACCTAATACAATACATTTTCCACTTAATATGTCAAATCTTTAATCAACAGGCAGGGTATGCAGAGACGATGGCAAGTGTTTGGGAAACAGTTGCAAGCGAGACAAGTGGATATGCACAAAGTTGTACCTGAAACTTTGAAGTATATATCTGTTAATAATGTTATAGTTTGTGTGCTATATGAACAGCCACTACATAAATTTTGTGCAGAAACCACCCAAATCGCGTTTTAAAATGTGTATTTAAGTGACCTTGCTTACGAAACACTAGTCCTGATACATGAGGTAGATTACCACAGACCCAATTTTGTACGTAGATTCTGATCTTTTGCAAACCTAATATCCTTTTGTCCTACAGTTGTAGGGCTTCTTAGGCAAAGTTTTGGTCAAATTAATTCCTAAGCCGAACCACATGCTTGGTTTGGTAAAACTGAATAAACTGATCAAACCGAAGCAAACTTTCTGTTTGACTAATCTATGATTTTTCTTGCTCGTTTATATAGGAATCTGGTTTACATTTTGAATGTATTCTGTTCTCTAAACTGCCTTTTTAGGCCAAACAAAACCATATGTATTTGTATTGTAGTTTAGAAACATATAAAAATGTATACAGTTAGTTCTAAGTGGTGAGCATCCTGAGTTTAAAAGCGCTAAGGCAATTTGTACACAGTGTATGTGTGCTGTGAAAGGCATTTTTGGAGAAAGACTAGTTTTGGGGTGGTAAAAATCACCTTTCTTTTAAAGGAGATATGCATGTCTTTGTTTTTCACCCTTCTAAAATTCTCTGTTCTTAAATTTTCAGAATTCAAACCATTTTTCTCAAAGAGAATAAGTGAGAGGCAAATATCATCAATTTAATTATGGATACACGGACTTGCAAAATGTTTCAAGTTCGATTTAAGGACTCGTGTTTTATCGTGGTCTATAATATAAAAATGAGTATGATAACCACAACATTTAGGGATGTAGGTATTAATAAAAAAAATTAATTTTAGTTTTTAAAAATGACAATTACAACTTATGTTTTCATAATTAACTTTTCATATTTTCCTTTAATTACTTTCTAATTTTCTATACATGAAATAAGGTAGCTATTTTTATAATTTAATAACAATATTTTTTTTATTCTTATAATTGTTCATATAAAAATTATATTAAAAACCAAATTGTCATGTTTAAATACGCAATCCGTTTTTGTGAACGTACCATAATAATTCAACATCTCCGTTGACAATATAATTAAGTGGCATTTACAAAGCTAACACTCTAACTGTGTCCATGTATCCCATCCCTCATGGGAAGTTATTCTTATGAAATTAAAATTATTTTGCCTTGCAAAAAAAAAAAAAAAAAAACACATACTCCAGGTGAAACTAATACAATGCTAGAACTTTTCTACCAAGACATTGGGTGGCGTTATATAAATCATGTCAAAAATACTGAAATTTATCACCTATAACACATTGTATATTGAAGGTTTGTTGTGATTCATGTTAACATAAGATCATAATAGAAGTCAATAAAATCTAGAGAATTTGGAGAAATTAGGCGACACGAATGATTTTGGACCCATGGTGAGCCAAGGCAGCATAGCCATTTTCTGGCTTGGCCAAACTTATTATTGATCGGTTGTGATCCTCTCTAACTTCATCTTGTTTAGATGTTTAAGCCGTTTGAAGTTGATACATTTTTCATTGTCTTATGTTTGTTCATTCGTCCGTCCGTCACAGATATAAGATCCTAGACGATCTTTCTTTAGAGGACCCGCAGTGGCCTCGTTTCCTTCCTATAACAATTGTAATGTTAATATGATTGTGTGTGGGTCTAGTATGCCTCATATTAAAATCAAACATCACCCTAGAGTTCTCCTTGGTTTCTATATAAATTAGCCAACTTATTATTTATTCAAGATGAACAAATTAACATTTAGACCAAAAAAGAAAGTGCTTTCTTAACCCATTAGGTAATCTTTAACCAACTTGGTTCCATAGTACAAATTCCAAACTTAGGTTGCTGCTAATTTCCAAAAATCAAAATTGTAACTAGATATTGAGTTAATATCTCAATCAGTTGTTAAATTTTCCCAAAAGATTCAGCAAGGAAACACCTTAACACCAATCTAGCCAAGTAGCCAAATATATGAAACAGTTAAAACTCAAATATTAGGTATTCTTGATTCTTGGTTTCTACATAAATTGTTGTAAAATTCACCTCGATCGATCATCAAACGCGTGGAACGGTAGGAGCAGCTGCAGCGGCGGCAGAAGAAGCAGCTCCACCGAGGAATGAAAGAAATCCAGCATTACCCGGTTCTTGATCATCCAGAAATAGATCTTCCGGAACCTTAAATGCACCATGAACACAGAGGATCGCTAATCCAATCATAAGCGCAGAGATCATAACAGACCCTACATTCGTTAAGAAAACAACAATAACGGTGGAAAGGATTAATAAAACTAGGGTTTCACGATCAGAGAATGTACGGCCGAAGATGACAAGCGGGTGATCGGACGGTCGGAAAAGGTATAAGAAAATCCAGGCGGCAAGGAGGCAGAGGAGGAGGAGGAGAGAGATTGGGTGAGAGAGGAGGGAAATTGCAACGACGACAGCGAGAATGGTGGTGTAGTTGACGCGAAAGTAAGAGAAGTTTTTACGGATGCGTGAGGTGGCGTCGGAGAAGGATTCCGGCCGGGAGAGGGAGGAGCGATCGATGAGTTCGTACCATGGACGGTTTTGGGAGAACGATTGACGGAGGGAGGTTGATAGGCGGGAGAAGAAAGCCCGGAGGGCGGAGGTGGCGATAGGGTTAGGTTGGTTGCCGGTGGTGATTGGGATGGATGGTATTGGTGGCGGTACTGACATGGTGTCACGGCGGAGGGATTTGAAGGTTCAACGGGGATGGTGGATTTGAAAGCTACACATAACCGCTGCAGTTCTTTCTGTTGCTTGTGTAATTCTTCCACCCCTGGACTTTTGTTTAAGGTGAGGAATGAACCTCCGACTTTTTAAGTTTCAATTATAGCCCCTAAAGTTTATGATTCATTTTATATTACCAGTTTCTTCATCTTACTAAATAACAAAAGAAGCAATTGACCCAATACAATATAGTTTGCAAAATACTGTGTATATGTATTTATGCATAGCACACATAATCGGAGATTATATCATCATGAAAACACGGTAGAATCGTGACACCTAATATTATTTCTAACGAATTTAGATAATGCGAGGTTACATAAAAGTTTGAATATATAGATCAAAAACCTTTAACGGGTACTTGATCTAGTAGCTTGTGGTTGAATCTTGTTCCCACTTAATCCGCCTGCTTCCCAATCTTGTGAAGAGCTTTGATCACTTGTTCATTTGTTACATTTCCCGTAACAGTCACCTTGTTTAATCTCGTATCAACATCATAGGTCTCGATATCTGTTGAATCAAACAATAAAATTTATGGATTCAATGAGGCCGGACATTAATGAGTTGATTAAGGTAGGTATGTAGGTATGTACCTTGGATCTTCTTGATGGCCTTCAAGATCATCTTAATGCATTCTTCACAGTGTAAACCCACCTTCAATTCCACCACCTGATTCTTAAAAAGTTAGCATGCAGTGACATAATATATATGATACTTAAATAAATGGGTTTATATATATGATTATACTCACGTTACCCATTTGATTAGCCTCAACTTGAACCGATATCAATTTTAGAAATGAGGAATGTAAATGGTTGATGAATATTTGTCAAAGAGCTGCCCTTTTTTAGGGGGAAAGCATCTCGTTATGTGTGTATAAAGCCTTTAAAGCTGTTAAAAAGAAGATAATTCATAGGGCGAATATCAATCTCTTTTTTGACAATCATTCCCGAATACGCGTCTACAGATGGGTTAGATTGTTACAAGTTTTTTTTTTACCGGTAAACGGGGATACTTCTCGCATCTCTAGTGTGGGTTTGAATTGTTTGGTGACGGATTTTTAACCACCTCTCGTTATTTGACATTAATCAAGGTTCGATCACCACACCTTCACACCATGGAGGAAACCCCTAATGGAAAACCCCAACCCACTGCATACAGTAGGAATTTGATCCCCCAACCTCTTGCGAGGAAGGGGGCGCTATACCAAATAAGCTAAACCCTATTTATATTGTTAGAAGCTACAAATGAAAGTTGAGCTTTTTTCCAACACACTCACCACGTAATAATCGGGTATATGGTAGAGAAATTCACGCCGTCAAAGGCTATGTGGTGCGGGTGGGCACAACTCATCCATTCTCTTACTTCTGTTTTCTTTTTAAAAAATTTAAAATATACTAAGTGAGTCCTGAAGTTTAGTATGATGATGTAACCACTACGGGACTAAGTGACGAGTTTAGTAGTGGAAAAAAAACTAACGTTACAATATAGTAGAGTGTAACCACTCCTATTCGTTCATGATCGTCAGTAATGAGATGAGTGAATTTTTTTTAAATTCAAAGTTTCAAACCAACCGCCGAAGGTTATTTGTTGGAGTTGACGTAGCAGTCAGTAATGGTTGTTAGTTATACTAGTATGACAGTTAGTGATGACAGTTATTATTACATATTATCTTAAGAAAAAATACAATGAATATTGTCTTAGTTATCATTGATACAAACAATATAAACAACTTTTATAATTCTCTCATTATATGCAAGTTGTGTACTATGAAAATTATGGAAAAGCTCATTGTATACAATTGTAGCTAAATATTAGACACAGAAAAAAAATTATTTGCATACAATGAGATTGAGTTGTATTTAATAAAGGCAATGTAAAAAACATAGTCCTAAAATTTTAATAATGCAACCACAGGTAATTCAGTTGACAATCATATATTCACATGTGATTTGTAAAAGCATCATATGTGAATTACGAAAATACCCCTCCGCCCAAAATTTAAAATGCAATCTATCCCATTGATGCCATGATATAAGGCTAAAATTAGTCCCTTAGAACTATGAATAAAGTATGGACTATATTGAACAATCTTCCAATAAAATTATTATAAAAGTTGATTGTATTATTTTTAAGAATTTAAAGTTTGTTATATATAATGATAATTAAACAAGGTTGATTGTATTTTCATGCATTTTAGCCGGTTCGAAAAACTTAGGTATGTCATGAATGGCTTTTATATAGTTTGACATGTTTAATTTTGATCTTATTTTCTATAAGAATTCTCATAATCATAGTAAAAAAAAGGTATTTCATAATCAAAATATTATTGTGGTAATATCAGAACGGAATTGATCCCCAGCGGCTCCGAAAGTTTTTTCACATACAAATAATAGGCTGACAATTGAGTAGGCAATGCTCCAAAGAGTCGAGACCAGAAGAGCAAAAAGGATTGCATACCAAGACCAATGTAATTATCGGATTCTACATGGACATTACAACAACAAAAGCAGTGCCTAAAGTTGCAGTTTCTACTCATTCATTTGATATAGTTGGTCAACTGAAATCCCAAAAAGTCAATGTCAAGAATTGGCCGATGTGCACGAAGAGGGGAATGTAATAGAAAGGGTTGATACGTGATGTTCTAGCATACCAATCAGTAAGCAGACCCTCAGAGATTGAAAATGGATGATATATGAACAACTTTTTTTTCTTTAAAAAAAAAACTTGTTTTCAGTTTTCACCATGGTATGACCTGACCGCAATATCTGCGATTTTCACACCAAAAAAAAAAAAAAGGAGCCCGGAATGCACTTGATACAACGAAAGTATATAGGTAACACGGATAAGAAATATAAAAGGCATGATATTGAGCTTGGCTACAACACTTGCTGACAAGTTTGATCACTGTGTTGACCATGTAATGCACTGCAGAAGACAGCATCAACATTAAATACTAGATGACATTGGTTTATAATAAGCCAAACCAATGAAGACAGTTAAGAGACATGATTAGGAAGGAAGAAGAAACAGTAAGAATAATGTTTGTAGTAAAAATATTGAGGATTCCCCCATGAAGTACATCTAAAAGGTGAGTTTTGGACTATGGCCACAAAGGCAGTTTTCACAGAACTTATTTAGCTATCAACATCCATCCCCCTCGTTCTCATTGTCACATTAGCGCCACATCAATTTTTCCTTCCATCTCACAAACCCCCTCATCCTTCATCTCATGCGAATAATGCGATTGGTAAGAAAAAATGTCCCATTTGACATAATTTGTAGGCAGAAGTTGAAAAGAAACTACACTACAAAAATAAAAGGAACTACAAAATCAAACTTTGAAAGCTAATAATAGCCACATGATTGCAGTTCATGAGATGAAACTTAGTATCTATGACTGTGCTTTGTCATAATAAGCATATGTGGAACTCTGAAAGACATCACCCCAACTGCTAACTAACAATAGACTTGATATTTGAAAATATAGCAAACTCTGCTGCAAACTCTCTCATAGATTGTTACTTGAAACTTAACCTTTTGTGAACATATACCAATGCAGAAAGCTTTTTCAATAGTCATCACAAAATTAAGATACAACTAAATTTACCCTACAAGCAACTTGAGTAATCTCAGTGTCGATTGATGGCCCTTTTAAGATTTCTTTTGGACTGGCTTAATTTCGAGCTATTATATTTTGTTTTCTTTTTTAAGATGGTGTGGAAAAGAAAAGAAACTAGTCCCTATTACAGCATGCCTAAATATATAAGGGTCTGAAGTTCGCTTATTCATGTTGACCAAGATAAAAGATTAGCCTGAAATACTTTCTATTGCATTATGACAGCAAAGGAAATCTTGAGGGAAGATGATTTAATGCTACAACTTGTCAATAACATGCCAAGAGAGTGGAAGAATTAAGAAAATCAATCTTTTTATTTTGAAATATGCAGACGAATGAATCAAATTCGATAGTTCAGAAAACCCAATAAAAGAAACTGGACAACAATTCAACTCATTTTGTTACCATCAATTAGATGAACATAGAACATTTAGCTTTGTTTTTCCCCAGCCTTTACTTCATCTGAATCTGAGTCACTAGCATTGTAACCTATCAAAATATAAACAAAAGGACATTATTAACATCAGTCCACAAACTACAGAACTACCCATAAAAAATAACAAACAAAAGGAGTAAAATAACCTGGATGTTTATCACCAACTTTCCACACTGAGCTGCGGCTCCTGGAAGCTTTACTAATCCAAGCTTGTCCCTAATATTCATTGCATCAAAATATTTAATTATCTCCTAGAAACCACTAATTTCAAGCATGGCAGAGTCAGAGTGCAAGAAATCGTCCAGGTTAATAGGTTATTACAGAAATCACAGTCTACATTTTAAGATTTAACAAAGATTAAGCAAAGTAAAGACTCTGTAAGAACCAACAAGAGTCACATTTGGCATTCACAAGATAATCATTAATAGAATCTGTGAAAATAAAAGAAATAACGAAATAACAGTTCAATGTGAATAAGGAAAAACTTATTGGGGAAAATGGTCGAACACCTTCTGTGCATCTTTAACCACGCCGTAACCGCTACAGTACATCTGACCAACCAACACCTGCATGCTGGTGTCACCGGCTTTTGCCTCCTTAAGGGTGTCCTGGAACCACCGTTGTGAGCACTCCAGCACTACCTCCGCAAGCGGAACCCGTCGGTTCATCGACGAATTGTCTTCCATTATTTTTAAATTCTGCTGTTGCTTCTCAATCCGGATCCCCTTGGGCTTGGCGGGTTCAGACGGAGGCAGAACTCGGGTTTTGTTGGAAAGGAATTTAGGGGGTCGTTTGGATTGTTGATTGATCCTATCGGATGTTATAATCCTGGCGAAATCTTGAAGCCTTGGCGAAGATGGAACCGATTTTCCCATAAACGAAAGACACGAAATTGACTAAGTATTAAAGATCTTTTTATCCAATTCGATCCCAAAAGTGCAAATCTTGAAAGAGCAGAATTTCCCCCCTTACCCTTTTCTTTTTGTTATCTCGGTTCTCTGGGCAACCATGTACACCATGTCTATTTCAGAGGAGGCGCCCTTATAATAAGATCACATTTTTTCTTCCCTCAAGTTTATTTAAAATTAATAGTTTTTCTTCCCTCAAGATCACATTTCTTTACACTTTTTGGAGTTTTTTTTGGAAACGCAATACTTTTTGGAGTTTTGGTCTCTTTAAAACCAAATTAACCCTAACTATATTGTCCTTATGTTATTATTTTATTCAATTTTTTTAATGTTTAATTATTTTTATATTATTATAAATATAAACTCACACGGCTGTCTCTCTCATTTAAAGTTTGAACCACACACAATGATAGATCCCTTTGTCAACCTTCACCGTCGGTTATCCCTCCGGTCACCATCACCGGCGTAAATAAAAAGTGACTTATATGGGACATCTTTTATTGTAGTATAGTTTTCCACTTCGTACAGTACGGGCTCATCATATGTTTACTGTGGGCAGTGGCGGACCTGTGAGTAGTGGGGAGGGGTCAAGCGCCACCGGTCGTTTGACGGTTCGTAGTGTTAATTTTCGATTTTTTGAGACGTTGCTACAGGTAAATTTTCGGGGTGCACCCGGTGATACCACTAAAATCAAAGGAAAAATGATACTTTTTAAAAAAATGATAAAAAATAGGTTAATCTTTCAATTTATATCTTTAAAATAGCATTTTAGTTCATAACTTCATGTAAATTGTGTTTTTATTTTAAATTTTGGAACTAAAATACCACAATAACCGCCGAAATCGTGTTAATTCGACCTGATTAACCGAAAACCCGGAAAAAAAAACCCGAACCAGACCCTCAAACTTATTTAATTTTATTCTCGCATTATATGGTGCTACCGGTCCCCAGAAATCCTGGGTCCGCCACTGACTGTGGGCTTAGACGTTGATACCCGTGCCTACTTCACCGCAGCTACCATGTGTTACCGGTGATCAACCACAAATGAGGCCACATATCTCAGATGGTCATTGCCAGAAATAGAGCGGGTCACCACCATCGCCACCAACCACAAATGAGGACCACATATCTCAATGGTGAATGTGTATGTGTTCTGATTTAGAAAACTCTAATTAAGTTGGTAAGCGTGTGTGAGTATGTGTATGTGTTTTGATATCAGTTCTTATTTGTGTATGTAAGTATATTTTTTTTGTTCAACATTTGGTGGTACTGCTGGTGGTGGTGAGGTAGATAGGGGAGGGGCTAGTTGTTCCGAAATAGGTGCTTTGGTGGGTGGCAAGATAAAGAGGTATCGATCTTTGTACATAGAGAGAGGATAAAAGGTGGTGATGGTGGTGGCGTTTTTTTTTTTTTTTTTTTTGGGAGGGGGGGGGGGGAGGTGACTGGCCGATGGTAGTGGTGCTAGCGGTTTGTGAGAGATATGAAGTTAGGTACTTCGAGATAGAAAAATAGTGGTAGTATAGCCGATGGTGAGTGTGTATGTGAAGAGAGATAAATGGATCCTCAACAAAATTAAATATAAAAAAAATCAATACTACTATAAAATCAAGTAACATAAAAAATTATAAAATGATGAAATAATAACAAATTGGTCAATTCAAGTTTGAAAGTGATCAAAAGTGCAATAAATTCAGATAGGGAAGAAATGGATCCATATATTTTTAGGTCTTGAGACCAAAATCCTTAAAATTAGTAATTTAGATTAAGGGTTGGTTAAGTCCATACTAAAAATAAGATTTAGGTTGGTTAATTCAATAATGAAATTTGGGGTTGGTTAAAGTCTCTTTAAGGTTAGGTTAAGAAATACACATACAAAATCCATACTAATAATAAGATTTTAGGGTTGGTTAAGTCAAAAGCTAATAAAATTTATAATTTTAGGACGGATAGAGTATGATAATATCATATTTTATAAAGAAAAAAAACATAATATCATAAACAGGGTAATGTTATGTCTAGAACTTCCTTGTGATAAATTAGAGATTCTTGGGTGTGCATGCATATATGTCTGGCATGGCATTGTATTGGTGGAACAACATAATGAAATCTGCAATTAATAATTGTGTTGGTGCGGTGCATTGCATATATTGGCAAAGGGGATAATGTTCAAAGCATGTCCTCATGGGAATTGCATCCAAATTTCAAAATAGGAGGCATTAATGTCATATAAATATTCCAAATCTATTTTAACATGCATTATTTCTTCTACTACTGCTTTAATATGTTTATCAGGATAAGGTATTTCAAAATAGAGAAAATTTGTAAAGATATAAGATAAACACAGGGTTTTAATAAAAAATTTCAAATTTATATTATCTCTAACACTCCATCACAGTGAGAATGGTAGAAAATTAGATATTTACACTTGAACAAAAAAATACAATAAGGTCAATTTGTTTCACCTTAATGCGAAGGAATGAAAATGATTTTAATTCCATCCATGTTAGTTATGGAATGACATTCTTATACCTAAAAGAATATAAATACTTCAAAAAATTTAATTCATTTCCAAATAATGTTACCAAACGCAATATACAACGAATTTTGATTTCAGCTCCATTACATTCTTTCACATTACGGTGAAACAAACTAGACCTAAAAGATAAGAAAAGTATAGATATATATAGATATATGTATATAAAAAGAGAACTCCATGGTGGCAAGGAGGTAACGGGTTAGCAGCCGAAGGGGCGGCAAGAAGAGTAGCAACGGCAGCAGGAGTTACAACTACAATGGCAGCAGACGACATCAGTAGGAGTTACAACTGCAACGGCAAGAACTACAACTAGGATGACGAGAAGAATTACAATGATGGTAAGAGTTGTAGCTGAAGAGGAAGGGGCTACAATTACATTTGCGATAGGACGCGGCGGCGGCGACGATAGAACTACAACTGTAGCGGCAAGAGATAAAACTACGGTGGCGACAAGAAGCTTGGCGGTGGTGGCAAGAGGCAAGCAACAACAAAGAAAATAAAACTAATCTACTTCTATTTGTAATGTGTCTCTGGGTAAAACAAGAGAGTAAAGAAAAGAAAGAAAGTCGTCACTCAAAGAAGGCAACATTGAGAAGAAACATAACGACGGCCAATCGTAATTTGGTGGAGGCAGCAGATGAGAGGCATCAGAAGGGATAAATAATATATAGGGAATGACCCGGTATTAACTAGGTTGCCAAAAATCATATCACCAGTAACATGGTGAATAGTCGGTTAGTATATTTAATAGATCATCATACATTTTGTTGTTATAAATTAATATTTATAGTTGACTTAAAAAGTTAGACAATGTATTTGTTGACAAATTTTCACATTTATATTAATTTCCTTATTTCCTTCAAATATATAATCGGTAACATGTTGGAACATTAATTAGAGGTAGTTATGAATTTGGAGCTACCTAATACTTGCTACTAGATCGATCTTAGCTAAAATACATGATTGGGTGCATTATTACATGCAACTTATTAGTTAGTTACGTTAGTTAGTTACATTATTTTCATGGTATCAACATATGGCTTGATCCAGCTGCATTCATCAATCAAGATTCGATCAATCAGGTTTTCATCTTGTTATAAATATAATTGTTGTCTTTTTCAATTTAAATATTGATATATAGCATAATTCCTATAACTAATTTTTTGTTGTTTTCTTTGTATCATATCATAACTGTTGATTCATCTTAATTTTATATGTCGATTAGGTTGGTAATCAAATTCGAGTAACTAAGCATGAAAGTAGTGTTCTTTCCATGTGTTCTACTCACACACCTACAAGAAACCGTGGTTGTAAATCCAAGATCAAGAAGGTAAAAAATCATGAACGTAATTCTACAATTTCATGTTTGTGTAATGGAGCTAATTTATACCCAACAAAATTTGTTCTTACGCAACATTTAACAACATTAGATAGAAGTTGATAATACATACATTATTGTGTATGGATAATTTTTGTTGTCTACGAATCATCACCCTTGGGGTAATCTGGTTAATGATCTTTTTTCATGGATTACGAGTTCTTGTAAACTTACGAGGCGTTCAGTTCAAGGAATTAGAAAGAATTGGGTGGGATTGGATTTAGCTATTTCTAAATCACGGAGGTGTTTGTTTCACGGAACTCGTGGAATGAAATCCGACTATTCCAATAAATTTCTTAAATCAAGGAAGGAATTCAATTCCTTCCGTAAATGGATAGAATTCTACATATATAATTCTTGTCTTCTACCCTATCTACCACCCACGCCACCCCTATCCTAACACCCACCCTTTACCCTTCGTCATCCTACCCTACCCACCCTACCTACTATAACTCACCTTACCCTACCCTACTACCCTACCTCATCATATCCTAATCCATATTATTCACACCACCCCACGCTACCTTACTCCACCTTTACTTACTCTACCTCAACCAACCTACTATCTACCCTAACCCTACCCTACCCTACTTTAGCTTACCGTCAATATATTCCTACCTTACCCATCCCACCCCATCCAAACCTACTATCTACCCCTACCCTACCTACCCCTTCTCACCTCACCCTACTCAACCTTACTCACAATCTACTTACCCTACCCATCGCATACCTACTCTAACTTACCCTTACCTATCCCACACCCACACACCCTAACGTAAGGTAGAGTGAGGTAAGGCATAAGGAGGGTGGGTGAGTAAAGGTTGATATGTGAAGCAAGGTTGGCAGGCGTGTAAGGTAGGGTAAGGGTAATGGTGAGTAAGGTGACATAGAGTAGGGAAGGGTGAAGTAGGTAGAATAGGGAGGGGTTAGGGTAGGTAGGATAAGTAAGCTGGAGACTGGAGTAGAGTAAGGTAGGTAGGTAGGGTAGGGTAGGGTTTGGTCGGATGTAGGGTGGGTACGGTGGAATAGGGTAGAGTTGGGTTATGGGTGACTAAGATGAGCGTAAATCGACAAAAAAGATATCGGTGGTAGGGTAAGGATTTTGTGGTGGGGATGGGTAGGTAGAGTGGGGGTAGGGTAAGATGAGTAAGGCGGAATAGGGTAGGGTAGGGCTGGGGAGTAGTTGCGTAAGATGGTAGAATTAGGGTAGGGTGAAGGTAATGTAGGGTGGTAGAGTGGGCATGAGGGTAGGGTTGGGTGAGAGGGGTTAGAGATAGGATGGGATAGGTGACAGTGGCTTCGTAGGTGAAGAATCGGGTGGTGGATGGTTAGTAGTATAACTATGTTTTAGTTTATATATATCGATTTAATTTATTCTTGATTACATTCAAATTCCAATATTTACTAACCAAACAAGATATAATTTTTCAAAAAATTTCAATTTCAATTTCTTGATCAAATTCAGATTCATTCATATCTATTCCGTGAACTAAGTTACCCTTATATAGTTAATAAACCACTAGAAAACAGATTTAACTTTACATTGAAATAACAAGATTATCGATTAATAGCATAAAATATTACTACGGGGAGCACATAGTAACTAAAGCGAACTTCAACTCCATAAGGGAGTTTTGGGATTATGTTTTGAAACTATGTATGTATTATTTTTTAATTACAAAAATCATATGCGTTTTGGAGGTAATGATACAGTGTTTTGAGGATGCTACTTTCACTTTGAGATCGTGTTCTCAATTATCCCTAACAATCCACGAATCTTTATTGTCAAAGCCTAAAAAAAACGGATTATTAATATCAAATATCCAAATTTAAACAATTTTACTCGCATTACAACTGATCATTAATCTATGTTAATAGCTGAATCCGAGCAATCTTAAAATAAACGTCGGTGAAACAGGAGTTCCTCATAATATTAAGGACAGAAATTAAGAAGTCGACGTAAAAGAAAACTATTAGAAAACAAAGATACGATTTTATATTATTAACATCATAAACGGACCACAAACAAGATAGGATCTCCATGATGGACTACACTTGCTGAAACGAAACACAAATTGCAGAAAACCAAATCAACAATTACACAAACTAACAGTGCTTATCTTACATCCACTCAGATTACGCGAAATCAAAATCCAATTTGACTTCGATTTATTCTTATTTGGTGAGCTGATCCGTATTTATATTGCCAGAACCAAACCTGGAACCGATTTTCCGACGCGATTTGCTAGACTACTCTCCCAAAGTGACGGGCAATGTAACGACGTAACGGAAACAGGCTTAGTTGAGTTAGCGAATCGAGTTACAGTGAGGGAAGTGTTGAAATACTCCCTTACCTGAGTAATTATCCCATGCGAATTGACGGTCCAGGCGTGGATCCAGGAGATGTCACGGCGTTGATCGCAGCCTTCAACGATAACCGTAGATCCGAAGGCGTCGATCGAAAGAGGCACGAATTGAAAGGTTTCGGTGATATTGTCGTCAGTTCCGGTGAGCAATCGCATCATAAACTGATAAGACGGAGGGCCATGGAACCACCACTCGAGATCAGGGGCTAGGAGCTTGTTGACGATTTGAACGTCGCGAGAGCTTAGCGCATGGTATAAGGCCAGAACCACGCTTCCGTTGCCGGAATCCGCCAGAGATTCTTGAAGGTTGGCCAGTTCTGTAAGAGAGGGCGGAAAATTGATCAGATATCGGAGGTCGGAAAACGAGGATGAAGGAAGAAGAAGAGTTGGGAGGTTTTATAGGGAAGGGGGAAGGGTAGTTTGGGAAGTTTGTGTTATGTTATGGTTTTGTGGCGGGCGTGACCCTTGTCCATCTCTACTTGCATGTTCTATATTTTGTCTCCTTTAAATCTTACGAGGAGTAATTAAAATTTGAGTAAATTATAAAAATCGTTCATTCGGTTTGCAAAAAGTAACATTTTTGGTCCTTTATAATAAAAAAGTACAAAAATCGTCCCTATGGTTGACATTTTGTAACACATTTAGTCCTTTATACAAACGCCGTTTGTTTTTCTGTTAAGTCCCCCTCATGTGCCTTGCACATGAGGGTATTTTGGTCATTCTACCCTTAATCCATGTTTCCAAACACATACTTGTCATCCCTACCAACTCTCTTTCTCACACTATCTCTATGCTCTCTCTCTCTATCTCTCTCTCTCTCTCTCATGTGAATTTCCAGAAACAATAGATCAACACCAAGAACACCATGAATTTCCAGGAACAACAACATATCAAAACAATAAGATGATGAAATATATATTTAAACAAATCAAAACAGTAAGATGATGAAACATGATTTCCAGATAACAGATCAACATCAAGAACTCAAAAATTACATCCTTTCAATGGATATTATGTATCAAGAAGAATGAAACCAGATAAATAATTTAATCTGAGATAAAGTTCAACAAGACGAATTAAGATGATGAAGAAAGTCATACAAAAACAATAAAACCCTAATCAATTAAATCTGAGATGATTATAAAAAAATTTCAATCACAACAGAAAATAACCCGAATCTGAATACCCAAATCTTGGATCTGGATGAGAAAACCTAAATCTTACCACCTTGGATCTGATTGAAGGCACCTTGGAGACACCCAAATCTGAGATTAGTTCAAGATTAGTCTGAGATTAGTTCGCACTTGGATGTGGTCTGACTTCGATGATGGCGCTGGCAACGGTGAGAGAGAGAACAAGGACGATGATGGCGGTGGTGATCGTTGCCCGGTGGTCTGACTTCCGATGATGGCTTGGCGGTGGTCTGACTTCGATGATGGCGATGCAACGATAAGAGAAATAGCGAGGTCGACGATAATGGCGGTGGTGATGGTTGCCTGTTCACAACCGTCGCCTGTTCACAACCACCACGTCACCTCCGCCATCATGTGTTACAAAACCCTTGGAGAAAACCCTAGATCTGGTTCATGGAAGAGGGCGACGGTGACAAAACCCTTGGTGCACCTTGGAGAAAACCCTAGATCCAAGTTGGAGAGAGGTAACGGTGGCAGTGGCGGCGGCTATGGTGGAGTAGGGTTACGACAGCGGTGGTGGTAGGTGTAGCCGGTGGTGGTGGCTCCCGTTTAGAGAGAGAGAAAGTCATGGGAGGGTTTCAATTTCAGAGAGAGAGAGAGAGAGAGAGAATATGGTGGTAGTTCCACAATGATCTCGCCGGTGGTGGTGGTGGTTCCACAATGTTCTCGTGGTGGTGATGGTGGTTCCATTTTTGTGAGAGAGTGTGTGTGTGTGTGTGTGAGAGAGAGAGAGAGAGGAATATGTTTGTGTTCTAGTGCAGAGAGAGAGTGTGAGAAATGAGAAAGAGAGTTGGTAGGGTGTTTTTAAGTGTTTGGAAACATGGATTAATTGTAAAATGACCAAAATACCCTCATGTGCAACGCACATGAGGGTTGACTTAACAGAAAAGTTAACTGTCGTTTGCATAAAGGACCAAACATGTAATAAAATGTCAACCACAGGGACGAAGAGTGTTACAAAATGTCAACCACAGGGACGATTTCTGTACTTTTTGATTTTAAAGGACCAAAGGTGTTACTTTTTGCAAACCACAGGGACGATTTTTGTAATTTACTCTTAAAATTTTAATATCTACATCGTGAATCAGATCAAATAAAAAGAGAATTAAGATAAAAAGGATAAGAATAAATATGGTGCTGACACGTGTCATAATAAAAAAAAACTAAAAAGGGGTAAAAAGGAAAGTTTAAGAAAAAGTTAATAAAAAATCTCTCTCTTCCTTTAGCCCCACTACACCCACGTATTGTACATCTCGTTCCCAAAAAAACGCCACATTCCCTGCACAAAACCCTAATCGTCCCAGACGACACACATCATCCGCCGCTGCATCCCGTCGAGCGAACCGCTCTTTCTGCCGCTGCCATGAATCGCGCTCTTTCCGCCGCTGCCATGAATCGTGCTCTTGCCGCCGCATCGGCTTGCCCTAGTTCAGATGTTTTATTCGCCCTATCCCCTCCTTCGTAGACATCCCGCACACATCACAGCCGCACTGGTTGTCGTCGCAAATCACAACCACAATCACCGCCGATGGTTTTCTGTTTTAGGTTGTGACCACCGCGCAACCTCCGATGTTCGATTTCCGACTTCCGGTTGCGACCACCGCCTGGACACTTCAGAAATCAAAACCATGCTTCTGCCGTCGCTGGTCTCCGTCGTTGAAACCATTTGTGTTGTGCATCAAGGTTCATCTCTGGTTCGCCGGTCGCCGCTGGACTCCGCCGTTCATCGTTTGCCCCTAACTTGTGTTAATGCTTGATGTTCGATGATCGCCTGCAGATGCACAGTCGTCGTTCGATGATCGCCTGCAGATGCACAAATAGCAATTCGATTTCCAGGGTTTGCGCGTTCTACAATGTCTGTAAGAAATAGTTTCTGATGGGAAATTTTTTTCTTTGTATAAAATTATTTGACTTGTATAATTTTTGTAAATTAAGTAATTGATTGGTTGATTCTTGTTCATCCATTTTTAAGTTTTGATGCATCAGATTATGTCCTTGTGCATCAATTCTTAATTTTGAAGTTGTGAATCATTATTTGTGGGATTTTGAATTTTTGACATCTGATTGGTATATTCTTAATATTGAAGTTGGTTGTGAATCAAAAGTTGTATTTTTGTGCATTAAATGGTTGTAAACTATGCATCAAAATACTTGTACTTTATGCATCAAATGTATTTACTTAATCAAAAGTTGTTTTTGTGTATCAGGATATTGTAAATTGTGAATCAAATGTCATGATTGCCTGAGAATTTGGTTAACTGGAACATACCACGTTTGACTCTTTCCTGAATTTGTGCTTTTTGAATTTACAATATTAACCTTTTCTATTTTTTTAAATCCGAAAATATTGTTAAAATTATGACTTTTTTTGTTTGACTTTTAAATAAATCTTATGGTCCAGATTTCACCTTACATTTAGTAGCTTTATATTTTTTGTAGCAGATCCTAACCCCTACATCGTTAGAGAATATGACATATAGGATAAAATAATTTCAAAGTAATTATAAGTATATAATACTTTTATAAGAGATATACATATATTAAAAAATCATAAATTTATAAATAATATTATTATCAATTTTTTGAAAATTTTTCTTTATAGAATTTAAACTTTTAATTTAATCACAAATGCGTGTTACGTAAAAAATTATACAAAAGAGATATTAAACTATATAACTTGAATAAATGTTTTTATTTACATATTTAAATGTTAACAAACTAAATCATTTAAAAAATAACATTTTAAAATTCATAAATTATTTAAGAAAATAAATTAGATAACTAATAAAAAAAATTCTAAAGGATATTAAAACTTTTTTTAATATATATTAAATATCTCGAGTTTCTCTACTTAAAAAGATATATACTTTCCTCGTTGACTACTTTAACTTAACTTTTTTTTAATTAAAAAAACAAATATTAAAAGACAAAGAAACACCATTCTACTAGCTGTAGTAATGGAAGTCTCTGTCATTTAAGAAGCCAAAATCAATGCATACACAATGACACAAGAACACCAATAAGACCCCCACTTGCAACTAAAAGTATATTTAGTTAGTTAATTATTATGTAATAATATATATCATAAAGAAAAATAAACAAAATATTTACCAAATAAGAAATATAATAATAAAAGTAATAACTACTTATCATGTTTAATGTGTTTTTTAACATAAAGATATATGAGATGTGTAATTTCTTATGTCTTCTTCAATACGGTT